>JAEOAD010000012.1:1200000-1730000 GCA_036365145.1 Orientallactaga sibirica | reverse complement strand
CAAAAATAGTACACAATATTGGAAATTAAAGCCACCTCAGTGAATCCAATCACCCACATTTTGTGTTGTATCCTAATGAAGAAGAAGGACATGAGATTATACCTCTGGCAATGAGAGGGGGTAGAAAAAGGGACAGAGAAGAGGGCTCACCTGCACAGTGGTGGGTGGCTGAGAGCAGTGCCCTGAATCTCTGCATTTGACACACAAGCCAGAAAGGAAACAAGAACAGAATTAGGAGTGCAAATTTGGTCTGCACACGAATGTTATCTGGGCATACACAGAAGATGTTAAAACAAGCCATTCATACTTGTCCTCACTCCTAGAGGGTTAGGACAAGACAAGATGTAGGCCTGACGTGAGCAAGGCGGAGAACCAGGATGGAGTGAACTCAGGCTATGTATTAGTGAGCTGCTGCTGCTGCGTGACAAGATGTCACCAGGTTGGCGACTTGGAGCAGCAGACACATGAGGTCCCAGTTTCTGGAGCTCAGGCATGAACCTGGGCAGGGTTTAACGGGTCCTTGGTGCAAGGACTCAGGTATTCATTCATTCATTCATTCATTCATTCATTCCCTGGTATCTGAGGACCCCCGCCTGCTTGCTGGCAGATAAGAATGTTGTCCTCAGTCCCTGGCAGTCACCCGCACTTCCTTGCTGGGTGAGCTCCCCCCAGTGTGGCAACTGTATCAAAGCTGCAGGAGACCATCTGCAAGGTGTTCTCACAAAGCAGTCTGGAACAGGCTGGATCCAAGAAAGGCCCTTCCATCACATCACCTCTGCCATAGTCTGTTGTTTAGATGCAGGTCCCAAGTCCCTTGCAAACACAGATAGGATGATAGCAGAGCATAAAGAAATGCCAGAAGGTGGGAGACCCTGGGGCCCAGTACAGTCTACCTGCCACAGTGGGATTTATTTTCATCGTGGTAAAATAGTTAACATAAAAGTCACTTTTGGCCACTGGTCATTGTAAAGGGTATATACAGTTCACTGGAGTTACGAACATTCATGAAGATATGACTATCACCACTATTCTTCCTGTGGGGGTTTGATTCAGGTGTCCCCCTTAAGTGTTCTGAATGTCAGGTTCCCAGCTGAAAGAGATTTGGGAAATTAATGCCTCCTGGAGGCAGTGTATTGTTGGGGGCAGGTTTATGGGTTTTATAGCTAGTTTCCTCTTGCCAGTGTTTGGCACACTCTCCTATTGCTGTTACTCACCTGATGTTGGCCAGGAGGAGATGTCTACCGTCTGCTCATGCCATCATTTTCCCCTGACATCGTGGAGCGTGCCCTTGAATCTGTAAGCCAAAACAAACCTTTTTGCCCATTCAGCTGCACTGGGGAGATTATAACCATTGGTACCCAGAAGTGGTATCATTGCTGCTATACACCTGAGTGTGTGGCTTTTAACCCTTTGGAGCTAATTTTTGAGAGGAATGTGGAAGGATTTGAAACCTTGGCATAAGAGGTGCCTTGTAATGCTGTTAAGTACAGCTTGATGAACCATTCTGGTCAGAGTTGAAAGACCTGAATGCAGTAAGAACTATGGACTAAGAGCTTTGCCTGGACTAGGCTAGAATCAGTTTGTGTAAGAGGCTTGCTGTTATGCCTGTGGCCTGAGAACTTGTACAGGGTTGCACTGAATACAAACAGACTGCTGTGTGCAGAGGGATATGGCCCAGAAAGAAATCCTTGGGCTGAAACTTCTGCCTGTTCATTGGCAATTGTATGAGAGATTACAACCATTGAGATTGGGCCAGCTGACCTGAATTGGGATGGGAAGAATGCAGTCTTTTGAAAGGATCTGAATGATGAAGGAGTGTCCTGTTCTTCAAAGTCTGATTTATTCCTCCCTGGATTAACACACTGGCACCCTAACTGGTATTTTGGAGTATGAAAAATGCAGGAAAGAGAGGGTCACTGAATTTGCAACACAGGCTTGTAGTTTGGAAATGGCCATGTTGGATTACCTGTATGGAGACACGACAGAGCCATGAGGATGAACCACTGGTTGCAGTGGAGATGGTAGGACTATGGGATGGCTGCCAAGATGAGATGCTGGCACCAGATGAAGTTTTCCAGGACTGTAAGTCAACTAGCTGGAGGGGTGGAATTGGAACTACAGAGACTTGTTGCTGCTGGTTAGAATTATCGCACTTGGAGACGTGTCACTGACTAGAGCTGTTGGACTTGGAGCTACAGAGTTTGATGTTTGCCCTGTTTAAATCTTGTATTGGTTGAATATTTATTTGCTATGCCCAATGCCACCTTTTGCAGTGTGAATGTTTATTCTGTGCCATTATGGGTTTTGGGGAGACTTTTTGGTATTATGGTTCAGTTAAAAGATCTTGGATTATGTGGATGTTTGAACATTATTAGAATTGACTAAAAAACTATGGGGACTTTTAAAATTGCATTGAATGCATTACATTTTACATCTAGCATGATTATCAGTTTACGGGACCAGGGGCAGGATGTGGTGGTGGTTTGATTCAGGTGGCCCCCATAAACTTAGGTGTTCTGATTGCTAGGTTCCCAGCTGATGGAGATTTGGGAATTAAGGCCTCCTAGAGGCAATGTATTGTTGGGGGTGGGCTTACGGATGTTATAGCCAGTATCTTCTCGATTCTGTAAGCCAAAATAAACTTTTTTTTTCCCCACAAGCTGCTCTTGGTCAGGTGTTTTTCTGCCAGTAATGCAAACCTGACTGTATGACTTCCCAAAGATAACTTCCTCCAAGTCCATCCATATTGGAGCAGGTGGCAGGATTTCCTTAAAGATGAACAGTGCCCCTTCATCTATGCACACATCTCACTGTGTTTATGGATTCCTCCTCTTCTAATGGACACGGACCTTCTCCCATCTTTTTAAAATCATTTTTAATTTTTTTTTTTAATTTGAGACAGAGAATGGGCACTCCAAGGCTTCTTGCCACTGCAAACTCCAGATGCATGCACCATGTTGTGCATCTGGCTTTATGAGGGTACTAGGGAATTGAACCCAAGCTGGCAGGCTTTGTAAGCAGGCAAGCATCTTTAACTGCTAAGCCACCTCCCCAGCCCCATGCTCCTACCTTTTAACCACTGTGAGCAATGCTGCTAAGAACCTGTGTGCACAAACCCACATTCATGTCCCTGCTTTTGTTCTTTTGAGTGTAAAACCCAAGGTGGAAGGAGCTGCTGAATCCCAGGCAAGAGAGCCCATGGTGAATCGGTGGCTTGGGAACATATTAAAACTTTTGCCAGGGGCGTAAGGAGAGTGAAGGGCACCCAGGTGACTGACCGCAGTGTAAAGTTGTCAGCACCATCTCTCCCCCAATAATAGCATCATTTTGTGTGCACACTGCGAGGGTTTAAGGCATCTCCTGCTGGAGCCTGTGACATCTGGGACAGCGAACCCCTCAACTCCAACACCCACTCCTACTTTGCTCCTGACCATAGCTGCTTTGTCTGCATTTTAAGGGTTTCTTTTTTTTTTTCTTTTTTTTAGTTTTTCGAGGTAGGGTCTCGCTCTAGCCCAGACTGACCTGGAATTCACTGTGTCACGGTCTCAGGGTGGCCTCGACCTCACGGCGATCCTCCTACCTCCGCCTCCCAAGTACTGGGATTAAAGGCGTGCACCACCATGCCCGGCCAAGGGTGTCCTTTTCTTTCCCACTGTTTGAGTTTCCTTTAACTAGATACTGATTCTTTCTTGGTTATCAGAATGAAAGCTATGGTCTCCCCAGCTGGGCCATGAGATGCAAAGCACCTACCTGTTGATCATCCATCCCTGTTGGGAGAGGACCAGGGAACAGTTCTCTAAGGAGGGGAAGCTCGGGGTCAGAAAGAATTACAGCCCCACTTTCCCTGCCCTCAATCCAGGCGCTCTCCACCAGAATCTTAGTAGGTTCAAGACAGGAGCCTTCTGGAGGGTTTTAGCTCCCTTCTCTGAGAACCCAGAAAGAAGCTGACATGAAAAATCCAAGGCTGACTCACACTTGTGAGCAAAGACACACCCATCATAGCAAAGCAGCTGCTGCCAGCGTGAGAATACACCACTGCATTTAAATCAAGCCCATTCTTCTGGGAAACCTGACACACCCACTGCTCCACTTTATTTATTTATTTATTTATTTATTTATTTTTGCTTACCCCAAAAGCTGCAAGCAGGGAATGCTCGCTGGTGATGCATGAAGTCCGAGAGATGTATCACGACGGGTAGAACAGGGGGATCTTCCCTTAACCATTTTGATGGATACGGTTCAGTGGAATTAAGCACATTCATATCACTATGCTACCAGGGCCTCCATCCATCTCAGAACTCTCCATGGCTCCAAATTAAAACTCTGTGACTACTGCTATGTATATGTCCCCCAAGCAACCCAAAATGACAAGAGGGAGGTAGACTGGGCCCGAGCGGCCAGAGCGAGTACAAGTCAGGATAGGCAGCATGATGGGCACACGCAAGGAGGCAGAGATGCCCTTATCTGGATCCATCCCATCTCTGCCAGTGAACGTGAAATCCCAGGGAGAATGCCAATGAACCCACAGACAGCCGAACGTGGCGCTTTATTATGGAGCCTAAGTGACTGCAAACAGGCCATTATCAAATCTCTTCAGCGACAAAGCTCTGTGTTGAAGGGGACAAATAAAAATAAGTACATTAAGCACAATAAATCACAGGGACCTGTCGCTGAGACCCATTATCCCTAGGGGATGACGGGGGTTGTTTTCCATCCTGCTTTCAGCTATTGGATCCTGGTTCCCCCTTCATTGTTTTAATATTACAACCATTACTCTCTGTGCCGCGAAGGACCTGCTGCTCCTCTGTAGTTCTGCGTGGCAAGGGCATAATTTGTTTTATGATTTGCTGGGGAGGGTGGCTGTTTTATATTCCTCTTCAAAAAGAGGCATACAATAATCGTAGCTACGAGACCCTGCGTGAAAAGCAAGACAGTTCCTGTCTTTCCTTCCAGCATCGACATGGCCACAGCTGTAGCCACCCAAAGGCACCCAACAGGAGGGCCAGAGAGTGACTGTGAGGGACAACATGCTCAAGAGCAGTTTTATTCTTTCTTCAAAAGCGCCACTGCCAGGCGTGGTGGCACACGCCTTTAATCCCAGCACTGGGGAGGCTGAGGTAGGAGGATCCCTGTGAGTTAGAGGCCAGCCTGAGACTTCAAATTACATTCCAGGTTACCACAGGCTAGAAAACTTACCTTGGAGGTTTGTGGGAGAAAGAAAGCAGCTGGAGCTCCAGGCCTTGTGTCTACCATTACATGGCTGTGACCTTGAACAAGACCCTTGATATTCTGACTCTGAACATCCAAATGCTCCACAAAGCAGACCAATTGATTCTCATCCCTCTTTGGAGCACTAAAGACTCAGCATTTCAATGAGACCGAGGGGAAGTATGAAGCACTTCACCAATGATCTTTACCTGTCTTCCTCTCTCTAGACCAGATCACAGCAAATTTCACCACAGGATGAAATTATGCAATCATCCAAAACACGTGTCACTAGTTCCCCTTCTGACCCCTGGAGAAACCTTCCCTCCTGGCTTCTCATTCTGTGAGGTATTGTTTTCCAGACCAGCTCGCTGTAAACTCCAGTAGGTCCTCTTCCCATGTTATCCATCAGAAGTGAATGGAAGGACACGTGTTTAAGGAGAGACAGTGTGCTGGGCCAGATCCCCATGGCAGGAGGCCATTAGACTCTTCCCCATCAGAAGAGAAGCACGCCAACAAAATCCCCTCAGCTCTTCAGCAAGATGGCTGCCAATGATGGCGTGCAGCGTGGAGAGACATCAGTAGTCCTTTCAGGCATTCCGATTTCAATTACTGCCTCTAAATCTCACCATGAAAAGAACACTTCTCGCGATGTAACGTTTCCAAGTGCAGGGCTGTGCGAGGTGGCCATATAACAAAATTGATCCGGAACTTCATAGCCCATCTGAGAGGCAACGACATAAAACCCGCCTGCCTGACCAACACTGCCCAACTCTTCAAATGCACTATAAAGGACTTAGATTCAGAAAAGGCAAAACAAAACAAAAAAACAAAATAAAAAAACAGTGAAAAGTTATAATCTCCTGCGTTGGAAATGGAGCTGGGTTTATGGATCATCAAAGCTCGGTGAGCAGCCTCTTGGGAGTGGACTAAAGAAGATTCCTCCTAGCCAAGAGATGCCTCTGGCGTTGCAAAATTTGATGTAACCACCCAATGAATACTAAGTGGAGTTAGATAGATGGTAACTGTTAGGCTCGAACTGCAGGTGGCCAGTGATAAGAGAAGTAGCTTTGCCTGCAAACATGACAGCCAGGGAGCAACCCAAGCTGGCCACAGTGAGCCAAGTCTTCCAGAGCGTGTGTTCCACCCAGGTAGACTTTGTCCTGCCAGCCCCCTCACACTGCACCGTGCAGATGGCCAACTAACTTGGACTAACCAAACGAGTGAAGGAAAGCATGAGCCCGGCTAGAACAGTGTTCTTCCCCAGCAGCCCTTGGAACTGATCCACTGAGAAAGAAGATGCTAAGACCTAGTTGAAAAAGCAAAGATTCTTGTAGTACCTTGGGCATCACAAAACAAAAAGCAACAACAACAACAACAACAATATCAAGAGCTGGGGAGGTGGCTAAAGACACAAAGTGTTGGCCTCATCAACATGGAATCCTCCAGTAAACATGTAAAAATGCTAAATGTAGCGACATGCCCCTGTGAACCCAGTGCCTTAACCCAGTGCCGAGGAGGTGATGACAGGAGGATCCCTTGCTGGCCAGCCACTCTAGCCTTATTGGTTAACTCTGGGCCACTGAGAGAGCTTGTCACAAACCTCAGAGACAATACCTGAGGTTGTCCTCTGGTGCACACACATGCACATACACAGGCACCCACACATATGAACATGTGCACACATGTGCACGTACACCACACACACACACACACACACACACGCGCGCAAAGATACCAAGAGCCAGGTGTGGTAACACAAAACTATAATCTCACACATGGGAGTGAGTCAGAAGGATCTGGAGTTCCTAAATAACCTGAGCTACACAGCAAGACTCTCTCAATAGAACAGAAACAAAGGTCAGATGGCAATCTATATATCATGCTGGGTATTAAAGGAAATCAAACACATTCCTTTTATTTATTTATTTGTTTTTTTGAGGCAAGCCAAACAGACTGGACCTTTCTTTTTTTAATGAGAGAGAAAAAACTAGAGTGCCAAAGCTTCCAGCCACTGTCATGGAGCTCCAGACATGTGCGCCATCTTGTGTGCATGTGTGACCTTCAGCACTTGCATCACCTTGTGCAGCTGGGCTTACGTGGGATCTGGGGAGTTGAACGTAGGTCCCAAGGCTTCACAGGCAAGTGTCTTAACTGCTAAGCCATCTCTCCAGCATTCCTTTTTTCATTATTTATTTTATTATTATTATTATTATTATTAACAAGATGTTTCATATGGATACATCATGTGTTGGCACCCTCCTTTCCCTTATCCCTGCTCCCATTGCGTTGGCAATGCTCCTCAGTGGGGTTGCAGGGATTCCCCAAGGAGTTGTACTTTAGGCATGGTGGGCCCTTGCAATCCTTGCAGCGCCAGGATGAGGGTCTATTTGTTTGCTTGCTCCTTTCTCCTCACTGTGGCAAGTGACTAGGAAGGGGGAAACACTCTCAGCCTCTGCTCTAAGGAGACCTTTTTTTTCCTGAATATCCAAACACATTCATGAAAATGAACTAATAACACCAGAATACATTCCCATGCTCTCCATGAAAGAAAGATTCAAGAGTTGGGATGGATCTGAGGATTCACTGCCAACTTTTGCCAAAGAGCAGTAGTCAGTGACCAGCCAATGCAGACACAGCAAGGTGACCCAGCAGTCCCAGACTCTGGGAGACACAGCCACACCCTTCCAGTCTGGGACTGTGGTAGTTTGAACAGATGGCCCCCAATATATTGTTTTATCAGTTTGTAGTTTGCATCTGCAGCCACCTGGCTGGAGGCAGTGTCACTGGGCGGATCTTAAGGTGTGGTGGTGGGTTTGAGATTTCGATCTAAAGATATGCCAAGTGTGCCTAGCTGGAGTTCCTGAAGTGTGCTGTGCTGTGCGGCTTTTGCTCTGTATTTGGTCCTGTGAAAGCAGGCCAGCTTCTTCTGCCATTATGGAACTTCCCCTGGATCTGTAAGCTTCAATAAATATCCCTTCCTCCATAACTGTGCCTGGTCTGGAAGTTCATCTCAGCTGTCTGCTACAAGGACCAAGCATTCATACTTCCCCAAGGAAAATCTCACAGAGCCTATCATATGTCAGACCCAAATGCTAGCTAGATAATCAGAGCTGGAACAAAGCCTATCTATGCCAAATTGGGCACCCTGCCATCACCTGTGGGACATATACAGATGCTCCTTTTACTTACGATGTGGCCGTGTCCCTATAAAACCCTCTGTAAGGTGACAATATCAAATGTCAAAAATTTCCTTCACATACCCAGCCTACCCAGCCACACAGCAGACAAGCACTGGCTGTTCACCTCTGATGGAGGGGTGACTGGCAGCTAAAACTCCATGCCACTGTCCAGCATCCTGAGAGGACTGTATCCCACATCGTGTGGGAAGACATCAAAATTCACAAGGTATGGGCTGTGTAGTAAATGTATAGCACTTTTGCATATTCCTAGAGTCAAAACATTCTAAATTGAGCCTTCATAAGTAAGAGACCATTTGAACTCTACAAGACTTTCTTTTATTCTTAATTTAGTTATCTGCAAGGAGAGAGAGAGAAAATATGGGTGTCCCAGGGCCTCTTGCCACTGCAAATGAACTCCAGATACATGCGCCACTTTGTGCAACTGGCTTTACATGGATACTGGGGAATCAAATCTTGGCCTGCAGGCTTTGCAAGCAAGTGCATTTAACCACTGAGCCATCTCCCCAGCCCTAGAATGCCTTCTTACAAACTGAGCTGGATCTTTACAGTGAAAGTGGGAAGGGATGATGGGCCATGTTCACAGACAAGAGAATATAAGGTTGAGAGAGTATTATGGGCTGTACAGTGTCACACGTCCTGATCCTAAGAAAGATCTGCTGGGGGCCGATATCCTTAGAAACTCAAAGTGTGACCTTGTGTTGCATGAAACGTCCCTTGGAGAGAGATGAACTCACGTCTATTCACCCTGGATATAGCACAGAAGACAGGCCAAAGCTCACCATCAAAGTGGCATCGAAGTCCAACTCAGTGAGACAGTGAGTTGACTGAGGTTCCTTACACACGAGTGAGGGGTTACTCACACCCAAGTGAGGGGTTACCTGCAGGAGAATGGATGACTCAAAGGCAGCTGCATCGCTACAAAGCCCACCTCAGCACACTAGAGGAAGTTGTATCTCTGGGATTAATGCACAACTTGCAGGCAGCTCAGCTGGTCAGTTTTCTTCCACAGCTGTTTTTTGTTTGGGAATCTTGGGTCCTTTAGACTTCTATGTTTCCAAGACTTGTTTGCTTCCTGAGCCTCCTTCCTGCAGGGAAGAGTTTCAGTTTGGAGGAAATGGCTACGTAACGGCTATTTTGTTAATGGGTCTTTAGAAAGGCAACTGAGGCCTGGAGAAATGGTTCAGTGGTTAAAGGTGTTGGCTTGAAAAGCCTATGGGCCTGGATTCGATCCCCCTGTTTCCCGGGCAGAGCCAGATGCACAGAGGTGAATGATAAACCCCAACTGAAACGGGACTGGTGTCAATGCAGAAAGGAGAAGTGTGAACGGGAAGAGGCGCCCCTGTGGCTGGAGTTTTGAATGCATTAATGTGCCAAGGAAAGTAGCCCAACCTGCTAAAGCTGGAAAAGGCAAGGAAGGGCTCTCATCTAAGGCTGATCCCCACAGGCAGGTGAACTGAAGGCTTCTGGCTGCCAGGTCTCTGAAACAGTAAATTCCTGCTGGGCTGCGCCCTCGGTTTGTGGTATTTTTGTTGTGGCAGTCATGCAAAACGGATAAGTAATACCTGGAAAACAGTTTTACAACAGTGGTCGAGGCACCCTAGTCTGCAGTACTATGCTGTTATCCCCAGCCAAAAAATCCCCCCAAAATTTCACCATTCTGAAATTTTTATCCTTATAAATGGAAAAAACATGCAAATAACTTTTTTTTTTTTTTTTTTTTTTAACAAAATAGGACTGGAAAGAGGGGTCAGCAGTGAAGAACACTTGCTGCTTAAGCGTGATGACAGCCTTTCCAGTTGGACAGCACCAAGTTTGTCCCAGAACCAAGGTAAGAAGCTGGATGCGATCATACAGGTCTATAATCCCAGTCTGCAGAGAAATGGAAATGGGACAACTTCTGGGACTCACTCTGGGTACAGCAGCTCTGGGTGGAAGCAAAGACCTGGTCGCAAGAAGCTACACGGATGAGCTAGAAGAGAAGAGGACTCCCGGCATGCTCCTCTGGCAGCTTCATGGATGCTCTGCACACACACATGCGCACGCACGCACACACACACACACAAGTATCATAAAATACACCATCATGGATTCTTCCTCATTTCCTTTGAGGTCTTGAAATAGCAAAAGCAGGAGACAGAAGGCAGCATGTACTTCATCCTGTCAGTGGGCAAGTGGGCATCCCAGGCTGGTGGAACCGAGGAAACATACCCAGGAAAAAACAGGTCAAGAGAAAAATGCCTGCGGCCTACTGAGTATGTCCTTGAAATCCTTAGGTCAGTCTGGACACTGGGGAACCTTTCTGTCTGTTACCAAGTCTCCGAGCCATTTCCAGTTAGGATGCATCCCCTCTCCCCACTTGCTCCAGGGTTGTGATGCCAGTTAACCACCCAGGCCAGGACCAGAACTTTGTCAGATGGACTGGGAGATGAGATGGTGGGCTGGGCAGGATGTCAGTCTGGGACTCCTGAGACTATCTATGTCCATCCCAGAGGAACAGCTTGCCTGTGAATGAAGCCATCACAGAAGAGGACCTAGCTGAGGGACAGGTCCCCAGATATTCAATGACACTGAGAGTCCAGGTCTAATCCTGCCTGATTCTTCCTTCTACTTTCAGTCACTTCAGCAAAAAAAGTTGATTTGTCATTAATGCTGCCTAACTTCAGTATAAACTAAATTTCCATCATTTATTCCTGAAACAGTACTCACTGAGCCACTGAGGAATTCTGATATACTCCACCCAATGTTTAGCTAAATGTATCAAAAGTTTTATCAAATGCTGGTGAGATGGCTTAGCGGTTCAGGCGCTTGCCTACAAAGACAAAGGACTCAGGTTCGATTCCCCAGGACCCATGTAAGTCAGATGCACAAGGTGGCACATGCATCTGCAGTTTGTTTGCAGTAGCTGCAGGCCCTGGCGTACCCATTCTCTCTCTCTCTCTCTCTCTCTCTCTCTCTCAATTGTTCTCTCTCTCAAATAAATAAAAATATTTTTTTAAGTTTTACCAAAACGTAAACTATGTTTACATTTTCTGCAAACCCAATAGAATTTCACAATTATTTAATCAAGAGGCAATGAATGAACTTCAGGAGATAGTAAAGTCCCTGAAATTCTATGGAGAAAAACCTTCAAGTGGGTAAGATTTGGTAGCAGGAAAAAAAAAAATTAAAATTTGCCAACTCCAAACTTCAGTATTACAAGGGAAAGAATATGACAATGATCTTTAAAGCTAAATTACACTGAAATATTCTGAAATACCACAATACCTGCTTTTAAGCTGACATCTATAGTTTTTAACCAAAGAATAAATAATTTCTAAAGATATAATTTTCAACATATTGCACAATTAACATAAATAAAACCTCCACATCATGTTCCCCCCCCCCAGTGGAATCTAACAATCTGATACCCATCGTTCACTTAAAAATTCAGGATCAAGTTTTTAAGAACTAAAAATGATACAGAATTTCTTAACATGAGGAAGAACCCCAATTTCAAGCACCAGCTTAACTAGGTAAAAGACAAGGGAAGGGGCAGCTCGGTGCTTCAGAACAGGGTTCTCACATACCCATTTCAAATGCCTCCTTTGTTTGGTGCCCACTAAAGTGAGCTGGTTTGAGTGTTCTTCCCCTTTATATGATGGGAAAGGGAGAGTGGGGGAGAACCACAGACAGGCATGCTCTGATAATGAGTACAGATATGAAGTTGAAGATCTAGAAGGTGATTTTTCAAGACTACCCACACTGCACACTCATGAACCAGCTTTCTATCTTGCCACAGGCTTGGGACACTGCAGTATCAGGACAGCTGTGTCAGTGGATCATAGGACAGAGATTAAACGCCTATATCCAGGAGCTAGAGCCCATTCACAGCCTCCCTTTAACACCTGGGCAAATAAGCAATCTCCCTGAACCTCCGGGGGTGGGAGGTGCAGATAGAGAATGGGCACACCAGGGCCTCAAGCCACTGCAAATGAACTCCAGGCGCATGTGCTACTTCATCTATCTGGCTTTATGTGGGTACTGGGGAACTGAAGCTGGGTCCTTTGGCTTTGCTGGTAAGCACTTTAAGCACTAAGCCATCTCTCCAGCCTGAACCTCAGTTTCTGGACCTGTGAGATGAAACTGCTCAGTAGAGGGCTGCAGGATGGATCAAAAAGCATCATTCATGTCAAGTTCATCTCATGAACATGCAATATTCATTGAATATGTAACAACCACCCTCACTGGGAGTTTACACATTATTCATCACACCTTACTAAGTCAAGACCTTTTCCTATGCTATTCCTCACTTCCCATCTCCTTTCCCTATCAGAGAGAATTGCAGATAGTGCGCATGCATTTACCTTTTCCTTCGGGGCCTCTGCAAATTCTCTGAGCCTCTCAAAACATGTTTGTTTATTTTACCAAGTCCACTCACCATAAGGGGTCAAGGGCAGGAGGTATATGGAGGTGAAAATGGAGCTCTAAATAAAAATTAAAATAGCTAGTGCTTCTTGAGTTCTTTCTCAACATTATACCAATACCAAAGGTGTGAAAGAGCTCAAAAATGCTGTCTTAACAGGAGTTATGGGCAAACTCAAAACAGAAGGGGAAAAAGTATAGCAAAAATTAAAAAACTGAAAGAGCATTCTTCAGTGTGGATTAAGTCAGACCAACTCCAGAGAAGCAACGGTGCTTCCTGGACTACATAACCAAGCACTTATGCCAAAGGCAAGTTCATGACATCTTGGATCACACAAAACCTCTGACAAACCCAGGGCTTGCCTGTCACTGTATTGATGCAGCATGGAGCCTGACTTACCGGGCAGTGCAGTGAAACCCCAAGTGGACCTCAGAAATACTAGAGACAGTATGAACTAGTCTAATAAAAACGCACAGCAACATGGAGCAGCTTTGGGTGCCGCTGCTAAGCTTCTGCACAAATTAATCCAATCCACCCTAGCCACTCCCCATCACTCTCCAATAATTCCTCAATCAATTACAGCTGCCACGCTATGCATCTGCTTCTTTAAATGAGTGTGGAATGGAATTAGAACGAGTAAACAGAAGCCATGGTCAAAGCGCCTGTCAGCAGCTTCCAAGGAGCAAGCCAGAAACAGTGGAATTCTAGAGGAAGAAGGGAACAGCAAAATGTAGTTTCCTCCACACCCTGCCCCTGTCCCAGCCACACACACCCCTTCAAACCATAGCCCTTAAGGACCAGAAAGGAATCCTATCCTACCTCCCCTCTCCCCCACCACCAACAGATTCCCTGAGGACGTCAGTGTGACCCTTCCAGTACTCTATAGAGAGATGTGTACTTTTCAAAGATTCAAGAATCTTTGAGGAAACCAACTCACTTCACCCCAGCTACCCTTTACAGCACAGTGGGTCTCTCAAGGTGTCCAGCTGGACAGGGTCACATTACCCCTGTCCATGAAATCCAAAACCACCACTACCACCTTGTCGTGGTCAGAGAGCACGTCCAGGGGTAGGTTAAGCCCGGCAAGTACCCCCAGAGTCCTCAAATGCAGTGCGTCCTGACTGGGACTGGACAGCAGGACATGGCAGGGTAACGTGTTGATGTCATTCCGCACCTACAAGCAAACATGGCTTGGAGGAGGGGCTGCTGACTGTGCTGGTGTAGAAGGAAAGCTGGAAGAAAATGGAGAGCTGTTCAGACAAAAGACAAGGTGTGCAAAGATTCTGGCAGGTCTGGGGAGAAATAAGTAAGAAAACTAAGGTGTTAGGGATTGGTGGTGGGGCCGGGGGAGATAATGCAGCTGTGCAGAAAGGGAGGGCTGGCTCCTAACAAGTTGTGTCCTGTTAAGAGAAGTGGATGCTTTCCAGGAGCCCAGAGTGAGCCAGGGAGGGTAAATCCACAGAACATTCTAGAAAACCTTCCTTAAAGATCAGCCCTAAAAGTCTCTCTATCTAGAAGGGATCGGCATAACGTATCTGAAAAACTGTACTTGACTCCACCATTCTGAAACGTGAGCACTACCATGGATCAGCAAGCTGCAGAGATGTACAGTGTGTGTATGTGGGGGGGGGTGGTTAGTGGGGGGACTATGCTCCCAAAGTGCAAAGCAGCCCGATGGAAAAGCTTGGAGCATTTTGCTCTCAGCTCTCTGCAGCTGCTTGGGAAGGCACTCATGAAGAAAAGAATTTTCTTTTCCATCCCTTGCTGGGTATCATCCAAAGCTCAGGAAAAAAAAGTTGCTGTCTAACCCTCCAGGAAGAGAGGCTCCGAGGAGCTATCTCACAAAGCTCTGTCCCAGCCCAGCCAAAGGAGAAAATGCTATTTAAAGAGTTGTGGCCAGGTCAAGAATGGACTTTATTCCAATGAGTCTACTTTATGATAGGTAATGAAAACCACCTCAAACTTCAATGTCAGGCAAAAAGTTCATGAGCCAATGATTGGAGATTAAGAGAAAAAAAAATTCTGAATCACCTCTGGTCTTCTGCCCTACAGCAATGTCTTGAGAACAGTGACCCTTAGCCTTCATGTATTATGACCTGAATGGATTCCCCCCCCACCCCCGCAAAGGTTCACTCGTTGGAACCTTCATTCCTCAGTGTGCCAGTGTCAGGAAGTGAAGCCCAGTGTGAGGTGTTTGGGTCATGGGGTGGGGGAAGCACTCAAGGATTAATGCCTCTCATATGAGTGAGTTCTGGCTTCCTGGCTTCCACAGAACTGGTAAATTACCCTATGAGTTGAATCCCTTTTCTATCTTCCATAGACACCTGCTTGCCCTCCCTCTTTCCACCATCAGATGAGGTAGTCCAAGGCCACTGCCAGAAGCTGAGTAGATGATGGTACCACACTCTTGAACTTCCCAGCCTTCACAGCTATGGGCCTAAAAAAAGGAAAGGAAAGGAAAGGAAAGGAAAGGAAAGGAAAGGAAAGGAAAGGAAAGGAAAGGAAAGGAAAGGAAAGGAAAGGAAAAAAACAAAAAGACAACACCTACCCAATCCCAGGTAATGTCCTAATGTCACAGCAACTGAATACAGATTAAGAAAATATGTGCATTGGATTCACTGAGAACTGGTAACAATGAGAAATCCATATGGAAGTAACTCAGGTCAATACAGAGGAGGAGGAGGGCTCTTCCCATGAGGTGGAGCCCCTCCTTCCCATTCAGGAGCCATCCTCCTATCACAGCCCCAAGCGCACACAAATCCTGACACAAGCCCTGTCACCAGGTTGGGGCCATGATACTGGAATGCTCCTCAAGGCATTTTCAAGACAACTTGGCATCTGAGGTTGAACCAGTGTGACAGCACACCCATTCTTCTCATTCCAGAGAAGTAAGTCCTACAAACTCGGAAGAAAGAAAACATCAGATTTATTTCTATATTGTACTTTCCTTGAATTTTTTTTTTTTAAAAGCTGTCAATGTCTGACCTATAACAATGGGCCCTCAGAGAATTTATTTTGCCGAACCAAAAAGTCCTTCACAGGAACTTCATGGGGGCCTCAAGGAGCCCAAGTCCATCTCATCCAGAGACTAGCAGAACTTCCTCCCTCCCCTGTCAGCCTATGCCAGTGTGAAAGCAACAGGACCGTTCATTCACTCAACACGCCATTTAGGGCACACATCTTGAGTACTCATTCCATGGTGACCATGCTTAGGCATAGGGAGGTGGGGAAGCTCATTGCTTATCACTCTGGGGTGCATCGCCCTTGGCTCCCAATGCAACCAGCAAATGCCACTCCCAGATCAGCACTGACATCTGTTAGCAAAGCTGGTACCCAAACAGAGAGGGTTCTTTAAGGGGCCACACAACTGTTCTGGAAACAGAAGGGAGGAGAGAATGGCTTCCAATTAGCCGTGCAAAAATGTTAACCTTATTCAATAAGAACAAACTTGGGTCTATTATGTCTGAACTGACACCCATCTCTAACCACACTCAAGAGCCCCAATCCTTGCTGAATGTACATCTAAAAATAAAAATAAAAAAATAAAGAGAAATTCTCACATGACCATGTTCTGCTATAAATCCTCCTAAGTTCTCATGCTACCGTGGAGAGCTGTGAAGATCAGCAAGCCCTTTCTTCCCAATTGGCCGTGGTAATTCAGAAAAGACTGTGCTGAGAGCAAAACTCTCTGGGTACTCAGGGCTCCACTTCCATCGGCTTCCACTGCCTATCCAAAGCACAGCCCCGTAATGTGGTGAGAGAGGCTGAGATTATGGGCGAGAAAGCACTTTTCACTCAACCTCAGCCTGCGATGACCTGCAGCTCCAAATTTACCCCTGCAGCCTCAAACGCCTCCATTTCAGTCCATTCCCAGAACAAACTCTTTTTAGCAACTTTATATAGGAGATAATGGTGCCAAAAACAAAAAAGAAAAAAGAACCACAAAAGCTTTTTGTTGTTGTTGTGTGTATGTGTGTGTGTGTGTGTGTGTGTGTGTGTGTGTACACACACATCTTCGTGTGTGTGTGTGTACACAAGTGTAAAGTGTGCACAGATGTGCATGTGTGTGGAGGCCAGATGTTGACGTTCAGCATCATCAGTCACGCTCCACCTATTTTTTTTTTTTTTTGAGACAGGGTCATCTATAGTGCTGGACTCGCTGGACAGTTTACCCTGAGTCCTGCCTATCTCTACCTCCCAAGCAGTGGGGTTACAGACACATGCCACTACATCCAGCATTGACGTGGGCTCTGAGGCTCTGAACTCAAGTCGTCAGGTGCTTTGCTGAATGAGCCATCTCCCCAGCCCCATAAAAATAAAAGTAAAAAAAAGCTCTTGCTAGGTCTATCACAGCGAAGAAAGGCCAGCAGACAGGCACAACTTCTAATTTTTCCATTTACCACACACCCTCCTTTACTGTGTACTTAAAATAGAACAAATGTGCTCCAAGTCTTTAGAATGATGAAGACTCTGAATCCAAAATGCTCTTATCTAGCTTGGTGAGTGTTCTTAAAATATTCTTTTGGTTGTGGGGTGGGAGGGGAACCCATGGGGATGGGTAGCTGTGACTGGATTCTGCAGAAGAATGTGGCCAAATGCTCCACCTGCCAAAAGTCCGTAAGTAAAGTAATTCCTCCATGTGGTACACAAGTGCTCTTGACCATGGAAATAACTCTTGGACGTCTTTTTGCAACATGTTCAACACGGGCTGCTGGACAGTTGAACCTAGTGGCTTATTCGTTAGAACATTCCAGTTAATGTCTCAAAAGTCTTGGGTTTGACCTAACAGGTGAGGCTCTCCAAAGTGTCCATCATGACTGCATTAATCAAATAATGTCAAATACAACAAAAGAACAGCTATTAAAAAGAGACCCATGATAAATCCTTTTTGTAAAATAAAAATCCTTTTGCAGCTCAAACAATTACTCATCTTAAATTGCTTGGTTTTACGATCAGGTTTTATATGCCGCTTTCTCCTAAAATAGAGCACTCCTCCATTCAGCTTCAATACTGAAATAACAACATTCCATCTTGTATTTACACTGCACTTGCTTCAGATTTCCTCCTTGCAATGAGCGTGTCCTCCACCACCAAGAGGCCAGAGGCGGGGGAAAAGGCTTACAGAGAATCAACTCACAGATCCGGGTGATAAAACAAGAACTCTTCCTCATGTGCACTTTTACACATCTGTTCCACTGTACTAGTTCTTCAGAATACCTCTCCCTTCACACTGACCCAACAGCTCCCCTACAAGGTCAAATGAAAGAGTTTCCCTTTGCAGAATCTAGGAAGGGCCAAGTCACTGTTTAGCTACTTAATTGAAGCAATTAAAATAGTCAACATTGGTTTTTGCTTCGTTTTGTTTGGATCACAAAGCACTTCTTTCTCAAGTGGCAGATAAAGAATAGCGCATTATTCCAGAAAAGTGTGTGGCATTTGAAATCAACAGGTTTGTACACATATATATAAGGGAAGCAAGATGGCAGGTGTGCATGTGCATGTGGGGGGGTGGTTATGACTCACCCAGAGTAAATTATGGACATTCACGACCAACACAGCACAGGCTGCTATTCTCTTCAGCAGCAGGGCATGTTCACCATGCTTTACCTTACACTACAGAGGACAGCTTCCCCCAGGCCAGAAAGTTCAAACCCTACGGAGTAGTCTGAGCATGGCCACTCACTAGTTTAGGTTAGCCCTTTTCCCCTGGGGCGGGGAGGGGGGATCTCAAAACTGCCAGATGCAAGATACAAGGTGCCTGGTAACATCTAGAGACCCAGATCTCCTGGGTTTACTCAAGCTAGTCCACTCAGTGCACTGAAGAAAGATACAATGTAATTGTAATGGTCCAAAAATTGCTGAAGAAATACCCCAGAGTCAAATAGTATGTAAAAGCATAGAGCGTTTATTCTACAGAGTTAGCCAGCATGCTGGGGTCAACCACTCATACAAAATGGCGGTGACCGGAGGAGCTCCCAGGCTCCCTTTTAAGCACAGCTAAAGGAATTTTGGCGGGCTTTTACTCTTTTAATATGATTGGCTAATTTGAACAGTAACTGTACTTGTGTTTTTTTGATTGGTCTTAAGGTTTTGGCGGCCAGGTCTAGGGGAATTTCAGGCAGAGGAGGTAACCTCCTAACGCGATTGGTTAAGCAAGCAGCAGTTACGTTTGTACATACTCAGCCCCCAGAGCTCGCCCCTCCTGGAAATTGAAACTTTGGCCTAGTCAGGGCAGCACCTTACTGAGGCCTGTCATGGCATCAGTTTGGTCCCTTCAGTAATGCAAACAGGAAAATGCAGACACACCTCCCCTGTCTCCCAGCTCCTATTTGTGGAAAATTAGATAACCTTGACCTTGATGATCAAGGCTAGGTCCATCACCCCTGTCTAAAATCCTTCTGATGGTCGGTTACGTTGTGGCTTATCTTCCTGACCACGTGCAGTCATTCCTCTACATCGAAGGTTCTCCATATAGTTTGAAAATATTAAGGAGAAAAAGTGTCAACAATGGACATATAGACTTTCTGCTTTGCCATTATGTCCCAAACAAGGCAGCATTAATAGCTATTTATGTACCATTTACATTGGGATGGGTAGTCTCAATTATCTAAAGGGGAATGTTCTAGAGGGGCTATATGACATTACCACACCATCCGGACGCTTTGACATCTGAGGAGGAGGAGTAGGGGTTCTGAGAACCATTCCCCCACAGATACCAAGACCATCCTACGAAACGCCCGCATATACAGACATGTACACACACATTCCCCATTCTCAATATTATCAAACTCTTCAAACAGCAACAACAAAAAAAAAAGTTTAGATCAGAACTAAAATGATTCTAACACAGTGTAGCAGTTTGAATAGATGTCCCTCAATATATTCAGTGTTTTATTTGTTTATATAGTTTGCATCTGAATCCACTTGGCTGGAGACAATGTCTCTGGGCGGATCTTAAGGTGTGGTGGTAGATTTAGGATTTCAATCTAAAGATATGCAAAGTGTGCCTAGCTGGAGTTCCTGAGGTGTGCTGTGCGAAACTTGCTCATGTGTTAAACACAGCCATAACTCTCCTCAGAAGCAAGTTTGGCAGAATGGACTTCATTCTTACAGAAAGGGTGCTGTCCCCAATACTGGCTCATCTATCAAAGTAACATTACATTCCCACCACTAAGCAATCACACAATGAAAGCCCCACATGCAACTCATGTACACAAGAGGGCAGACTTAGGGTTGATAAGGGACCCTTTCTTTATTTACATTGCTAACTGTTTTTGAAAGAACAGGCAATGTGCTATATGTAGAAGGAAAATGAACAAAAAATAACATTTCTATGTTTAATAACAGTGGTGGAGATCGGCTAATGTACTTGAGCCTGGGCAACCATTCTGGCCCCATTTGACTCCAGAGCATGAGCTGGGACACAGTCCTTAGCACCAGCCAGGAAGTTACTGCCCTTCTAAGACCAAGCTCTCCCTCTCTAGCATGTCCAGCCACATTGAACACTGACTATGCTGCATACACACTGAGGTCTCCATGCTGTTCTGCCTGACTTGGACTCGCTTCTTCCCACCATCCCACCAAACTCCAAAACTATCCTTTTGAACTTGGCTTGCAGGAATAAGCAGGTCTCTGCCTCACCTCAGACACAAGGAGCCGAATGAATGCAGACCCTCCACAACCTCAGCACAGGGCGTAATACTTGTGTGTTCCATTACTCGTGGCTAAATTAGAAGTTTCCTCAATTATGTATAAGAAGCCTTAACTTGACTGGCATCTGCCTACTACTTTCCAAATATAAATGTCAAAAAATACACCAGACATGCTCACTGAAGCCATATCAACATGAACAAACTCAGAGAGATGGTTTTGGGCCCAAGGGTGTGGATCCCTAAAGTGGCAAATGCCTGGAGCTCATAGTTCCTGCGTCTCATAAACCCAAATCTATATGGCTCTCTTCTCTCCGAGAATCTCTGGCTAGAAAGACACCTTCACCCTGTTCATGGACCCCACAGAAGGCCAGCCTCCTGCCTCAACTTTCTTCTCCACCTCTATTATCTGGTTTCCTCCAAAGCCACAAGGCTTCCTTCATGCCTTAAGACCATTGCACACATGCTCTCCAGATAACCTTCCGCTAATTGGTGCTCAATGGCAAATGTAATGGGGTTTTCTTGTTCCGGTGCCTCACCTCCTGGCTACATTGCATCTACAAGCATCTATAAAAGCCTTGCTAGTAGAAATGAACCTTCACTCTCGAAGCACTACATTTCTTCGAATCTACAACAATAGCTCCACTTAAACGACCTAAGTATGCATGAGACTAAGGAGTAAGGGGTCACAAATGAGATCTAACAGACCCCCAGAGGTCAAGGCAATGAAATAATCCATGCAGGGTCACAGGGTCCGAGCAAAGTCTAATCCTGCCTGCTGAATACGGCTTTTTACAAGGACGCCAGTAAGAGCTGGATGTTGGTGACATTTGCATTTTTGTGCCAGTGTTCTGAAATGGGCAATGGCTTCTGAGACTCTGTTTCTTACCTAGAGTGTCTTCCCACATCTGGGGGTCAGCTTTCAGAAGAGTAGGCCACTATGGGAAGACTTGGACCACAGAACTCTTCTTCCAGGAAATCTAATTCTCTTCTAATTCTGCTGGAAGAAGCCCAGACACTCATGATTTAGTGCTGTTACGAGTGCAGGGAACACCTCGGCGGAACGTGCACTGCATGGTCAAATGTCATATTAACATCTGTGTAAGGTGTGTACTTTTAAGGGTATGACAGCAAGAAATGTTAAATTTCATAAGGGTGATTTCAGGGATGTTTCGAAGTAGTGTGATGTTATGAAGACTACATGGGATATGCAGTCAAAAATAATAATAATAATAAGAGAGGCTAGAAATGTAGCTATGTGATAGAACAACTGCTGTGTGGTAGAACAACTGCCTGGAATTCAATCCTCAGAACCACAAAAGCAGAAAGGAGTTGTGATTAGTGATAGGAAATTTAATGTTAGTATGGCCCAATGTCCAAAAGGTAGCGTTTGAAGGAAGTGCTATCTTCCCCAAACATGTACCTTTTCATACTGAAAGACTGTAAAAACTGAGTCTTTCCAAAATTCCATATAACCAGTTCTGAGTTGTCCACTAGGCCCACTGTTTAAGCCTTTAGAAGGCAGCTGTGCTAACCACCACAGCACCAACTCAAATGTTTTAAGCATTTAAAATCCATTTATTAGTGCAAACACAGTTTGGATACCAAAAAGTTACAGAGAAGCTATGGTCTTTTGGACATCTTTCCTTGGTCTCTGTGTTTTCTTCGCTGATCGTGGAATAGAAAACTAGTCCCCTCTAGTGTCCTGTAAGTGTGTGAAGGATGGAGACACTACAGGACAAAGGCTCCTGCCTTCAGCATGGATTTTGAAGGGCAGCTCATGAATCCAGAACCAAAGGAAAACTTGGGGATCTTTCCCAGAGACTGAACGCTGCCTGGACATACGAGAGGAGACAACCATTCATTTTATGTCTGAGACTCCAGTTTCAAAGCACAAAAGAATCCATGTGATTTCTCATCATCTTAGCCCACAACTCATCCCACTTCACGAAGCAAGGAGCCCACAATTGCAGGCGTCCCCTGCTCACCCCAGCCTGGCTGGACCTTTGCTTTAGAGACCCCTCTGTCCTACTGCAGGGGTTAGCTGCCATCAGTAAGACCTCAGTCTTGATGGTGAGTTGTGCTTCTCTGTTCCAGCTCCTTTCCCTCCTGGAATGGAATTAACAGGGCCAGGCTCGATAAATGTGTGTTCTCCTCAAGCAATTTTCACTCAGATAAAGCACTCTTGAAAAAGAAAGATCCATGAGAGATGTGTGAAACCTTAGCAGCACTTTTCTTTTAGGGTTATTTATTTATTTATTTTTATTTTTATTTTTTTGCTTCAGTTGGGGCCTTGGCACATAGGTAAGTACTTCATTCATGTCATCCATTTGTGAGAGATGAGAAAAGAAACCGCCACTTGTTCTTTTCCTAATTTAGAACCTTCACTTATCTGGAGTGTATCAAAGCTGGTTCTGAGGTGGGAAGGCAAGAGTTAGGTAAGGAGGAAAATTAGCCTGAGGTGACTGCCTCCACTAGGTGAATAAGCACTTGGGGTCCCCCCACACACACCATGTTAGAGTACAGGCATCTGAGTTTAGGTGATATGCAGCCCCACCTGTCCTCCTCCCTATGTCCGCTTGAGGCATCTGAGTTCAGGTGATGTGCAGGCCCCCATTTGTCCCCCTCCCTATGTCATAGCCCTTGAAGGAAGCAGGAGTCTGAGTTCTCTCTTGGGGCACTTACATAAGACCCTGTAAAACTCCCTGTGACATTCACGGAAAATGTAAGCTGCTATTTTGCTCCCTCAGGAGATCATTTTAATGGACTGAGTGACAAAATTCACGGATTCAGAATTCAGCAGAAACCTGCTCAACTGAGGCACATCAACTCAGGGGCAGGAAAAAAAAATTCATCCCCATTAAACGGGGTGACCCCCGGGGGGCATGGATTCAATGTATAAGAGAAAAATCTGTTCCCTCTGACGTGACCCACTTAAAATCTGAAAGTTTGCTGGGTGGGGGGAAGGGGCATAAGTTTAATAAATTTCAACAGGCAAGGACAAGCTTGTAGAACCAATGTTGTATGGAGGCACCACTTAAAAGAAGGGAACGATATAACTTGCAGATGCACAAACTTTGGAGTCCTCATTCCAACCTTCAGAAGCAATGACATTTATAAGAATGTTTAGATCATTACACATCCATCACCGGGTACAAGCAGCTCCCTCTAACGGGACAGACATGCTGCTTGGGTCTTTTCGACTGCCAGTGTCAATGCCAACGGGACCATGCTGTCCTAAAAAGACACTTGCAAACTGTGATGGCTCACCCCCCAAAGCGACTTTTCTGCCACAAAGAGGAATGAAGAATTCCTCACAGCATCAAGCCATGGCAGGTGAGGAGCACAAAGACAGACCTATCCAAACACAGCAAGTTCCCCAAACCACAAGTGCCCACAGCCAACAAGGCAGGGGGAAGGGCTCCAGGGGTAGGAGCGAGATATCTCCAGATGTTAAGCTGAAACTCCTTGCTCGCTGCCTATCAGTGTCCAGTGTACCTAGGAGCTTGGCAGGCCCTGAGATACGTCTTGGGGACACCAAAGATTCGGGGTCTTCCACCTCCAGCCACTCTACAGGGCGCACAGCCAAGTAAAAATAAATAAATAAATAAAAATTTTAAAAGGAGTGCCCACGCTCCCTCCTCTTTGCAAGCATCCGAAACACACTGGGGGGGGGGGCAGCCACAGGTTCAGATAAGTTGTCCGGAGCTGCTCTCCAAAAGCGCCCCCAACGAGGCTCTCTCACATCCCTGGGCGCTTACCTTGGCCTTGACTGCCCCAGGCACAAGGAGACCTTGGAAGAGCTGGGTGGCGTGGTGACGCCGACGTCTACCAGGTTCAAGGGGTCCGGGTCGGTATCCTGACCCGAGCCGCTCTAGCCGGAGCGTCGGTGCCAGGCGCAGACTTCGGGACAGCCTCGGGTTCCAAACGCCAAGGGGAGAGTCCGTGTCGCCCGAGCTGAGCACTGTCCCTTCCTTTCTCTTCCTCCGAGGCTGCCGCCTGGAGCTGCTTCCCGCTCCGAAGACTCTTCCAAGCCGGGGGAATCCCCGCATGAGCAAGGGCCTGGGTCCGCCCTGGGCTGGGTCCCGCGAACCTGAGCCAGGAAGAGACTCGGAGCGGCCGCCCGGCCAGTTCCACCTCCTGTGCTACCCGTAGCTTCGTCCCTTCAGGGCAGGGCCTGTCTGCCACCGGCCGGGCGAAGCGAGTGCGGCCGCGCCCCCAGCTCGGGGATCCCGGGCTCCCGTGCAGCGCCGGGGCAGAGGCAGCTCCGCTGGGGCCGGGGCCGGGCGCCGAGTGCCGTGGCAGAGGAGTGGCGGCTGCAGCGGGTCGCGATGCCCCCCCTTCCCCCGGGCCTGTGCCGCCTGCCCGCGGCTTGGCGAGGAGGAGGAGGAGGCGCTGGAGAGGGCCTCGCCCCGGCCTGGGGACGCGGGGCCGGGGGGCGCGGAGCCGGGGGGAGACACCCCTTGGAAGGTCACCGGAGCCGAGGCGCGATGAGCGAAGATCAGCACGGTGGATGTGGGGAGCCGAGGTTGGTGGTCCTCCCACCACCTCCACGCTGCCGGGAGCGCTGGCCGGCCTTGGCCGCGTCCGCCTCCGAGACGCGCCGGCTTCCCGGAGCGCCCAGTGCTCCGAGCCGAGCGGCCGCTGCAGCCGCCTCGGACAAGCCAGGCGCCGCTGGCCGGAGTGGACGCGCGATCCCCGCCTCTCGCGCCCGGCCGTAGCGGGGGTGGATCGTCGCGCACCGGGGGACCCGCGGGGCAAAAGCGAGCAGGCGAGCGCCGGGCTCCGCGCTCCGGGCTGTAGCCCCGCCGCTGCCGCCGCGTGCCCAGAGCGCCGGGCTCGCTCAGCAGCTGCAGTGACTGTGTGTCTGTGTCATGTCTGTGCAGCTGGGGGCGGGGGCGGGGGGGGGTACCGCGAGCCCGGGCTCGGTTCCGAGCGGGGGTGGGGCCGGCGCCCGCCTAGGGGCACGCCCCCTAACCCCGTGACCACGCGGACAGCCAATAGGAAGCGCGCCTGCAGAGCGGCCCGAGAGCCCGCCCAGCCTTGGCTCCGCCCGCAGACAAGCTCCTCCTGCAGGGTGGAAGCAACACCCGGAGCCGGGATCGCAGGGCCGGGATCGCGGAGGAAGGGTGCTCGCGGGGTGCTCCCCGCCCTTCTTCCTGCACGCCCGCGGCTCACGGCCGCCTGGGGCTTGGCGTGCCTCTTGGAAAGAAGGGGGAAGGGAGGCGGGACGAGTCCGCAGCTGCTGCTGTAAGGACGCCTGCAGGCTGGCAGCGTGCCACCCGCTGGGACCAAATAGCTGTCCCGGGGAAGTAGGAAGTTTCTCTTCTCCTTCTTCTTGGGGTCGCTTTTCTCTCCGAGGTGGGTAGGCTATGGGACAGCCAGCTGTAGCTGCGAGGAGCCCTACAGATCGGCTTTGACAGCTTGCTTGTACTCTAGATCCAGAAATCTTATCCAAGACTCCCAGTTCTTTCCGAGGGGAACTGCATTTGTGTGCACCCCCCCCAACACACGCGCGCGCGCACACACACATACACGGGCGCGCACACACATACACACTTTCTGATTTTATTCTTACTCCCTCTTTCTTGGCATGGGAACCGAGCGCGCAACATGCCACTGAATGGACTTGCAGCCTCCAGGTGGACCATGGACCTTAGGATGGAGGCGCTGAGAATCCTCCCATGTCGCGCAAGGAGTGGGTGAAATTGGTCCGGATAAAGGGCGTGGGATGAGAGAGAGTGGGTGGAAGGAGAGGATGTGTCCCTCTGGAGGAAAAACCCTAGAGGCCAAAGCACAGCCGTGGAGATGAAGAGGACGCCGGAGGGACGAACCCCTAGGACTCGGAGACCAAGCTCTGGGAGCGAGATCCAGCTCCCAGGTTTTTTCCTCAACTGGGCCCCAGGGTCCCCTCCCCTCCCCCCCCCCGGTCCCTACCTCACCCGAGCCCCACGGGCCGCTGGGTCTCCGCCATCCTTCTGCGTGCGCCTCTCCCCGCCCTAAGACTCACTTATCTTATCCGCGGGAAGCCCACCCGCTCTCTGGAGGGCCAGAAGATGGGGAGGAAGGAAGGGGGAAGGGGCGGAGGGGATGCGCGAGGAAAGGCCGCTGAGCTCAGGCAGTGGAGCTGGACCACTCTGCCCCTCCCCCCGAGGTCCGGCTGGGGTGACCCTGGACTTTGAGGATCCCGGTCTCTTTCCACTCCGGCCTGGGTACCCACACACTCGGCTTATCGCTTGATCCAAGCTGGGACTCTCCCCCCTTCCCAACAGCGTCCTTACAAAAAAAAAAAAAAAAAAAAAAACCCAAAAACCTAGGACCCCTTCCATCCATCTCCAGCATCGCTCTCCCCCAGCCCTGAGCTCTGTTTACCTCGTTTCAGTGGCAGCCCCAGCCCGGAAGGCGACGAGAAGGTTGCATTAGTGCACTGCCGAGTACCAGGCGCAGAAGTAAAACGCGTTTGCCGTGGCGCGTCCGGATAAGTTAACTGCGAAGCTGGGGTCCTGCTGTCTTATCTTTGCGGGGACGAGCCTCGACGCGCACGTTGCAGGGATAGGAGATGGGATCTGGTTTTGTTGCCATTACTGTGTCGGAGAAGAACATTATATGATAAAATATTATCTAATATCCTGGAGACCATTAAAGTGTCAAAGTTTAATGCCAAGCCTTTTAGCTGGAAGGCAGCTCAGTTCCTCCTCTGACATACAGCTCTGTTCCTAGAACGCGCCGAAAACAAGGGGATCTTTTTTTTTCTTCTTTTCTTTTCTTGAGGGCCACGAAGTCTTTCCTACTCTCTTCCTCCTCACCCACCTTCAGCCCCTGGCCCCGGGAGCCCTGGTAAAGTTAAAGCAAGAATTTGTGCTTTCGTTTTATTTATTGCCTTGATTCCCTTCATTAATGGTGTCAATTGCATTATTACAATATATTAGCATATTAATAAGGGGAAGGAAAGAGTCGTGAAATTTACAAGCAAAGAAGGAAACAATTAAATTACATCAGGATCTCAAAGATAGGCGTATGGAGAAGAAATATCTCCGTTAATATTACCCCAAGAGTATTATATTCTCTTGAGAAAAACATGACCGTGGTGGGGGAGGGAGGAAGCCATATTTACTGAGGTCAGGAAGGTACCTTGAAAAATGTAATTCATTACCAGGGAACTTCACAAATTTGAGGAGCATGGGATTACCAGTAAGCGCCTTGAATGTAGAAAATCTTGGCTAATGGCTAATGTTCAAGGTTACAGTTTTAAGTCAGTGGCTTATGGAATGTGTAAATTGTAGGGTTGTTAGACTGAGATATTGTAAAAAGAGAACTAGTTCATTTCCATCATGGCAAGCCTCCCCACATGTATGAAATTTCTTTTGGAAATTGTAAAACTCCCCATTCTAAATACATACATATATATATTCCGACGTGATCTCCAGAGAATTGTAGCACAAAGCAAGATATACATGCCCTAAAATGATTAAGGATTTAGGCTATGGTGGAATACAGAATAAAGTATGTAAGGTGATATATCTGTTATTTCTAAAGAATCAGCACAAGTTTTGCTAAGAGCTGAGAAATTGAAAAATAGTGTGTCTTCTAAACCAACTGTTATCTATTTATCTCCACGCAGTTACTGCCTCTGTCACTGGAAAGGTCTCTAATTAGGGTCAAGGAGAGCTAATCCTAAGAAACCGAAGGTCTGAAAATAGCCACTAGGGGGCCCTCAAGGCATCTCAAAGTGGAAGTCAGAAAAGACCTCCCTTGTTTTGTGGTCTCATTTTTCTGAGTACCTAATGGAACTTGGATCTAAAGACAAGTCACGAACATCGAACATCGCATGGGGCAAATCTGGATTTATGTTTTGAAAAGACCTGAGTCCAATTTTGAATCTAGAAGTTTGCTTCTCAACTGTTCATACTTGCACACCCTTCATCACCGCTACCCAAAGGCAATCTTGCATCCACTGAGAGGGCAGGGCAGCACCCTCAGGAGAGGGGTGCCCTCTTTTAAAGTCAACCCAGTTTATTTCTGTTTTTCCAAACTGGGCCCCCTTTTGAAAGACGTGGGGCCCGTTTTCTGAATGTTTCGCACATTTCTGAAGAGCTGGGTGGACGATTGAATATCTGCAGGAAAAGGGTGACTGTTTAACAACTGGTAAAGCAAAGCACTTGCCAATAGAACTCAAGACAGCCATAGGGGTACACGTCTTAGATCCCTGGAGGCCTGCTAAGGGCCCTGGTTCGTGAGGTTTGGGTTCTGGTGAAATGGCTCTTGAAGGAAGAACAGAGACAACTGGTGACAGGGTCCACAGGGAACATGCAGCAGGGACCAGTTGGCAATATCTTTTTTAAAAAAGTATTTTATTCTTTATTTGCAAGTAGAGAATAAAGGTGTGCACCAGGGCATCCTGCCATTGCGAATGAACTCCTTGACACATGTGTCACTTTGTGCATTTGGCTTTATGTGGGTACTGGGGAATCAAACCCAGGCCCTTGGGCTTTGTATACAAGTGTCTTTAACCTCTGAGCCATCTTTCTCTCCAGCCCAGTCAGCAATATCTTAACAATAGTGTTATATTTGTCAAAAACAACTAGATATCAGGTCTGATCCTTCCCAGAGCTGCTCCAAATGTTTTTGTAGGCTGCAATATCTAACAATCAAATGTTCAGGCTTTCAGAATCCTTAGCAGCCGCATAATACCTATCCTCCATCTTACCAGTAAGTAAGGTTAAGATGTACTTTGTTAGGGTCAAGAATCAAACAGTGTTCAAGTAGCACAGGAAGAGAGATGCCGAATTCTTCTTCAACCAACGCTGGAGAAATAAATATGTGTAAAGACATTCTCTCCAGATAACATTTCAAGTGAACATTTAAGCGCCAGGCATGAAACATTCCTCTGTCATTCAGGCCCATAATCAAAAGACATTCCTGAGCAAAACAAAATGCCTCCATCAGGGCTAAGCAGGGAGAAAGCCACTTGCCAAAGAATTAAAGAACATTGCAAAAGCCACTAAATTAGCACTAATGGACGGGTTATTTGAACATCATTTAACTGAAAACAAAGCCAGTCCAGAGTGAGAGATGAAACAGAGGATGAGAGTGGAAAAATATTTTACGTTTGCATCTGCGTGTTCATTAAGCAGACTGGATACAGACAGGTACTCTCCAAGTAGCATCATCCACTTCTGGAAGACTTGCAGCTACAAACCTCAGAGCCCCCACTAATCAGAACCGACTTGGCTGTAGTTGGAGAATGCCATTGTCTTTGGGAGAGAGGGTTTACCCACTCACTTTGATTGTGAAAGGCCATCAGAGTCAAACCTCATGAGGCCTGCAACTGCCTCATCACCTGTGATAAAACAGAAAGGGAAAGGCAAAGACACTCTAGACAGAAGGAAGGAGAGAAACAGCCATGCTAAAGAGGTCAACAGAAAACACAGAGCAAGCATCTCTCCTCAGATCCTGGCCAATCCGGGACCTCAAGCTAGTGGGGCATGGAGCATCCAAGACGAAAATATAAAGATGGGAGGGGGAAGCACTGAGTTCTGGAAATAAGAGATGAGGGTCATACCTTGTGGGGGTTGTAATGGAGGAGCCCTGTGAAGAGAGCAGTGATGGTTGTTTGGGCGTATGTTACAATTCTAGCTCCCACATTTCTGTTTAAGAGATAGAGCAGGACATCTCAAACCTGACTGTGCAGATGGATCCCCCCTCATCATCCCCGGGAATCTTGTTCCAAAATGGAGGTTTACTCAGAAAGTCCAGATCAGGAAGTGGCTCTTAGATACCAACTAACAGTGCCTTTTCTAGGACTATTGGTGAATCATTGAGTCAGTGAGGGCAAACATTCCTGCCATGTCTTAATTCTGAACTCTTCATTATATGAGCAAACACATATATACATTGTGTATAGTTCCCTGGGTTTCCTTTTCTTTTTTTTCTTTCTTTCTTTCTTACTTGTGCATATATGTATGTATGTATGTAATTTGGTGTGTGTATGTGTGCCTGGGGTGTGCATGCATGTGTATGTGCCCTTGTGGTGCCCCATACCCTCACCTGCGACTGGGTGCCCTCACCTGCGGTGGCTGGAGCGGAATGTCAGTGACCGCTTGTCCACCCCCATTCTTGTTTGAGCTGAAGTTGTTTACTGAAACTGGAGCTTGCTGTTCTCGAGTCATTGAAAATGACAGTGATCTTTTTGTAGCCTTAGCTGCCAAAGTCAACCAAGATAATAGCTGCAAAAGTCCAAAATCTTATTTAGAAATTCTGGCAGAAGAGATTATAAAAGAAGATGCCAGGCTGAGAATGTTCACATAACCAAGAAATCATATACTGAGGTGATTTGGGATGTGATCAAAGTGTCTGTAGAAGAGTTCAATGACCATTATCAAGAGTAGCAGGAGAGAAGAAAGGATGAGGCTGGAAAGGATGAAGAAAGGCAGTCCGTCTTAGTAGATTCATGACAGTCTGGTAGAAGCTATTTGGATGCAGAGAGTTCCCACCATAGAAGAGATTGGAATAGAAGACCACATAAATGAAAAAGAATATAAAAGGCTGGAGAGATGGCTTAGCACTTAAGGCACTTGCCTGCAAAACCAAAGGACCAAGGGTTCAACTCCCCAGGACCCACGTAAACCAGATGCAGAAGGGGGGCACACACATCTGGAGTTCATTTGCAGTAGCTGGAGGCCCTGGCGTGCACATTCTCTCTCAAATAAATAAATAAAAATAAAATATTCAAAAAAGAAATAAAAGCATAAAAACCTGTGAGCCAAGCTGGGCATGATGGCACATGCCTTTAATCCCAGCACTAGGGAGACAGAGGTAGGAAGGTCACTGTGAGTTCTAGGCCACCCTGAGACGACATAGTGAATTCCAGGTCAGCCTGGGCTAGAGTGAAGCAGGGAAAGTTGATGGTAAGAAAAGGTTAAGGCTGTGGACATGACATAAGCAGCATGGCTAAAAGAAATGGGGATCTGGACCCTATTCTTGAAAATCTTCCCACCAGAGTCAGGACACAAAGTGGAAACTTAGATGAGTTGAAGGGCTTTGTGGCTTTAGATGCATCAGAGTTGTCACTGGGTATTGCGGGAGGACGCAGAAACGGCATCGAACGTTATGAACCTGGAAGAGAGAATGTCAGCTCTTTGGAAGATGGTTAAAGGGAGGGAAGATCGGTCGTGCTTCAGCCATGGGCAAAGGGAAGGAATCTCAAACACTGAAGAACAGCCAAGAAGCCTTTCTTTGAGGGATCAGCGACTGAAAAGCTAAGTGAGGTCTAGATTTATTTCACAACTAGAATCTGAATTCCCTATGCTGACTGTTGAGGGCTTTTTTTTTTTTTTTTTTTTTTTTTTTTTTTAAATATGGTACTGAGAAGTGAACCCAGGGTTTTGTGTCTGTTAGACAAGAAATCGACCATTAAGCTATACCCCGAGCCCTGTGTTTTTACTTTTTACTTTGATACAGGGTCTCATTAAGTTGCCCAGGCTGGCTTTGAATTCACTCGGTAACCTGGGCAGACGGTGAACTTAAAATCCCCTTGCTCCACCTCCAGAGTAGTGGGGAATCTCATGGCTTTAGACACCAGATCTGGTTCTGTTGAGAATTTTAACAATAACACAGTTCTTATTCTTTTAGTGACTCGCAGTCAAGTTCGTAGTGAGAGGAGGAAAGAAAACATTAAAGAGTGGAGAGTTCAAGTCTGAACTATGAATGGACTCTAGTCATTGTTTTTCCTTAATTACCAATCCCTATCTATGCTCCCCTCAAACTGTCTTTCACATCCATTCTTTCTGCATTTTCCAAACTGTTTTTGTTGTAGCTTAGCTCAAACCTCTATGTTTCTTTGGCTTAAAACCTGTCTTTCTAGCCAGTCTCTTGACCCTTCTGATGCAGAATTTTGGGGTTAGGCCTGTGAACCCTAACCTTTGGGTATCTTTCCATTTTAACAAAGAGTTGAGAAAATGGAGTCCAAGAAGGGTAAATTATGAATTATTAACTGTATTGAGGTCTAACCTCTGAATTATGAGGTTTATTTAGGGGGAATTAAGGTCTAGGGAGGAGGCTCGCTGAAAGATGCAAACCAAAGGAGACTTCTCTTTACCCAGCTAGAAAGAGAGAGGGGAGGTGGAGAGAGTCACAGAGAAATCTCTGGAGGTAACAGGACTCTGAAGGAGGCATATACACCCACATGTGGAAGGCAAAGCATACGATCCAAAAAGATCATCTTCACATAAAAGACCAGAGAGAATTAAGAAATAGTGAAGGACTCAGAGATCAAAGATCTACATGCAGTGGAACAAGGAAGCACCAAAGCCGGCACCAGGAGATTCAGACCCTTGGAGAATGTGCAGCGAAGAGAGTTACTACACTCGTGGCAGACCCAGAGTTTAGAGGAAAATCATACATGTAACAAAATGCATGTAAGAAGGAAGCAGATAAACACACAGGCAAGGAACAAGAGCCTCCCTTCTCACAGCCAGGCTGGGAGAACCGGAAACCTACACGCTGGTGGAAAAACCACTGGACTGCCGAAATGGGAGAGAGATCATACACATCACATGGCAGACCCCCTTTTATGACCCAGGTATCCAATTAGGATGGACCTTGTCACCAGACATAGCTGTGTAGGGGAGGGAGCTGACTCAGGAGGGGCTAGCCCACGTAGGGATGCTAGATTGGGAGAAAGGTAGGGGGCGCTGTTGCTGAGGAATTGCTTGGAAGTCATTTTGGGTGAAACTGAATCAGACTCAGAGTTTTAGTTTTGCCAGAGCAGGTTGGGTGGCATCTCCTTGTCCTTGGGCCTTGTTCCTGGCTGACTGCCTATAGAAAGCTACCTTGCTCCTATTTCTCCCTCCACTCCTCCCTTCCTACTTCCGCCTGTTCCTCCATCCTTCCCTTCTCCTCTTCCTCTTCTTCCTCCTCCTTCTCTTCTTCCTTCTTCCTTCTCTCCTTCTTCTTCTTCCTTATCTTCTCTGTCTCCTCCTCCTTCTCTCTCTCTTCTCTCTCTCAGAATCTCATGTAGCCCAGGCTGCCCTCAAACTACTATTCTCCTGCTTCTATTACCATACTCGTTCCTGCCCCTATTACCTCTATTATATCATTTTTATTATTTTTAAATGTTAACCAAACTGCCTCTATAAAATAAATTTGAATTCTTTGACTACCTTATTCTGATTTAGGTCTTACTTTTTCTAGTTCTTTCTCAAAACTACCAGCAACTTTAGTTTAACTCCCTGAAGAATTGACTGCTGTTGAGTGGTGAGGAAGAAAATATGTGTTAGACAAAATATCTAAGTCCCCATTTTCTATGGTGATCCAGTGTCCCAAGGACATTGGTGCATTAACTCAATCCTGCGCAAAACAAACCTTTGAGGCATTCATGCATCATCATGATTCCTCTGCAAAGAGCTCACCAAAGCTGTTAGTCATAGTAAGACTGGAATCCAAACCACAATCAGTTTGTTTCTAGAACTTGTGCTATCCACCACCTTATTACCCCAATACAGAGTTACACTATTGGCTAGAGAGAGTGGATGCAAGACAACCCCTGACCTCTTCTGTATCTGTGGGTCTAATGTAAACATTGTTCATCATCATGTCATGATTTTGTTTTGTTTATGAGAAAGGGTCTCACATAACGCAGGCTGGTCACAAATTCATGGTGAGACTGAAGACGACCTTAAACTCTAAATCCTCCAGCTTCCAGTTTCCAAGTGTTAGGATTGCCAGACTATGGCACCATGCTTGACTTTGACTTTTTTTTTTTTTTTCTGAAAAAAAAGTCTCATATAACCCAGGCTGGCCTTGAATTTGATGTCAGGATAGCTCTGAGTTCTGGGATTACAAGAATGCCCACACCATGCCTGGTTTATGCAGAGCTTGGTGCAAACCCAGAGCTTCACACTGCTAGGCAAGCCCTCTACCAACAGTTATATTCAAAGCACCCAACCCATGATCTGATCTCTCTCTCTCTCTCTTCTTTCTTTCTTTACTTCTTTCTTTCTTTTCTTTCTGTTTTGTTTTTAGAAGTAGGGTATCACTCTAGCCCAGGTTGACCTGGAATTCACTATGGAGTCTCAGGGTAGCCTCGAACTCATGGTGATCCTCCTACATCTGCCTCCTGAGTGCTGGGATTAAAGGTGTGTGCCACCACGCCTGGCCTCAGCTCATGATTTTTTTTTCAGCTCATGATTTTAAAAAATATTTTTATATATTTATTTTCAAGCACAGAGAGAAGAGAGACAGACTGAGAGAATTGGCTGCCAGGGTCTCCAGCTGCTGCCAAAGAACTCCAGATGCTTGTGCCACTTTTGCATCTGGCTTTAAGTGGGTACTGGGAATTGAGCCTGGGTCATTACACTTTGCAGGAAAGCACCTTAACCACTGAGCCATCTCTCCAGCACCCCTCCAGCTCATGATTTTTTTTAACCCCTGGTCTTTGATGTGTGCCTTTTCAGAAGGCTCTCCTATTCCTCTTCCACATCAGTGACCCAGCCGTCCATAGGCTCACTTCTCTTCATGGCTTCCCTGGACAGTTTGACTTGTCTCTTTCTGTGTCAGCTTTCCTTCTCTTCCCCACAACTCTTGTATATGTCATCTGGTTACCTTTATATATCACTTTCTTTGACTTGACATCTTGGCCTTTCTACTCCAGTTTTATTAATGTGTAGCAGATTCAAAAATATTACTATAGGACTGGAGAGATGGCTTAGCGGTTTAGGCACCTGCCTGCTAAGCCTAAGAACACCCATTGGATTCTCCAGCTCCCATGTTTAGCCAGACGCAAAGTGATGCAAGGGCGCAATGCCACTCTTGCCCATAAGGGGGCACATGTGTCTGGAGTTCATTCACAGTGGCTGAGAGGCTGCTGGTGCACCCATTATCTATCTCTCTCTCTTTCTCGCTCTCCAAAAAAAAAGATTACTTTATTTCATGCAATAAATAATTTGGAGGGACTTCCTCTTTCTTTCATCATTAAGACATTCTTCCCTGTCTCATACTCTGCAGTGGTTTCTTTCCACGAGATTTATATAGTGGTTGTTTTCTGCTTGCTTATGCTCATAGAAGAACAAATCCATCCCTACCTAGGGTTTACTGATTCTCTGTGTTGATGGATTTCTCTGAGTCCAATTCTCAGGTAATTTTGAATTATCTTTTCAGATCAGCAGCTGGACCAAAGGTTGCTATGCACAGTAGCCCCTGGTCCAAAGCCTCTTGCCTAGCACACTTGCACCCTGTGTGGCTTTGCTGAATTAGAAGGCAGATCTGGCTCTCTGCTATTTGGAACGCACAGGGTGTGTGGAATCACAATTTTGTTTCCTCCTCTCGCCATGCTTCCCTTTCATGCTTTACTGCTGGGCAGCATGCCTTCCAGATTCTGCCAGGTCAAGACCTGGAGTCTCTCAAGCAGAAGGCAGAAGGCAGGAAATATGTTAACATGTCTGTCTATGAATTTCAAGTTCTTCCCTCTCCTACTGACCCGTAGAGATGGCCTGTGGCTCTGAGATTCTCCCTTCCCTACCAAGCAGTCACGTACTTGGTAAAAGTCATAACGAAATGCCAAGTCCACTTGGCCAGTTATTATTTTAGGTAACTTGTTTTCATGTGTTCATGTGTGTTTCAGTAGGATATAGGGAGAAGTGATATGGAATAGGCCAAAACTATATATGCTCATGACGAAGAGTGTCTCAGGTCATTTTACTCTTGGGTTCTTTATGAATAAGCAGTGGTATCTGAAGGACATGAGAAGTAGGTATTGTCAAGATCATTTTCCCAACAGAAGCAGGCTGGGGTTGAGTGAGACTTCCTCTCCTGGCGGCAACTGTCCACTTCAGCAAGGCATAGGAAGATGGAGTTGGATTAGGGTGACCCCCAAAGATAGCAGATGGCCTAACCAATGGGTTGCTTCAGACTGTGAGGTAGTGAGGTAACATTTTTTTTCCTGCCCTGTAACATAGGTAGAGTCCACACTAAATGCTGGTGGAAAATGTTGGAGATGTTAGAGCTCAACGGAACATGAATTCATTCAACTAGGACTGAAAGCTCTGGCCGTTACCCTATGTTTGATGGGACTAAACACCTGACCAGTAGCAGCTAATAGAAAGAGTTTGCTTGTGCTTACAGTTACAGGGCATCACATCTCCTCACACCAGCGGGGAGAAGCAGAAAGAGCAAGCTAGTTAGCATTGACTGTGGGCAGGACTATCGAATCCCAAGGGCCATCCTTGGTGACACCTCCTCCAGCAAGCCCCCACTTCGCAGAGGGTCCACCAGGTGGGGATTAAGTGTGAGGCTTAATCACCAACCCATAGGCTTTGGGGGACATTTCATTCAAACCACCACAAGCTCCTACTCTGCCAGGTAGGTGCCAACAGTAAGCAGAAGAGATGTGTTCTCTCTCGTAAAGCCAGCCAACACTTGCGCATCCTTCTTGATAGGTTCAAATGCTACAGAAGAAACAAAGGAGGTGTTATGGGTTCAAAAGCAAATCTGGAGTTTAGGATGGTTCTTGTGAAGGAGGATTTAGGCTGAGTATGAAGTCAGAGTTTATGAGGACAGAAAGCATTCCAAGCCGAGTGTGGTGGTGCATGCCTTTAATCCCAGCCCTCAGGAGGCAGAGGTAGGAGGATTGTCACCTTGAGACTGAATTCCAGGTTAGCCTGAGCTAGAGTGAGACCCTTCCTCGAAAAACTAAAAAAAAAAAAAAAAAATTCCAGCTGGAAGGAACAGCACGTGCCAAGCCATGAGGCAGGCAGAGGAACACACTAAATGAATGCCAGTGTATCCTGAGCTTGTTGGGTTGGAGGGAGAGCTTGAAGAGAAGAATGGGACAGGAACAGCTGTTTGGTGTACTTAGAGAAATCAACAAGAGATGAACAAATGCATCGCCGAGTCGCAGAGTGGTCCCATTGAACCTAGCACGAGTGAGTGCTTACCTGTGTGGGCACAGTTCTGGGACTGCCTCCAACAGTATTCTCACTAACACTTTGTCTTTCATTCCTGCCCCTGTAGGGGAGAAAAACCCAGCTTAACCTTTTAGTAGGGTCCAGCTGGTGTCCTTAATTCTGCCCTTTCTCTAATCCTAGCCTTGAGGGCTGTTCATCTCTCAGGTAGGCTAACCTTGGACCATAGTCTGGGATCCTCTATGCTACACAGAGCAGGGATATGAAAACTGCTCATTCTTTGACTCTAAATTGAGTTAGTATATCATGGTCTCTCTTCCACATCCTTCCTATCCCATCTCCTCTCCTCCCCCAGGAAGACTGGAAAGGCCTTTCAATATGTGTGGACTCGCTGACACCACCTCCAATCAATTAAGCTGCCTTTTGTGGAACCCTTGGCTTTCGTTTAACCCAAAACACTAACTAGACTTATTGTGGAAGTCCTAGACTATTAAACAGAGCATCTTTAATCCTCCCCATACAGGGCCTGGACTTGTTTCTTAAGCATCGCCTAAGTTCTTATTGTACTTGAAACTAATTTCCTGTGGTTTATCTCTTGGTAAAAACAAATGATTTGGCCATAACCTCCCTGCAGAGCTAATATTCATGTTCCAAAAAAATAATAATTAAATCATATTTCCTTTCACCAGACTAACTTAAACCCGTGAAACCTCTCTTCCGTAAGGTCACCTATCTACGCCCTATGAACTTAGAGAAATTTCAAGGGTGAGTCTGACTATTTACTAAGGTAAAAGCTTTCCCCAAAACAACAAAGGCCTCAAGGACAGTCATACCTAGTGACTTCATGGCACTTACACTTTTTTAAACCAATACGTTTTTGCATATACATGATCTTATTTTGTCCACTTAACAGCTCTGTGAATTAAGGCGGATGGATATTATTTTCTCTCTGGAGAAAAAAATAAAACTCAGGCTTGATTCAATGGGCTAGAGGTTTGGAATCCAGCTGGAACAGCTCTCAGCCTCCCTCATTGTTCTTGGCTAACTTTACTCCTCTACCCAGCATTTGGCCTTTTATTAAAGGTCACCCAATGATAATAATAGCCAACTGCTCTTGAGTATGTATTTCAGATCCTGTTCTCCCTCCCCGATTTCAATGCATTTTTTATCATTATTTGAGAGACACACAGAGAGCGACAGAGAGGAAGAGGCAGAGAGAGAGAATGGGCGTGCCAGCTGACTCTCAGCTGCTGTGAACGAACTCCAGACACGTGCGCCCCCTTGTGGGCAAGTGCAGCATTGTGCCCTTGCATCACTTTCACACCTGGCTAAACTTGGGACCTGGAGATTGAAAGGGCATTCTTAGGGTTGGCAGGCAGGCACCTTAACAACTAAGCCATCTCTCCAGCTCCTATGCATTTTATCTTTCAAGTCTCATGACAAAGTTGATTACTGTCCTTGCTATTCTGATGATTAAAGGAGGTTCTGGGAGACTGAGATGTTCACAAACCCCTTAGCTCCATGCCAGAGGCTTCTGACCCTGTATGCAGAGACCAGATGCTATATCCCCTAATTACCAGCAGCGATTCTCACTGAGGGCGTTGTCTGTGGTCCAGTGGAATGTTCCTATGTAATGCCTTTAAGATGGCAAGTCTCTCAACGTATACTTCTGACAATAGCACGCTTTCTTGGAGGAGAGGATGTGTGGGTGAACACTGGATCTTGTTTTGGGTTGAATTTTTTTCTTCCTTAATGAGAAGATGTGTCCTAGTACGTCCTAGGAACTGAGAATTAGAAAATCTGGCTTGGGATGCTAGCTAGGAGTCAGACCTTGGTGGGATTGGTTACCATTTTGCCACATGCTTGTTCTTGCACCTTGCTGTCTCTCTTTATGGCTAACTGTTGAAATGGAGAGAGTGTTGGCAAACTTAAATCACTGTGATGTTGGAGATGATGTATGTGAATGTACTATTGTATGTCTTCTGTATCTATGTCTGCATGAATGTTCCCAAGGTCTGACTCACTATGTTCGAGAGGGGCTCACGGTTATGTTTGTTCTAATGAGAGACAATATTCCAACTTCTAATGTAGAGTCTCGATGGTGACTGACACAAATTTATGCTAGGTGACTAAGCTAAGAGGACAAACTTACAGAACTAGCGTGAGGAGTGGGGAAACAGACCCACAGATTAGGAACAATGACCACATGCCCCCAATAGGGAGCTGACACGTTGCCATAAAGCACTAGATCCTAGTGTTTGCAGCCCCATCAGGAACTCTGCTTTTGGCTACAGCTCCAATGTTGCTTCTGTGTGATGAACTCAAACTGATTCCTAAGTCATCCCACAAGGTGAGGGCTCCAAAAAGGTGGCTTCCTGGTGTGGCACCCTCTGATAGGTGAAGCTGAAGTCACATGCCCATATGAAGCCTTCAAGGGAACATGGAGGAAAAAAATTTTTTTTTCAGTTTAGTGAATCATGCTTTTATTTTTTTTTTTTAAAAAAAGATATTTTACTTATTTATTTGAGAGAGAGGAAGAGGCAGAGAAAAAGAACAAATGGGCTCACCAGGGCCTCCAGCCACTGCAAACAAACTCCAGACTCATGCACCCCTTTGTACATCTGGCTTACGTGGGTCCTGGGGGGTATTGAGCCCAAGTCCTTAGGCTTTCCAGGCAAACACCCCAACTGCTAAGCCATTTCCCCAGCCCCATGCTTTGTATTCGTTGCAGAAATTTGCATCATTGTTTTTATTAGCATACAGAGAATTAAGTTCCATTATGGCATCTTCCTTCCTTCCTTCCTTCCTTCCTTCCTTCCTTCCTCCTTCCTTCCTCCCTCCCTCCCTCCCTCCTCCCTCCCCTCCTTCCTCCTCTAGGTAAGGTCCCACTCCAGCCCAGGCTGACTTAGAATTCACTATGTAGTCTCAGGGTGGCCTTGAACTCATGACGTCCTCTTACCACTGACTCCGGAGTGCTGGAATTAAAGGCATGTGCCACCACACCTGGCTTCCATTATGGCCTTTTTCTAACAATGTTTTTGTTTCCCTTTCCTCTGTCTCCACTCTCACCCTTCTCCCCTCTTGGGTCCTTGCCCTACCGCCCCTCCTTCCTGCTTTCATGCCCCACTTCTTCTTCTTCTGCTTCTTCCTCATCACACCTTGCTCCTCTCTCACTTCTCCTATCACGTTGCATAGCCTGTACTCACCCTCTCAAAGCAGAAACACAAATGGCCAACAGACACACACACACACACACACACACACACACACACACACACACTTTCGAGGTAGGGTCTTGCTCTAGCTCAGGCTGACCTGGAATTCACCATGTCGTCAATGTGATCCTACTACCTCAGCTTCCCAAGTGCTGGGATTAAAGGCATCAATACATATATTTAAAAAACTATGTATGTGTTCAACATCCTTAGCCATCAGGAAAATTCATATTAAAATAATTTTGGAATTCCATCTCACCCCAGTCTAAATGGTTTTGAAGGAGACAAGAGAAAGCCAGCTTCTTTCAGGCAGTTATTTAGGGGGATAGAAGCCCAAACAGGGAACAAGGAGATACCATTGAATCTGATCCTGTCTCGTTAGGCTGCCAGTGAACAAGCAGGAAGAATTTCCTGTTTCTTCCTCAGCTCAGCCTCTCTGGGTCTGTGAGTCCATGAACTAATCAGATCTGGCCTGAGTCCACGAGCCAATCAGATCTTGGAGCTGCCTGAGTCAGCCTTGAGTTGGACCCAATCAGGTCTCCGTTTTTACACCTGAGTCCAGTGATGAGGCTCACGTGACTAGATGTCTGACCCACAGGGGCCACTCCTCCTTGCTCTGTGTGCTCTGTGACCTGAGCTGAATAGCCATGTAAAGCTGACTCTCCTTCCCAGTCTGGCTGGGAGCAGCCTGGCCAGGCAGGGGAGAATACTTATCTTGATGCGGGCATTTTTCTGCTTGCCTTCTATCTGTGTCATGCTTTGGAGGTACCTCTCACTTTGACTACATGTATGATTCATTTATTTTTTTATTTATTTATTTATTTTTTTTGAGGTAGGGTCTTGCTGTAGCACAGGCTGACCTGGAATTTATTGTGTAGTCTCATAGTGGCCTTGAACTCATGGCGATTCTTCTACCTCAGCCTCCTGAGTGCTGGCCTGGTGCCGGGAGCAGGCTTATGGGTGTGATAACCAGCTGCACCTTGCCAGTGCTTGGCACACTCCCTTGCTGCTTTTGTCCACCTGATTTTGGCCAGGAGGTGGTGTCCACCTTCTGCTCATATCATGGGCTTGCCTTGGAGTCAACAAACCAACATGAACCCTTTCCTTCCACAAGCTGCTTTTGGGTAGGTGTTTTCTGCCAGCGACGTGATGTTTACTGCAACACCCGGCTTATTTATATTCAACCTCGGAGTCCTTCACTATTTCTTAATCTTCTGTGATGTTATTTGAAGGAGCTTCAATGTCCAGTCTTCCGTGTGCATTGGGTGACTTCTCCAGCCTTCTCCAAGATACCAGTTTCCTCTAAATAAATCTCACAATTCATAATTTCTCCCTAAATACAGTAATTTGTAATTTATCCTTCTCAAGTCCATTTTTATCAATTATTTGTTCAAATAGCATAAGGAAGGGGCTGGAGAGATGCTTAGCAGTTAAGGCGCTTGCCTGTGAAGCCTAAAGACCCCAAGATTCAATCCCCAAGTACTCACTTAAACCAGATGCACAAGGTGGTGCACGTGTCCAGAGTTCGTTTGCAGTGGCTACAGGCCCATTCTGGCATGCCCGTTGTCTCTCTCTCTCTCTTTCTCTCTTTGCCTCACCCTCTCTCTCTCTCTCACAAATAAAATAAATAAAAATTAAAAAGATAAAGATACAAAAATGGGATTCACAAGTCTGAGAGCCCCTCCAAAACCCCCCAATCCTGAATCTGTTTCACTAAGAAAACGAATGACCAAATGCTGGGGAGGATGTGGAGGAAGGGGGAACCCTTATTCACTGTTGGTGAAAATACAAACTGGTGTAGCCACTATGGAATGAGTGTGGAGATGAATCAAGGCATTCCGGGGTTCCTTGCCAGTGCACCCATATAAGCCAACATCCCAATTATTTGGAGGTTATTCCAGTGAACCAATAATTTTGGGGTGTCCCAGAATTCTTATGAATCAAAGAACTGAAATCCAAAGACCAGAGGAGAAGGTTTGGAGAGACTTTAATAGCTTAATTTAAGGAAAGAGGAGAAAGTACAGAGACCTCCTGCCCTTGAAAAGGCCGCAGGGTGTAAAGCCTACTTAGGGACCCCAACTTGGGATCATTTATAGGTTCTGAATGGGGGCTAAGGAGCCATGACACCATGCTTCAGGGCTGAGCTTAACCACTCACACTGCCAGGTTCAGGTTTATTTCTTCCAGGAATCTTACTTCGAGGAAAGAGGAACTCCTGCCTGGGTGGAGGTGGGGGAAACTCAGATTGCTTATGGAAAAAAACAGATCTCTACGCTGATCCCTAGCAAAGTGGACATGGCAAGGGCAGGTTCCAGGACATTGCTGCTTTTACTTTTGGGGGCTCAGTCACCTTACATTGGCTCAGAGGCTTCTCAGAAAACTGAAAAGGACTACCATATGACCTAGCTATACCAGTCCTGGGCATATACCCGAAGGCAAGATGTTTTAGACTTTTATCCTGGAACCGTGAGTGGGCCTGTGGAGGGAGAAGGTGGGTTACTTGGGCTTGCCACATGTTCAAAACGTCCTCAAACATCTATTCCTCACTCTTTGGTAGACCTGGAGAATGAACAGTGACTGAGGTTGAGCCAATCAAATGTCCCCATAAAGGATTCTGACTGGTGAGAGAGCAAAAAAGATATAAAACGTCAGGGAGAAATTGTTTCTCGTGGCCCCAGTGCAAGTAAAACTGTCGAGTATCAGTTACTGTCCAGGGGTGGGACTATCGATCCTGTCCTTACCAGTCTCTCTGAAAGGCAGGTACTGGGTGGTGGTTTGGCTCCTTAGCTTCGTCAATTTCTGTATCTGTTCAAAACTGATATGAGAATTTGAGGTGTCGTTGAGATCAATTGACCCATAGTGGGCTCAGGAACTCAGGAGTTCAGGTGCCAGATGGTCATGGACCACAGACCATAGGGGGTGAAGTTTAGAAAGATCATATTACAGAGCTCGAGAGAAGGAATAAAGGCAGAGCTCCTGTAAATCAGGAGATAGGAAAAGAAACCCACCTGGTGACTCTGATTGGGTCTTTTATGCGGATTTGCTGGATGGGGACTGAGCTGGTCAGTCCAGTTCCCATGCCTGGTGTTTTGGCCCCTGGTGGTCCTTATTCCTGGTTTCCTTGGAAGGGAAATGCCTTTAGGGAAGTAGAGATAAGGAAAGAGTGGATGCTTCACACATTTCTGGCCTCCAGCAAGGAGGAGGCTGTGAGGACTCATTTAGGGCAAAAACAACAACAACAACAACAAAACCGCTTAGGAAGAACCACAGTTCCCCCTAATAGTATCAAGGACATTTCTTGCTTTTAGCCATTTTTACTTTACTTTTGGAGACCCTGCTAATTCTCAACTGCCTCAAAACTCAATTTCCTGTTTGGTCTGTGCGCTACACAACCTTCAATAAAATAACACAAACACTTGTTAATTCTGATATTCTTCCCCATAAGTGGGCAGCAGGCCATAGTCAATCATTATGTAATAATTTGTAATTGTTTGTGATCTAATGGGAACTGTTAGAATCTGGTAATGATGGTAGATACTGCAGTAATACCCCTCATTATATCAACACATTTCGTCAGCTCCAGTGCTGTGCCCATCTGAAAGTGTAGTGGGCATCCATTACTATAGAACAGTGTGAAAAGAGTTACTGAAAACACCTAACACACTTTGTTTAAATAAGAAAGTCAACAAGAGTAAAAAGTTCTTCTTATTCATCCATTTTATCTCCACACAGGTAAAATAAAGAGAGGCATGCTAATAAAATCCTTGTGGTTTATCAAAAAAACCCTGCAAGTGTTTGCAGCCTTTATAAAAGGGAAGACCCTCACTCTCTGTATTGTGCTCAGAAAATAATTAGAATAACAAAGACAATCACAGCTGTTCCAAAGGTGAAAGGTGACTTTCTCAAGCCACTCAAAGTAGCTCAAGTCTGAATGTTTTACAAGGCTTCTTTGTCATGAAAATACACTCATGTACAGCATTATCATACAAAACCATTTTTTGCTTTCTTCTAGCTGAAGGAAAAGAGTGACCATTCATCTGCAGGTTTTTCTCTGGTTTGCTTTCATCAGAGGTTAGAAGGTCTTACTGTTTCATCCCTAAGTAATGAGATTGCACAGGTTCCCACTGAAGGGGAGGGAGGGGACAGGCTGAGCTGCTTAAATCTTACAACATTGGGAAAGAGAATTATGGAAAAGAGAGTGCCAAAGGTTTTTTAAGAGCATGCCATGTTTTGCATTTAAAGGGCATGAAGAATTTACTGACTATGACAACAATGTAAAATCATATATGTATATATATTTATAACATATATCACACACACACACACACACACACACACACAAAAATAGAATGACACCCTCAAATCACTAACATTTTGTCTCAAAACTTAGAAACCAGGTCTCTAAATCCCTGAAATTAACCCATTACTGCTAGCAGCTGAAAACCAAAAGTGAAGTTTGGTTCTATGGATCCCTAAGGCACTATCTGCCACATCTATAGCACCACCAAATGTCCTGCAGATAAAAGAAATAATTGCTCAGAAAATAGTAAACCTCAAGAATTGGAATGGGGATATATGAGCAGATTTAGGGCTCTGAGAAGTCCCAGCCTTCAATAAGCCTCCTAGAGAATTCATGTCAGGTGAGGGGGTTTCCCTCTGCCTAGAAGGCAACTCCCCTGCCAAGGTGTTCTTTTTGTGTGTAAGTGGGGTGTGTGTGTTTGTTATACCTATGTATGTGCCCATGTGGTGCCCCATGCACTCCCTTGTCTGTAGTGGGGTACACTTGCCTGGCATGGCCAGAGGGGAATGGGGAAATTTTGACATCCCCTCCATCCCTCTTCTGTCCCTTCTTATCTGAGCTTAAGTCTCTTACTAATTCTGCAGCTTCCTGAGAGCCTGGGAGTGTCTCCCAAGATTGGGGTTACAGACATGTATGGCCATGCCTAGCTGTTTCATGTGGGTCCCGGGCATCGTTCTGGGGCAGTTTCTCAGGCTTTCTCAGACCCTCATGCTTGCACAGGAAGTGCTCTTAACTATTAAGCCATCTCTACAGCCTCCACGGCATTATCTCTGAACAAGGAACAAGTTCTACTCATGGGTCTATTCCTAATCACAGATTTATATACCAGTATAACCTAAGCTGGAACACAATTTCAACTCAGGTTTTGGTGGAAAAACCAATTTGTCACAGTATAATTTTGACATGGGTTTATATTGGAGACTGAATTTGGTGTGCTGGCTCAAGCAGCTGTGTATCGTTGTAATGATGGTGTGATGTGTTGATGAAGTTTACAAACAGAAACACACACATATGCATCCCCACAAGCACTGACCCCAGTGATCTTGAAAGCACACATAAACTGCATCACACTTTCCTCAAACTCCTAGGAGACTTAAGAAATCTACTTTGCTTTCCCTTTGTCATTCTACAACTATGGATCCATGAAATTTTCCAGTGACAGAAAAGTAAACAATTTGAATTTCGTGTGCATGAGTCAGCTCTGTGCATAAGCCAAGAGGGGACCACTGGGGTGGTTCTAATGACTGGTTTTGTAGGATAGTTCTGGGAGTCATTCCTACCATGGAAAGTGTTTTAAGAAGACCTTGTTATTGCTCATTCTCGGTGGCAAAAGAAATAACTGAGTGAATAGTACATTCCTGAGGAGAAACTTTCCAAGTTTTTCTTAGACATAGAAATAAAAGTATGAGCCGGGCATGGTGGCGGACACCTTTAATCCCAGCATTCGGGAGGCAGAGGTAGGAGGATCACCATGAGTTCAAGGCCACCCTAAGATTACATAGTGAATTCCAGGTCAGCCTGGGCTGGAGTGAGACCCTACCTTGAAAAACCAAAAAATGAAAAAACAAAAAAAAAAAAAAAAAAAAAAGAAAAAGAAAAAGAAAAAAAAGAAATAAAAGTACGAGGTTACTGGATGCCCCAAAGGGTAGATGTCAGGGACCAATTGTGTAGTTATTTATTTATACTACCCAGCTTTGGACTGTCCTTTCTGTCATGGTGAACTTCTGTATCCAAAGGACTTATGTGGGCTAAAGTTCCACCTATAATGATAGGATAAGGAAGCTGATAAGGGGCATATAGTTCCTGCCTGTCTCCTTAACGTTGGCCAAATAGAAGCTGAGGGTCTAAGGGTGGTAGGGGCAATTTTCTCCTAATCACACTTAACACTGATGTATATGGCCCATGGTCTCAGCTCCCTACACACCTTACTTCCTGACAGCTTTTAGTAATGACATATACCAGCATTTCCTTGCTAAAATGTTTTTAACCAGAAATGGTTCCTGTTACCTGCCACTCTAACACTCCCCTCCCCCAAGTAGAAGTGTTCATTGCACAGCACTTGCCACAGGAAGATGACTCATGCATCGGAGTGAGTGCTGGTCCTCAACTTCATGATTTTATCAACTATTTATTAACCTAGGTCTCGTTATCAAATGCAGTCATCTTTAATCTGCTCTGGAATGATCTCTGCAATGCCTTAATCAGTCAAGTCCCTCTGAAGACTCACTCATGTTCATCTCTGTCAGCGTCTGATGTTAACACAATTGGAGGTTTTAGAACTAGCCAGAAAGAGTATTTATATCTTTGATATTTTGGTTACAGATTTTGGCTGGATGGTGTAAACTGATCTTCCTTTAGCTCAACATCCAGAAATTCAACTTAAAAATCTACCAGTATTTTTAAGAACTTAATAAGAAAATATTAAATATAGCAGAGGTTATTTTTTTCCTTCCCTCCCTTTCCCTTCCTCTTTTCCTCTCTCCCTATTTCGCTTCCTTCCTTTCTTCTCTCTTTATCTCTTTCTGAGGTAATTTCATAGTGTGCATCCCAGAATTGGCTTCAAACTCTTGAATCTTGTGCCCAGCCTCCTGAGTGCTGGGATTACTGGTGTGTGCCACCATGCCTGTCTAATGATATATTGTGGTCAGCATTCCTTTTTTTTTTTTTTTTTTTCCGAGGTAAGGTCTCACTCTAGCTCAAACTACCTGGATTTCACTATGTAGTCTCAGGGTGGCCTTGAACTCATGGCCATCTTCCTACCTCTGCCTCCCAAGTGCTGGGATTAAAGGCGTGTGCCACCACGCCCGGCTCTAGCATTACATTTTGTTTTTATTTTTTTCTTTCTGTTTTATTAATTTATTTGTGAGGAGAGAGAAGGAGAAAGACAGAGAGAGAGGGAGAGAATAAGAATACACTAGGGCCTCTCTTGCCACTGCAAACTCCAGATGCGTGTGTCACTTTATGCACCTGGCTTTATATAGGTACTGAGGAATTGAACCCAGGCCAAAATGCTTTGCAAGAAAGTGCCTTTAACTGTTGATTCAAGTCCCCAGTCCATTTCGTTTTATTTCCTATGTTAAGGCTATATGCTTAGTTACTTAAATAATTTATGGAAACTAACTGCAGAGTTTGATGGGTCTTAAGGTACAAAGATATTAGTAGAGGAAATGAAGCCAGTAAATCATAAGATATCTACACCCCCATGTTCACTGCAGCACTATTTATAATAGCTTAGATATGGAAGCAACCTTGGTGCCCATCTGCACATGAATGCCTTAGGGAAGCGGGGCATACATCCATACACAGTGATAGCCTGATTACCTTGACTCGTCTACATGACTGGATTCAAAGTTGCCCAGGAGACAAGTAAACCATCTCCTTGTGTGTGCGTCTGTGAAGATGTTTCCTGAGAGAACACATCATGATGACTCAGATCTCGTCAATGGTTGAACCAACTGATGTAATCAAAATTTGAATTTGGGAGGTGGTAGAACTCTGAACAGTGGGTCCTGATTAGAAGAAATAAGTCCATGGCAGGCATGTGTGTGAAAGGGCTTATCTTTTCTGGCCTCTTCTTATCCACTCTCAGCTTCTCAGCTGCCAGAAGTTAGACAGCATATCTCTCCCACACCCTCCCCATCATGGTGGACTGACATCTCTGAGCTGGAGCCAAACAAATCCTCCCTCCCTTCGTGCCTCCCTCCCTCAGTTGTTTCTGTCAAGTATTTTGCCACCACACTGAAAAAGTAACTGACACAAGGAGAAAGAATTCAACCATTACAAAGAATTAAATATTGCAATTTGCAGTTACACAGAACTAGAGGACATGATGTTAAGAAAAGCACAGAAAGATGAATAAATCCTGCATGTCCTCACTCATTTGGGGAAACTAAAATAGTCAATCATGAAGAAACGAGGAGCAGAAAAATAATTGCTGTAGCCTAGGAAGAGTGTCTGAGGGTGTGGGGCTTAAAGGAGGTGGGATAAAGGCTCCAAAAACACAGTTAGATGGAGGAAATAAGTTCTAGCCCTCTATAGTACAAGAGGGTGACCACAGATTATAATAATTTATTATACATTTTATAAGTTCTACAACAGAGCAGCTCACCAGCTCTGAACACAAAGAAATGATAAATGTTTAAGGAAATGAAATTCTAATTACTCTGATTTGATTATTGCACATTGTAAATAGATATTGAATCATCACACTATACCCCATAAATATAATACAATTATTATGTCAATTATGAGGGAAGAAAAAATATCAGTATACGTGGAAGATAAATTATTACCACCTCTGTTTAGCCAGGTGCCTAATACAAAAGCTTATTTTTTATTATTATTTTTTTATTTTTAGAGAGAGACACAGAGAGAGACAGACAGAGAGAGAGGGAGAGGGAGACAGATAGAGAATGGGCGTGCCAGCAGTCTCTCAGCCGCTGTGAACAAAATCCAGATGAGTTCGCCGCCTTGTGGTCAAGTGTGGCATTGCACCCTTGCGTCACTTTGCATCTGGCTAAACGTGGGACCTGGAGATTGGAACTGGCGTTCTTAAGCTTAGGAGGCAGGCGCCTTAACCGCTAAGCCATCTCTCCAGTCCCCAAAGATTATTTTTAACCCCTTAAAAGAAGCTCAATTCTAGTTGCAAAAGATATGCTGAAATGGGGGTAACACAAAGAGTCTCACAGATGGGGAAAGCATCCTGTCATAAGTTTTAAAGGGCTAGCTGTAGATTTTCAGTTGTGACTGCATTATTAAAATTCTCTATCTGACTGGGCATGGCGGTGCACCCCTTTAGTCCCAGCACTTTGAAGGCAGAAGTAGGAGGACTGCTTTAAGTTCGAGGCCAGCTTGAGACTACATAGTGAATTCCAGTTTAGCCTGGACTTCCAAAAAAAGAAAAAAAAGCAAAACCAAATAAAAAACCTCTGTCTGGCACTTTCTGCACCTTAGGGATGCCTTAACTATTTCTCCTTTCTTCTTTTTCCACCTAACTTCTTCCTATTCCACTTCTTAGGGAACTGTTGTGACTTGAATGAGAAATGTCCCCCCAGAGGCTCATGTGTTTTGACTACTTGGTCCCCAGCTGGTGGCAATTTGGGAAAGTTGTTGGTCCTTTGGGAGGTAGAGTCGTGCTGGTAGAGGTGTGGTGATGGGCATGGGCTTTAGGGTGCTGCAGACAAGCTCCTCGTGTCAAAGCGGGGCCACTCTTGCCTGCTTCTTCTGAGTTGCTGTGACAAGATGTGACACCCCATTTATCTGCTCTGCCATGCTTTTCCTGTCAGGATGAAATGCCTCTTTGAAACTATAAGTGGCCTTTCCTCCCATGAGCTGCTTCAGGTAGGGTGTGTTGTCCCAGCAACAAAAAAGTAACTGCTACAGGAATCAATTAGAAGAAAACCTGGGGCTCTTACTGTGGTGGTATTTCTTTTGAATGGGAATTATTTTCATAAAGGGCTCCGGTGTTTCCAATCCAAGCCCACGTAATTTGCAAGGTCAGTGAGCCTCAGGCATACTCATGTGTCTGCCTCTCCAGCATTGGGATAATAAGCATGCACCATTACACCTGGCTTTTTTTTTTTTTTTTAAGTGTAGGTTCTGGGACCAAACATAGTTCTTGATGCTTGCAATGGCAAGCACTTCACCCACAGAGTTCCCTCACTTCCTATCCCAGAAGAGCAAATCTTTATTAAGACTTGCTAACCTGACAAGGGGGTTTAAACTGCATGGAGACAAATCTCCCTCCAATTGCTTAATTTGAGAACTATCTGTGAGCTATAGCCAGGCAGAAAGGCTTGACCTGTGCACCTCTCCATCACTTGGGCAGAAAATCCAGTCTCTTCACTCCGTGAGCAATTCAGATAGGTTTCCCTTCTTGAGAAGTTTACTTACACTCCTTGGCCCTTGTCATCCTCAATTCTTCTCCTGCCAGTCACTCTTGAGCCCACTTCAGTAAATCTTCTGAAACGATTGCTTCCTGGAAAACAGCTTTTCCTAAGGTCAACAATGACCTCTAGCTTGCTGGATCCAAGTCTCACTTTACAGAACCTCTCAGCAGTACAGAGTCTACTTTACTTAACTGTTCTTGGTGTCCTGCCTAGCCTCTTGCACACAGTAGGTACGCAATAAATATTCTTGAATGAACTAATAAACAAGTGAATGTATAGTCTATGTCATGTGCCATCAAGGGCAGAATTCCGAGGTCCAAATTATGGGCACTAAGACAGAACTTGGTGGAGCTTTACACAGTAAGACTAAAGTGAGAAATTTTTGTATTTTTAAGCAAGTGTTTTTAACCACTGAACCATCTAATATTATTCATTTATTTGGAGAGTGAGAGAAAAAAGATGGGTGTGCCAGAGCCTCTTGCCACACAAACTCCACATATGCACACCCTTCTTTATGCATCTGACTTTGTGTGGGTTCTGGGGGAATTGAATCTGGGCTCTCAGGCTTTGCAAGCAAGCGCCTTTAACCACTGAGTCATCTCTCCAGCTTGTCATCTTTGATAACAAAAGATGCTTTGGTTCTCTTGCTTTTATAAATGCTGCTGATGACAGTGAGCCTACGAGTCACTTCCATGCAAACATTCTTCTCGAGTCATTTCCTTGCCCATCAAGAAGGTATATACTGGAACACTCAGGAGATCAATCACTCAGACCTCAGCTTTGTTTTGGTGTTTGTGATCTCCTCCAACTCTCCCCACCGTGCTCCAAATGAGCAATTGAGGTCTGAATTGTTGACAAGCTAAGTATTGCATGGTATCAAGTCACCAGTGGTGAGTGTAATTTGTAGAAATGGTTCCAACAGCCGGAGCTGAGCCGGGATGAGCCAGCTGGGAGGTGCTGCTGCTCAAAGTAGAGGCAAGCCACGAAGTCCATGTTGCTTCCCAATTCATCCTTCAGGCAGGAAATCTGGTTTCCATTTCTTTGCGTTTTGGTACTAAACTTCATAAGATCCCAGAGACAAGCCAAGGTAGCCAACTTCACAGGTTCTCTCTAAAAGAACGGGCTCTTGTCATTGTCAGTCTTTATGGAAAAGATGAATACTAGCATATTCTAGAATATTGTATGATTTACTACATTTTTTTTTTTTTTATTTTACCATATGGAGGCACAATGAGAGGGTCTAGTGGACATACAACATTGGGCAAGCTATTTGTCATCCAAAAGTGTGGTAGCTATGGAGGGCTTCTGAATGTCAGTCAGGGTCACGACTGGTAAAGGTGGTGATGAACCTGGTGGCCCAGATGCAGAGTGGCACACATGTCAGGAGTTCATTTGCAGTGGCAAGAGGCCCTAGCATGCCCAAACTCACACATACTCTCTCGCACTTGCTCACTTAAACAAATAAAATATATTTTTTTTTTAAAGAGGGATTGGACATTAGGCTTGACATCATGAACTGGGAAAAAAGGGTGATGGTATTGGAAGCTGGGTGAACTGGGACCAAGATGGACTACAATGTGCTGAGTGGGCCTGAGAAAAGGGGCCACACCAGATGAGAACGGGTATTTAGAGTGGGGGTGATAAGTCATATTAGTCAAGGAGATTGACTTTTGTAGACCTGAGTGCCCAATGGCTTTTACACCTGGGAAGATTTATTCACATCTTGATGCATTGACAAGGTGCTTTCCTATGCCAGCCCAACCTTGCCCAACTCACCTTTGCAAGCTCACCTCCCTACAAAGTCCACAGAGGAAGACCTTCTGATGGCTGCAATCATCACCAGCTCCATGTGCCAGCTCCCTTTAAAATAAAACTTTTTTTCTGGGTTTTCTCTTTGAAGGTCAAATACATACTCAAACATATTTCCATCAATCCTTCAATTTCCTGTGTTGTGTAAATCCAACATTATGACAGTTATATGGCAGCCATCACAAACACTGCAATAGCTGAAATTTAGGGAACAAAGTAAGGCACCTCAAAAGCAGGGCAAGCATCTTCATGTCATGAATTAATAAGATCTTCTTGGTGATGAGTTGTTTTTTCTTAAGATGGCGTCTCATGTACTCAGGTTGACCTCAAACTTAGATGTAGCTGAGGCTGGCTTTGAACTCCTAGCCCTCCCACCTCAACCTCCTATGTGCACCACTATGTCCAAGTCTACTGATATATATATATATAATTTTGGTTAGACGAGATAGGGTCTCACTGCAGCTCAGGCTGACCTGGAATTCACTCTGTAGTCTCAGGGTGGCTTCGAACTCACCGTGATTCTCCTACCTCTGCCTCTCAAGTGCTGGGATTAAAGGCATGCACCATCATACCTGGGTCTGATGATGGTTTTTACGGTGACACGGTGAAGCATGCATCATACTTTTTATTTAAAAATTATTTATTTATTTATTTGAGATGAGAAAAAGGCAGAGAGAGGGAGAAGGGAGAGAGAGAGAAAGGAATAAAGAAATAAGAAAGGAGAGAAAGAAAGACAGAAAAAAGAAAGAAAGAAAGAAAGAAAGAAAGAAAGAAAGAAAGAGCATGCCAGGGCCTCTAGCCATTGCAGATGAACTCCAGATGCATGTGCCATCTTGTGCATCTGGCTTTTCAAGGATACTGGGGAATCAAACCTGGTGTTGCAGTCAGGTCTGCATTGCTGGCAGAAATCACCCGACTAAGAGCAGCTTGTGGGGAAAAAAGAGGTTTATTTTGGCTTACAGGCTCGAGGGGGAAGCTCCATGATGGCAGGAAAAACGATGGCATGAGCAGAGGGTGGACATCACTCTCTGGTCAACATAAGGTGGACAACAGCAACAGGAGAGTGTGCCAAACATTGGCAAGTGAAAGCTGGCTATAATACCCATAAGCCCACCCCCAACAATACTCTGCCTTCAGGACGTGTTAATTCCTAAGTTGCCATCAGCTGGGAACCTAGCATTCAGAACACTTGAAGTTTATGGGGGACACCTGAATCAAACCACCACATTCCGCCCCTGGCCCCCATAAACTGATAACCGTACATGATGTAAAATGCAATGCATTCATGCAAATTTAAAAGTCCCCATAGTTTTTATCAATTCCAATGATGTTCATACATCCCCATAATCCAAGGTCTTTTAACTGAGCCATAATACCAAAAATATCCCCCCCAAAAACCCATAATGGCACAGAATAAACATTCACACTGCGAAAGATGGCATTGGGCAAAGCAAAGAAATGTTCAACCAATACAAGATTTTAAACAACCAGGGCAAACATCAAACTCTGTAACTCCCAAGTCCAACAACTAGTCAGTGACAAATCTCCAAGTCTGATCATTCTAACCAGCAACAAGTCTCTGGAGTTCCACTTCCGCCCCTCCAGCTAGGCTACTCACAGTCCTGGAAAACTTCATCCAGGGCTGGCAGCTCTCCTTGGCAGCCATCTCATAGTCCCGGCATCTCCACTGGGTCTCCACTCATGGCCCATCCTCATGGCCCCATGGGATCTCCATGCAGGCATCCAGCAAACCTGCTTCACACTGCCCATGGCCATTTCCAAAACACAAGACCGCGTTACAAACTCAATGACCCTCTCTTTCCTGCATTTGTTATACTCCATAATACCAGGTAGGGTGCCAATTTGTTAATCCAGGGGGGAATAAATCAGACTTTGAAGAACAGGACACTCCTTCAGCATTCAGGCCCCTTCAAAAGGGTCTGCATTCTTCCTGTTGCCCCATTGCAGGTCAGCTGGCCCAATCTCAAAGGTTGTAATCTCTCAATTGCAGCTGAACAGGTAGAGTTCACCCAAAGATTTCATTTTTTCTGTGCCATATCCCTCTGCTCACACCAGTTCATTTCTACGCAAAGCAACCCTGCACATCTTCTCAGGACAGGACGCTTCTCACACAAACTGCTAGCCCAGTCCAAGTAAAGCTCTTTCTCACCCTCATAAGCCAAACCTCACAGTTCATAGTTCTTACTGCATTCAGGTCTTTCAGCTCTGACCAGAATAGTCCATTAAGCTGTACTTACAACACTGCAAGGTGTCTTTTAGGCCTAGGTTTCAAATCCAAAAGGCCAAAGACACACAGTCAGGTGTCTAGCAGCAATCCCACTCCTCGGTACCACTTTACTGTTGCAGTCAGGTCTGCATTGCTGGCAGAAATCACCCGACTAAGAGCAGCTTGTGGGGAAAAAAGAGGTTTATTTTGGCTTACAGGCTCGAGGGGGAAGCTCCATGATGGCAGGAAAAACGATGGCATGAGCAGAGGGTGGACATCACTCTCTGGTCAACATAAGGTGGACAACAGCAACAGGAGAGTGTGCCAAACATTGGCAAGTGAAAGCTGGCTATAATACCCATAAGCCCGCCCCCAACAATACTCTGCCTTCAGGACGTGTTAATTCCTAAGTTGCCATCAGCTGGGAACCTAGCATTCAGAACACTTGAAGTTTATGGGGGACACCTGAATCAAACCACCACACCTGGATCCTATGGCTTTACCTGCAAGCACCTTAACCACTAAGCAATCTCTCCAGCCCACACTTTTTATTTTGAAACACAGGACTTTGGGGAAAGCTAGATGCTCACTTTGGCACAGAGCAATACTGTCCTTGGCCTCATAGTTCCCAAGGAACAGAGATAAGAAAGGAATCCTGATGATGGAGCTGAACAATGCCTTCAGGAGAAGAGTAAAAGTGTTGTGGGTGGGGACATGGTAGACGAACCGGTTACCTAACAAGACTAGTAAGATTAGACTGTGTGGTGGTTTGATTCAGGTGTCCCCCATAAACTTAGGTTCTGAATGCTAGGGTCCCAGCTGATGGAGATTCGGGATTTGCCACCTCCTCGATGCAGTGTATTGTTGGGGGTGGGCTTATGGGTATTACAGCCAGTGTCCCCTTGTCAGTGTTTGGCACAATCTCCTGTTGCTATTATCTACCTTATGTTGGCTGGGGGATGATGTCCATCCTCTGCTCATACTATTGTCTTCCCCTGACATCATGGAGCTTCCCCTTGAGTCTGTAAGCCAAAATAAACCTTTTTTTTTTTTTCCCCACAAGCTGCTCTTGGTTGGATGATTTCTGCCAGCGATGCAAACCTGACTGCAACAGTAAAGTTGGTACCAAGAAGTGGTGTCATTTGCTGCTATATGTCTTACTGTGTGGGCTGTGGCCTTTTGGAGCTGATTTTCAAGAGGAATGTGGAAGAATTTGCAACCTTGGCCTAAGAGATGCCTTGAAGTGCTGTAAGTGCAGCTTGATGGAATATTTTGGTCAGAGTTGAAAGACCTGAATGCAGTAAGAACTATGGACTATGAGGTTTGCCTCGTCAGGGTGAGAAAGAGTTTTGCCTGGACTGGGATAGAGGTAGTTTGTGTGAGAAGCTTGCTGTTATGCCTGTGTCCTGAGATGTTGTGCAGGGTTGCTTTGTATAGAAACAGACTGGTGTGAGCAGAGGGACATAGCACAGAAAAAATGAAATCTTTGGGTGAAACTGCTGCCTGTTCACCTGCAATTGAGAGATTACAACCATTAAGTTGGGCCAGCTGACCTTCACTGGGGCAACAGGAAGAATGTAGACTCTTTTAAAGGGACCTGAATGCTCAAGGAATGTCTTGTTCTTCAAAGTCTACTTTCCCACCCCTCCAGGGATTAACAAATTGGCACTCTACATAGTATTATGGAGTATAAGAAAAGCAGTAAAGAGGGGGTCATTGAATTTGCAGTACAGTCTTGTGTTTGGGAAATGGCCATGGGCAGTGTGAAGCAGGTTTGCTGGATGCCTGCATGGAGAACACTTTTTGTGAGGGGTGGGGTTTGAGGTAAGGTTTCACTCTATGCCAGGCTCACTCTAGTCCACAACTGTGCTCAGACTCATGATGATCCTCTTACTGCTGCCTTCTGAGAGCTGAGATTTCCGCTGCTGTGATAAGCTGTGACACCAGGCTGCCTGCACTGCTGTGCTCTCTTAGCTGGGATGAAGCGCCCTCTTGCGACTGTAAGCCAAAATCAACCCTTTTCTCCCATCAGCTGCTTCAGGTCACATGTTCTATCCCAGCAACGAGAAGGTAATGGCTACAGGGATTCTGCTTCACTGATCTCAAGAATCCCCCTGGTAGGATCTGTGGTGATTTGTGGATGGATCTGTGGGTGAATGGCAAGGGAAATGAGGCATCATAAGCCATGACTAGGCATAGCATGCGAGTGAGATACGGGAACAGAAGGCAGTTACTTACACGTGGCAAGAGATGGCCACTCCACAGAGACTAAATCTCAATAATAGGGCTGGAGCCCCCCTTTCCCAACCTGAGCAACCCAGCAGACCTGACGATGTTCAGCAGCAGGGCTTGACAGGCTGCAGCTATAGAGAAGAAGAGCCTCCGAGACAGGAGGAACCCTCACCCAGGGCGAGGAGAAAGTCTTTGCTTCCTGCTAGGCTATTCCAGCCTCTTCCTCTTGAACGTTTCCTTTGCTTTAACCTTCTCTAGTTCTCTTTCTTGAATCAAAATGTCCCATCACTAAGGTTTCTCTTAATCAGATTTTTTTTTTTTTTTTTTTGGTCTGCGTAAAGAGCTCAAAGACATAGGCTTAAGTCTTCTAGGAATTCTACACTAGGCTAACATCCAGAAACACCACAGTACAGCTGTTCTGTTTGAAAATACTGAACTATTCTTCACCGGAATATTCCTTTCCAGTTGTTCTGAGTTGCTGGAGTGCTTCTGTCAGAATCCCAGTCACTCAGGCTTCTCCTCTGGGGCTTTGGATTATCAGATGACGCAGCAACTGAAAAGGTAGCTTCTAGTGTCCTAGATGTAAGGCATGGGGCCTGTCCTGGGTTGGAGGGGAGACTGTACCATGCAGACTATTAAGGTTCTGTGGCCCTTGGAGGTATTCATCCCCAAGGTAAAACTAATGCCAGGATCACCAGTATGTTGAGAATCCATGAGAAACAGTTTAAAGAAAGGCATCTTATTGGAGGGATTTGGTAAACCGAAGTCAGACACTAATATTTGTTTTTGTCATTCTGAATTTAAACTAGGGCAATAACTAGTCCTTGGTCCTTGGTCTCCACCTCATGTAACAGCCACCAGTTGCCTTTCTTTTAGAATCATCTGTCGCCTGGGCTCTCAAAGAGATACAGATTTGTGTCTTGAGCCAGAGTTACAATGGGAACTCAATTGAAAGACTGGACTCTCTTGCATGGAAGAACAAAGTATGCGCAGGCTGGGAGCTACCTTTTTGTTTGCTTATTGTCTTTAATCTCTTTTCTCTTGCTGGAGGCTCCCTTTTCTCAGTACCGGGCTCACTCATCCTTACAGTTGGACACTTGACTTAATCAAAGTCCATTGGATTTTCTCTCAAAGGAGTGAGTGATGTTAAAATTCACTCGACTTAAGTACCCGCTACTTCTGACGTGCTCCATGTTGTCTTCATTCCTGTCCCCATCTGTGATTTGGTAAAAGACATCACTGCTTTTCTGCTAAAGCTTTTCCTCATTTCTGTTGCTCAAATCCTGAGAATTCTGACCAATATATCCAGATAGGAAACTTATTTGCATAAAAATATGTTAGTGTATGCTCTGTGTGAACAGATACCTGCTCTCCCCAGGTAGGACACCATAACAGACCAAAGAAATGGTACAGCTTGGCAAACCAATGAATTTCAGCAGGGCGTAGGAAACTCACAGGTGTGTATATCACCAAAGAACTCTCCCCAGCTCTAGAAATTGCTAACTGTCTTTGTATCCTCAAGGAGCTTCATGCACCTTATAAGCCCACTCCTTCATGCACCTTATAAGCCCACTCCTACATTCACAAGGGAAGTTAATAGGCTATGTTTTGTGTGGATCATCACAGATGCTCTGATTGCAAGAGAGCAATGACCATATTATGCCCAGGTGGCAGTATTCCACAATATCCCATCCTTTCCTCTGGCTTTTACATTCTTTCTGACCCTTTTCCATGATACAAGTTGGTGATGTAGATATTTGGTATTTTCTCCCATTTAGGACTGAGCATTGGGCCACTACGCCATAGCAACAGTCACTTAATTTTCAGCACTTTGACCAGTTAGGAGTTTCTGCAGTAACAGCTGTCCACTGCAAAAAGCTTTCCTGACCAAGGCTGACAGTAGCAATAATCTCTGATCATAAGTAATGATCAGAAGACAATTTGATGGGCACATCAATCCAGTCAACAAAGTTGCTTCCCTAATGGATTAACTAAGTTAGACTGGGGTGGAGTCATTCCATGTGTGTGGTGTGTGTGTGTGTGTGTGTGTGCATGTATGTGTATGTGTGTGGTCCATAAGCATGCATGTGAAGGCTGGTGGAATATGTCATGTGTCCTCCTCTATCACTCTTCTGTCTTATTTCCTTGAGACAGAGTCTCTCACTGAACTTGGAGCTCACACGTTTTTCATGGAACCCCAGTGTTCCTCTTGTCTCTGCCTCTGTCCCCACTCAGCACTGGGGTTTTTACATAGGTGTTGGGAATTGAACTCAAACTCTCATACTTGCACAGGCAAGCACTCTGACCCACTAAGCCATTCCCCAGCCTTTGGAATCATTTCTTTGGTCTGCAGTGGGTGCCCTATCTGAAGTGGATAGATGTTTGCTCACACCTCCCAGGACACAACAATGGGCATTTTCATCACTTATTTAAAAGTCTTTCCCAATCAAGCAGTTGAGATGGTGAGTGTTCCCTGATTAACATAGTTTCTTATGCTGGGCCATGACGACCCCCATTTGCATCCATCCATGGATTTCCCCTCCCTCTACACTGAAGGTTGGACTTGAGGACTGTTTTCTTTCTTTCTCATTGACTCTGTCCCCACTTCCTCAATGGCTAATCTTCCCGTGGGTCCAAGTTTTGGTGTCCCAGGAGGTCCTATTCAGCATAGATCTAATTCACATTTTTTTCTTTTAGCCCCTCTCCACCTGCTGTAAGAAATGGTAAAGCAACATTTCTGCCTCATACTCTTTTTTTAAAAATATTTTTTATTATTTTTATTTTTTATTTTTAGAGAGAGAGACAGAGGGAGATAGACAGAGAGGGAGAGGGAGACAGAAATGGGCGCGCCAGCAGTCTCTCAACTGCTGTGAACGAAATCCAGATGTGTGCGCCCCCTTGTGGGCAAGTGTGGCATTGCACCCTTGCCTCACTTTGCATCTGGCTAAACGTGGGACCTGGAGATTGGAACTGCTGGACATTGGAACCAGCATTCTTAAGCTTAGCAGGCAGGCACCTTAGCAGCTAAGCCATCTCTCCAGCCCCTTCATACTCTTTTATCCCCACTTTTCCTTCCAATTCAGAGACTAGTGTAGAGGATAGCATACACATGTCCTTCTCTCATTCTTCCCTTTTGTGGGAAAGCTATTTTTATAATATATTTTTATTTATTATTTTAAAAATATTTTTATTTATTTATTTGCAAGCAGAGAGAGATACAGAGAAGAGAGACAGAGAGAATGGGTACACCAGGGCCTCCAGCCACTGCAAACAAACTCCAGATGCATGTGCCCAATTGTGCATCCACCTTTATATGAGTACTGGGGAATTGAAACTGGGTCGTTAGGCTTTGCAGGCAAGCACCTTAACTGCTGAGCCATCTCTCCAACCCTGTGGACAAGTTCTTTTTGGACAGGCAGCTTAGTCTCAGTTGCATATCTTATCACCCCAAGCAAAGCTCACACATGGGGCCCCACAGCCTGAATACTATCCCGTCCTATGTGTGTCACTTTCACGGGTTGCCATACATTGTTTAGTTCACAATACTTTGTTAAAAACAGGGCATGCTCACGCCATTTTGCAGGGCATTTCTGTTCTCACACAGTGGGCCCCATTCATCTAGTGATGTGCCACTGCATACCGCATAGAGGATGGCGACCACCCTGGGATTCCCATGGAAACTCCACCTTCTGATATAGTAGGCTTAGAGGTATGCCTTATCACCCATAACAGGGATGACGAAACTGCTCCTCCCAAATTTATCTCTGGTTATTTAACTTCTAAAAAATATTTTATTTATTTGCAGGCAGAGAGGGAGGGAGGGAAGAAGGGAGAAAGAGAGAGAATAGGCACACCAGGGTCTCTTGCCACTGAAAACAAACTCCAGATGTATGTGCTATCTTTGTGCATCTGGCTCTATGTCGATACTGGGAAAGTGAACCCAGGCTGTCAGGCTTTGAAGGCAAATGCCTTTAACCACTGAGCAATATTTCAAGTCCCATTATATTTTTATTTTGGTGCTAATTGCTGCATTAATTTATTCTGGAAAGACATGCACAAACATCCGTTCAGTAGGACATCAGCAACAGATCAAAGAAACAACCCCACCCAAGTCTTGCTTGGTGAACCAATGAGTTTAACTGGGGTCACCTACAGGAGCTTGGACAACTTCTAGGTGGGCATACCACGAAAGAGGAAAATCTCTTCCTCGGCAATTGCTAATTGCTAACATATCCTCAGAGAAGGAAAGGATCTCATTTTCCTTCTTGTGGGCCCAGTCTTGCAAGGTCTTGTGTAGGCAATCAGAGCTGTTCTAAGTTTAAAATAGCAACAGCCAACCGGGCGTAGTGGCGCATGCCTTTACTCCCAGCACTCGGGAGGCAGAGGTTGGAGGTTCACCACGAGTTTGAGGCCAGCCTGAGAATATAGAGTGAATTCCAAGTCAGCCTGGGTTAGAGTGAGACCCTACCTTGAAAAAAAAAAAAAAGCAACAGCCATGTTAGGCTAGAAGGACAGACTTTCAAAATTGTATACTTTGTTAAAAACGGGGCTTGGGACCAGGCATGGTGGCACTCACCTTTAATCCCAGCACTTGGGAGGCAGAGGTAGGAGTATGGCTATGAGTTCAAGGTTAGCCTGAGACTACTTAGTGAATTCCAGGTCAGCCTGAGCTAGAGCAAAACCTGACTCCCCCTCCCCCCAAAAAAGAGAGAGAGAGAGGAAAACAAAAACAAGAACAACAAAAGGCCTGGGAGATGGCTCAGTACCTGAGTTTAGATGCCCAGCACCCACAGAAAAGCTGAGTGGCGGTGCATGCCTGTAATCCCAGCCCTGGGGAGACAGAGACAAGAGGAGACTATGGCATGGCATTCTGGCATCCAAAATTCTATCTGAACATTGCTGAAGTACAGATACTCTTAAAATTAGCTTGACTTCTGTGCTACATTGCTGTTGTCTCTTTGTCAGCTGGCAGAACCTTGGGAAAAGAACAAAAGGGGAGTCTTATTGAAAGGCTGAACATTGATAGACTGAGCCACAATGAGCCAGCCCATGTCTCACATCCTTTCAGGAACTCTAGTTATTTAGCAATTCATTTCCTGCAGGAGCAATTTGCTTCAAGCTTTTCTCTGGTGCTCTAAGGAATCTGGAGGTGACATATACCTTCTGAGCTCACTCTAGGAGCACAGATCAGGGCGGGGGTGGGGGGGATATGTCTTTGGGAACAGTAATGGGGGAAATTAGCAAGGGTGAATAACTCAGGTTTACAAAACAGTAAATGGAGAACCCAGCGATTGAGAATGCTGATCATTTATTTTGACAGGTGTAGTTTATCTCTGCTCATTTATAATAATTACACATTGCGGAGGCTCATTATCCTTCCCCCTCCTGTCTCAGTGCTGAGAACGGTTCAAAGTAAATTTGGCAAGTTTGGAGGGGGAGTGATAGAATGGGTGTTAATGACCAAATGGGAAATCGATACTTGAACTGCTGACTGTTGAGGGAGGCTTTCTGATTGGGATGAGAAGGGGTGCACTTGGGCTTCGATATGATGTTTCTATTTTCTTAATGGATTTTTCTCCTCTTCATGCTTCATTGGTGTTAAATACCGTCATAGGCTCACTTTCACAGTCCTTGTCATTCTCTCCTCCCCTAACACCACAGTATCATTTGGGTTCAAAGTTTAAAGCAATGAGTAATAAAACTAAGAATTGATTTTTTTGGACAAGATCAATATAGATGTTTGGAGATAATGGTATGCCTGTTATTTTGTCCAGAAGATTTGGACAGGCATTGGTTTATTGGTCAATCCCACAGGTGCTGGATCCAGACAGGTTACAAGCGCTACTGTTCAGTAACTGTGCTGCCTGTAATGCTGTGTTGATATCAGCTTCATGGACATTAATGCCAGCACCTACTTGACAGGATTGTTAAAGGATGAAATTAGTTAATATGAGCAGGGGTATTTAGAATAGCAGTGAGCACATATTAAACACCATGCACTATTAGTATTGTTATTTGTTTTATTTATTTTTATTTATTTTCAAGGAGAGTGAGAGAAGAGAGAATGGTTCTTTTGGACAGGCAGCTTAGTCTCAGTTGCATATCTTATCACCCCAAGCAAAGCTCACACATGGGGCTCCACAGCCTGAATACTATCCCGTCCTATGTGTGTCACTTTCACGGGTTGCCATACATTGTTTAGTTCACAATACTTTGTTAAAAACAGGGCATGCTCACGCCATTTTGCAGGGCATTTCTGTTCTCACACAGGGGGCCCCATTCATCTAGTGGTGTGCCACTGCATACCGCATAGAGGATGGCAACCACCCTGGGATTCCCATGGAAACTCCACCTTCTGATATAGTAGGCTTAGAGGTATGCCTTATCACCCATAACAGGGATGACGCAACTGCTCCTCCCAAATTTATCCCTGGTTATTTAACTTTTAAAAAATATTTTATTTATTTGCAAGCAGAGAGGGAGGGAGGGAAGAAGGGAGAAAGAGAGAGAATAGGCACACCAGGGTCTCTTGCCACTGAAAACAAACTCCAGATGTATGTGCTATCTTTGTGCATCTGGCTCTATGTTGATACTGGGAAAGTGAACCCAGGCTGTCAGGCTTTGAAGGCAAATGCCTTTAACCACTGAGCAATATTTCAAGTCCCATTATATTTTTATTTTGGTGCTAATTGTTGCATTAATTTATTCTGGAAAGACATGCACAAACATCCGTTCAGTAGGACATCAGCAACAGATCAAAGAAACAACCCCACCCAAGTCTTGCTTGGTGAACCAATGAGTTTAACTGGGGTCACCTACAGGAGCTTGGACAACTTCTAGGTGGGCATACCACGAAAGAGGAAAATCTCTTCCTCGGCAATTGCTAATTGCTAACATATCCTCAGAGAAGGAAAGGATCTCATTTTCCTTCTTGTGGGCCCAGTCTTGCAAGGTCTTGTGTAGGCAATCAGAGCTGTTCTAAGTTTAAAATAGCAACAGCCAACCGGGCATAGTGGCGCATGCCTTTACTCCCAGCACTGGGAGGCAGAGGTTGGAGGTTCACCACGAGTTTGAGGCCAGCCTGAGAATATAGAGTGAATTCCAAGTCAGCCTGGGTTAGAGTGAGACCCTACCTTGAAAAAAAAAAAAAATAGCAACAGCCATGTTAGGCTAGAAGGACAGACTTTCAAAATTGTATACTTTGTTAAAAACGGGGCTTGGGACCAGGCATGGTGGCACTCACCTTTAATCCCAGCACTTGGGAGGCAGAGGTAGGAGTATGGCTATGAGTTCAAGGTTAGCCTGAGACTACTTAGTGAATTCCAGGTCAGCCTGAGCTAGAGCAAAACCTGACTCCCCTTCCCCCCAAAAAAGAGAGAGAGAGGAAAACAAAAACAAGAACAACAAAAGGCCTGGGAGATGGCTCAGTACCTGAGTTTAGATGCCCAGCACCCACAGAAAAGCTGAGTGGCGGTGCATGCCTGTAATCCCAGCCCTGGGGAGACAGAGACAAGAGGAGACTATGGCATGGCATTCTGGCATCCAAAATTCTATCTGAACATTGCTGAAGTACAGATACTCTTAAAATTAGCTTGACTTCTGTGCTACATTGCTGTTGTCTCTTTGTCAGCTGGCAGAACCTTGGGAAAAGAACAAAAGGGGAGTCTTATTGAAAGGCTGAACATTGATAGACTGAGCCACAATGAGCCAGCCCATGTCTCACATCCTTTCAGGAACTCTAGTTATTTAGCAATTCATTTCCTGCAGGAGCAATTTGCTTCAAGCTTTTCTCTGGTGCTTTAAGGAATCTGGAGGTGACACATACCTTCTGAGCTCACTCTAGGAGCACAGATCAGGGCGGGGGTGGGGGGGATATGTCTTTGGGAACAGTAGTGGGGGAAATTAGCAAGGGTGAATAACTCAGGTTTACAAAACAGTAAATGGAGAACCCAGCGATTGAGAATGCTGATCATTTATTTTGACAGGTGTAGTTTATCTCTGCTCATTTATAATAATTACACATTGCGGAGGCTCATTATCCTTCCCCCTCCTGTCTCAGTGCTGAGAATGGTTCAAAGTAAATTTGGCAAGTTTGGAGGGGGAGTGATAGAATGGGTGTTAATGACCAAATGGGAAATCGATACTTGAACTGCTGACTGTTGAGGGAGGCTTTCTGATTGGGATGAGAAGGGGTGCACTTGGGCTTCGATATGATGTTTCTATTTTCTTAATGGATTTTTCTCCTCTTCATGCTTCATTGGTGTTAAATACTGTCATAGGCTCACTTTCACAGTCCTTGTCACTCTCTCCTCCCCTAACACCACAGTATCATTTGGGTTCAAAGTTTAGAGCAATAAGTAATAAAACCAAGAATTGATTTTTTTGGACAAGATCAATATAGATGTTTGGAGATAATGGTATGCCTGTTATTTTGTCCAGAAGATTTGGACAGGCATTGGTTTATTGGTTAATCCCACAGGTGCTGGATCCAGACAGGTTACAAGCGCTACTGTTCAGTAACTGTGCTGCCTGTAATGCTGTGTTGATATCAGCTTCATGGACATTAATGCCAGCACCTACTTGACAGGATTGTTAAAGGATGAAATTAGTTAATATGAGCAGAGGTATTTAGAATAGCAGTGAGTGCATATTAAACACCATGCACTATTAGTATTGTTATTTGTTTTATTTATTTTTATTTATTTGCAAGGAGAGTGAGAGAAGAGAGAATGAATATGAGCATGTCAGGGCCTCCTGCTACTGCAAACAAACTCCTTGTGCATGCTCTACTTTGTGCATCTGGTTCTACATGGATACTGTGGAATCTAACCCAGCCCATCAGGCTTCACAAGCAAGCACCTTAACCACTGAGCCATCTCTTCAGTCCTATTATTGTTATTTACAAAAGGAGTTAAGGACAGTATCTACCTTTTGGATTATGCTTTGAGGATCAAATAATATACTTCATAACCAGTTCTCAGTAAAGATTAGATATACTTAATATTGATTTTGCCAATTATTATTATTTTTGTTTGTTTGTTTGAGGTAGAGTCTCACTCTAGCTCAGGCTAATGTAGAATTCACTCTGTAGTTTCAGGGTGACCTTGAACAGTGATCCTCTTACTTATGCCTCCTGAGCGCTGGGATTAAAGGCGTGCACCACCACACCTGGCAATATTAAATATTAAAATCCTGAGCTCAAAATTGTCTCAGAGCTTCAGGTTTCCCTTGTTTTCATGCAGTACTTTGTGGAGTTTAGTTCATCAGGGTGTCCATTCTTGCTAGAATGTATGCTCTTTGGTGGCAGTAATTTTTTCGTTTCCCTTCCTGATGATTTTTCCCTGTTTATTTGGCACACAGTTTTGCTCATTAAATATATTTGCTAAGTGAATGTTTATACTAGGTTATACTAGGTAGTATAAAGTTTCCCATAATTGGGCTGGGGAGAGATGGCTTAGTGGATAAGGCACTTGCCTGCAAAGCCTAAGAACAAATGTTCGAGTCTCCAGGTCCCGCTTAGCTAGACGCACAGTGACGCAAGTGTGCAGTGTCGCACATGCGCACAAGGGGGTGCATATGTCTGGAGTTCATCCATAGCAGCTCAAAGGCCCTAGCAGGCTGTGGTAGTTTGAATATATGTCCCCCAATATATTCAGTGTTTTATTAGTTATAGTTTGCATCTGTAATCACCTTGCTAGAGGCAATGTCACTGGGGGCTGGTCTTAAGGTATGGTGGTGGGTTTGAGATTCCATTGTAAAGATATGCAAAGTGTGCCTAGCAGGAGTTCCTGAAGTGTGCTGTGTGACTCTTTTGGCTGTAGCTTTGCTCTGTGTGCTGTGTGGCTGGTTGGTTTTTCTCTCTTGCTTGGTCCTGTGAAGGCAGGCCAGCTTCTTCTGCCATTATGGAACTTCCCCTGGATCTGTAAGCTTCAATAAATAATATCCCTTCCTCCATAACTGCCTGGTCTGGAAGTTCATCTCAGCGAACCTGAAGCTGTCTGCTACAAAGGCCCATTCTCTCTCTCTCTCTCTCTCTCTCCCTTCTCTATCAAAAATAAAATAATGATAAAATTTCTCAAAAAGTTCCCCATGAGAAAGAGTGTCTTTGTCTTACTGCTATAGTTTTTCTAGTCAATGAGACCAAAATTGACTGGAGCTCTCCACCAGATAATTTCCCCTTCATAGTTTTCATTTCCTCATCTATCCCCAACCCCCACCAAAAAACCCCTCCAGTCTCCATTACTGGTTTCTAAATGGAAGCTCCTTGAGTACATGGAGTACCTATATTCGTTAGCAGACAAAGTACATGATGAAGCTTCTAAGAGTGGAGATGAATTGGCTCAACTAGGCATAGAATTAGATAAGTAGATGCTTTGACAAGAGTAGGAACCATGAATCTGGCCACTGATAAGGAAGTCAAATTCTGTGATGACGCTCAAGGGTTCGAGGGTGACCAGTGCAGAACTGGGCTAGGAACCAAAAGCAGGGAACACCTCGAGTAGGAAAGGAGAGCTAAAGAAAATCATTACCACATTTCCCTCTCTGAGAAGCAAAGGATGGCTCATCTAGGGCCTTAATATCTGGCTGAAGGCATGGGGATCACAACTGCTTTCCCTGAAGCTCAGCTCATTTCTCTATGAAATATAAATTTTAATATCTGCCATATCTACGTTATAGAATCATTGTGATGCTCAAACAAGAGGCAGGGATCACAAGGAGAGTATTATTATCTATCAGCCAGCCAGTTCATTTTTAAAAACATTTTATTTATTTATTTATTTATTTATTTATTTATTAGAGAGAAAGAGGCAAAGAGACAGGCACATAGAGAGAGAATGGGTGTCAGAGGGCCTCTAGCCACAGAAAACAGACTCCAGATTGCATGCACCCCTTGTGCATCTGGCTTCCGTGGGTCCTGGAGAATCGAACCAGGATCCTCTGGCTTTGCAAGCAAATGCCTTAACCTCTAAGCTATCACTCCAGCCCCATCCAGTTCATTTTTAAGGTTATGAAACACGCCCAAGCCAGGTCTGGTGGCTTACATTGGTAATCCCAGCACTAGGGAGACTGTGGTATATGTATCTGAAACTCAAGGATAGCTTGGGCTACCTGGTGAGACCTTGTCTCAAACAAAACAAGACAAAGCAAAATAAAGAAAGCAAAAACAGTGCCCCAGATTTTATTCTCTGTATTTTTTATTAATTTGAAATGCATTTCTTTAGTGTGAGATTCTTCTATATTGAAATATAAACATAAGGTCTGGAAAGATTGCTCAGTGGTTAAGGCACTTGCCTGCAAAGCCTGAATGGCCCGCATTCAGTTTCTCAATGCTCATGTAAAAGCCAGATGCACAAAGAGGCACATGCATCTGGAGTTTGTTTGCAGTGACTGGAGGCCCTGGTTTGCCCAGTCTCTCTGTCTCTCTTCTCTCTCTCTCTCTTTCCGCTTGTAAATAAATTAACAGATAAATACACTTAAAAATAAATATAAACATAAGCTGGGCGTGGTGGCTCATGCCTTTAATCCCAGCACTGGGGAGGCAGAGGTAGGAGGATCGCTGAGAGTTCGAGGCCACCCTGAGACTACATTGTGAATTCCAGGTCAGCCTGAGCCAGAGTGAGACCCTACCTCGAAAAACCAAAAATAATAATAATAATAATAATAATAATAATAATAATAATAATAAAATAAATAAATAAATAAAATAAGAATATACACATAAAAGTCAGTCTTTACTTCTGAATCCATGACTTCAGGGAAGACTTTTGTCCGTGTCTTTTGTTGTTGTAATTTCCTTCAAACTGCTGGGACAAACCACTCCACCCACCAAAAGCAGCTGGTAGGGGAAAAGGGTGAGGCATGGCATGAGCAGAGGCTGGACACCACCTCTGCCACAGCAGGTAGAAAACAGCAGCAAGAGAGTGAGCCAAGCTCTGGTAAGTGGGAGCTGGCTATTACAGCCCTAAGACTGTTCCCAACAACACACCTCCTCCAGCAAGGCTCCACCTCCCAAACTGCCACCACATGGAGACTAAACATTCCTAAGACATGGAATTATGGGGGACATCTTATTCAAACCATCACACTCTTTTTGCCTGAAACAACTGTGCAGAATTGTTAGTGGCAACATTACTTTCTCATGCAAACAAAAGCCACATTTTCCAACTTCTTTTCTTTATTTTTACTGTGGGTCCCTGACAGAGGCTCTTCTGTAAATTTTTCACATTTTAAACTGAACAGAGCACAAAATGAGTCCAAGATTCCAATGACACCCAACATTTAGAATAAAGACAGAGTTAACACAAAATAATGACATACATAAATCTCCCACTTAAAAAATCACATTGTTTTACCTTTAGCCACATTAAGTAATCAGACCATGTTCAGCTTGAGTTTGTAAATGAAATCTCCCTGGGAAACTCAATTATTAAACAAAAAAGAAGACATGCTCCTGGTTCATATGATAAGAATAACTAGAGAGCAGAATTAGAATTAACTATACATTGTGCTAAAATAGAATATTTAACAGGATTGAATCTTTGCCATTTATTACTACACAGAAGAGAGGCAGAAGGTCAAATCAATGACAAGAAATGCCACATCACTCCAGGGTATCACAGATACTCATGTGATTCCACAACAACTCTTATCTTTTATCCGGAACATTTGCTTCATTCATCTATTTGTTTATTTCTTAGGAAATTTACTTACATGACTTTAGATTCATATCATCATCTACTCCTGCATAAGATAATTCACACAATGTGACTTTTCCAGGAACTGGTCACCTCCAAGCCATCGTGTCTGTGGTGCCAACAGGTAGACAGTAAGACTTACGTATATGAGTGTGGGAAAGAACACAGTTCTGACTTGTCTGCACTCTAGATGCCCCTGAAACATGAGCTAGAGAATCCCCGTCTCAAAGCCAGCAAGTGGCTGAGCTGGGTTTTACACTCAGGTCTGACTCTAATGTTGTTCTTTTCAACACCAGCAGTGCTGTCTCTTAAGGGGAGAATCACATAGTACTTATAAAGGATTTGGGTAGAAACCAGTGACAATCAAAAATGTTACCCAAAAAAGCCATTTCATACAATGGGTTGAAATAGTCTGTTCCATATCTAAGGCCATACTTCCCCGAATGTGCCTGATCTCATCTGAAACAGTCTGCCCCATTTTATACAGGGAGTTATGATGGTCTTTGCGACCACTCGCTCAGCCATTGACCCAATTGCTTATAACTCAAAATAAATCAGAAAAATGCAATCAATCAGTCTAATAGTTTTTGAGTATCTTCTGTTTGCTCCACATTACTAGACTCTGGGAGACGATCACATATCAAAGTTCCTTAGAAAGCAGAAAGTGAGTGTGAAATAGCATTATTAGAGAAAAAGTACATTAAGAAAGTCCAGCTACAAAGAACATAATATGTGGGGGATGTCACAAATAGCCATAGATCTCATTATTACAAATGGTGCATAAAATATGGTCGTTCATCAGGCTACTGGTCAATCACATTTGTCTTTAAAGGACAGATGATTTCTGCTTTGGTTTTGTAGACCACACTGTCTGTTGTATTACTCAGCCCTGATGCTGTAGTGTGAAAACAGCCATAGACAATGTATAAAGGGGCACATAGGGACATGTTTCAATAAAACTTTATTAGTAAAGCCAGGTGACTGACTAGATCTGATGCACTTGCTGAACTTTGCCAACGCCTTGACTGAGACCCTAAGTGAGAAAGAAGGATCCAGAAGTGATTACTGATGAACAATCAGGGAAGACTTATACTATGTATATATTACTTGACACATTGTTGTAAGTTATCCAAGGTTACACACTTTATGAAACATTTTTTTCAAATATTTTATTTATTTATTTATTGGGGTGGGGAGAAAGCAGCAGATAGAGAGAATAGGTGCCCCAGGGCCTCTAGCCATTGCAAATGAACTCCAAACGCATGTGCCACCTTGTGCATCTGGCTTATGTTGGTACTGGGGAATCGAACTTGGATTCTTAGGCTTCTCAGGCAAGCATCTTAACCACTAAGCCATCTCTCCAGCCCAAGGTTATATACTTTAGACGGAGGCTTTCCTAGAGTTCAAGTCAGTTCTCCTAACCTCAATCCTCTCTACAATAAACTGTCACCATTGGCTGGCATGCCAATGTTCCCTATTCACTGTGTATTTTTTGAGAGAAAATGGACTTGGGTTGTATGCACTGTTCTATTACATGATCCAGGACTCAAAACTCACCCAGAACAGAGCAACATCTTAGAGCACTGGTTCATACTACTGCTCCTTCACCTCTGAGAGTTTAGAAAACCCTAATTCCTGGGATGGAGATGGCTTTAGTGGTTAAGGCACATGCCTGTGAAGCCTAAGGACCTTGGTTCGATTCTCCAGGTCCTACATAAGCCAGATGTACATGGTGGCGCATGCATCTGGAGTTTATTTGCAGTGGCTGGAGGCCCTGGCATGCCTATTCTCTCTTCCCACTTTCTCTGTCTCTAACAAATAAATAAGTAAAAAAAAGAAAAAGAAGAAAATCCTAATTCCTGGACCACACCCCTAAACAACTGAATCAGAAACTGGGGTAAGAACTGGGTGTTAGATATTTTTTAACTGTTCTGATCCAAAGTCCAGTTACAGTTGAGATTACTGTCCTCTTATTATTTATTTGTGTGTGTGTATAAGGTATACTTGTGTGTGTGTGTAAGGTATACTTATGTGTGTGTGTGCAAGGTATACTTGTGTGTGTGTAAGGTATACTTGTGTGTGTGTAAGGTATACTTGTGTGTGTGTATAAGGTATACTTGTGTGTGTGTGTGTGAGGTATACTTGTGTGTGTGTAAATAAGGTATACTTGTGTGAGTGTAAGTAAGGTATACTTGTGTGTGTGTGTGTATGTATATAAGGTATACTTGTGTGTGTGTAAGGTAAAGGTATACTTGTGTGTGTGTGTCTGTGTGTGTATATATATAAGGTATACTTATGTGTGTGTGTGTGTGTGTGTGTAAGGTATACTTGTGTGTGTGTGTAAGGTATACTTGTGTGTGTGTGTAAGGTATACTTGTGTGTGTGTGTGTGTGTGTGTAAGGTATACTTGTGTGTGTGTAAGTAAGGTATACTTGTGTGTGTGTAAAATAAGGTATACTTGTGTGTGTGTGTGTGTATAAGGTATACTTGTGTGTGTGTAAGTTAAAGGTATACTTGTGTGTGTGTGTGTCTGTGTGTGTGTAAGGTATACTTGTGTGTGTGTGTGTGTTCGTGTGTAAGGTATACTCGCCACAGCCCTTGTGTGGCTGTCAGAGAAGAACTTCGGGGTGTCTCACCTCCTTCCTTTCGCCCTTTTGAGACGGGCTCTGCCCACTGTTACTTCTAGCTTCCAAGTTCTCCTGGCTTTGTCTCCCGTCCTCCCAGGGGCATTGGCATTACAGAGCCAGGCACCGCTTGGTCTGGTTTTACCTGAGAAAGATCCTACTCAGGTCAGCAGATTTGAAAACAAGTGCCTTTGACCACTGAACTCTCTCCAGCTGAGAATTACTGTTTGAAGCACCATTTGTTAAACAATTCTCTATGTTTATAGAACACTTTCTTGGTGCCAGCTGCTATTACAGATCCTGATAAAACAACAAAATGGAACAAACTAGCCATGGAACAATCAGAAACTTTCCCTTGATGATGTCAGTATGTTATATTTCTTGAGCTTTTTAAATTTCCTTCCTGTCCCAGCTAGTCTTTATCAGAAGTGTCTGAACATTCCAGCCTGTCTTCCTTTGCTTATGGAAAGCACAGACCACTTATAGTAATTCTATGGTTAACACTGATTGAATACCCATCACCTCACACAGGTATACATGCAGTGTCTCAACATATCTGAAATGGGCTGCACTATTCCCATCTCTAGTTCACCATAGGGTTAACAACATGAGTCAGTACCTACCTGGGGAGTTAAGAGTCAACAATGGCTCTATACTGGATCTGCTAAATTCCAGTTGCTTAACCACTGAGAAGTACTGGTTAAGTGAGCTCCTCAGTAGACGTTCATCTACTGAAAGGAGAAGTACGCATATGAGAGAAAAACATTTCCTGTGGGTGAGACCATCAGTTGCACAGAAAAAGTATCTCCTTGGGTATGATATAGGGATGATAAAGGAAAATAATGAAGAAAGAAATTATGAATTCCCTTCCTTGGCAAACTCTTGCCCACCTGGAGCGTTTCATTGCTATTTTTTTTCTCTATTCAAATCCTGCCATCTGCATTTTAGATGAAGGCGCAAAGCTGTTTCATTAAAAGTCTCACCTTGAGGAACCTATGAATCAGGGTAGATGGAGAGGAGAATGGCTCCCAGATGCAAATGCTGCCATTTTATTGAGACATTCCTTTCTCTTCCTGCTTCCTCCAGCCTTCTAAGACACAATGAATAGTCCGCTCCTTTCTGGATCTGAGCATTTTACTCCTCCCCCCTGCATAGGGCCCTTATTGCAGTTATTTCAAATTATTTTTATTTTTTACCTCCCTGACTCCTCCATGACACTGTAATCTCATGAGCGGATGTAATACCATCTTCATCCAGATCATCGTTAGGGACTTTGCAGAGGAGCATAGAATAGGTGGTAGTTAAAGTTTGTTCTGTCCCGAAGAAAATACTTTGAAAAACTGATGTGAGTAGTTTCTTCTAGTTTTTGAGTGCCATTGATCTACTGGGCATTGAAATATTGATTTGAGATATTGTTTTCCAAACCAATTTTATTTTTTTCTGTTAGAATGAGTAGCTGCACTGTTTCAGTATCTGCTATCCTTTTAGAAAAAGTTCTATTATCATCATAGTCTTTTTATTTTTTAAATATCTTATTTATTTATTACTTATTTACACTCAGAGAGAGAGAGAGAGAGAGAGAGAGAGAGACAGAGAGACAGAGAGAATGGGTGCACCAGGGCCTCCAGCCACTGTAAAGGAACTCCAGATACATGTGCCACTGTGCATCTGGCTTTACATGGGTACTGGGGAATCGAACCCCAGTTGTTAGGCTTTATAGGCAAATGCTTTAATCACTGGGCCATCTCTCCAGCCTTCATCATCACCATCATCATCATTATCATCACCACCATCATTATTAATTACTGTTGGGGGGGAGGTCAAACCCAGGTCCTTAGAAATGGCAGGTAAACACTCTTATCATTGAGTCACACCTCAAACTCCCCTTAACCTATTCTGGAATAGTCCCATATGCATGATCAAGATGGAGGAAGTGGGTTGGAAGAGATGGCTTAGCGGCGAAGACACTTGAGACAAAGCCAAAGGACCCAGGTTTGATTTCCCAGTACCCATATGCAGCCAGATGCACAAGGTGGCACATGGACCTACAGCTCATTTGCAGTGGCCGGAGGCCCTGGTATACCCTTTCTCTCTCTCTCTTGCTCCCTGCCCCTCTTTCTCTTAAATAAATAAATAAATAAATAAATAAAATACCTTTTTAAAAAAGATGGAGGCTAAGGGGGTCTCTCTTATCCCAGTACAACCAACAGAGGCATATGAGAGACACAGCAGTCACAGTCAAGCACTTTGAATCTTGTACCAGTGACCCAGTGCTGGGATGTCGTTGCATTTGAAGGTAACAAGCTGAAGTTCATTCAGTCAAGCAGATTTTGACGGCCTCTAACTACACCACTGCTGTGTCTCTTCTTCCTGTGGTTTCTTCTATCTCCTGGAATCTTCTTGAACCTTTACCAGCTTCCCAGACTCTCACTGTCTCCGTAAGTGTCCCGAGCGCACGTCTAATGAAATGCCATTGTGGTTAAGTTTGCTGAGACTTTTTTTTTCCCTGTAGATTGCAAATGTGAACCTGGGTCGCTTGCTTTTCCGCACTTTCTCAGGTAATAAGGGAAGTAAGGCGCGGCTGTGCTTAGGGGTCACTGTACAGCCCAAGCGTCTCCACTACCACCCATATTGCAACACAGAATGTTCAGTAGCTTAGTTGTTTACAAGGCTGCAGTTGGCACTTCCGAGGTCAATGGTGTTTGCTTGTTTTCTATTGTTGTTCCAGTTTGGGAATCATTTAACTCTTTGGCTATAGTTTCTTTTCTTTTCTTTTTTCTTGAGGTAGAGTCTCACTCTGGCCCAGGCTGACCTGGAATTCACTATGTAGTCTCAGGGCGACCTCGAACCCATGGCGATCCTCCTACCTCTGCCTCTCAAGCGCTGGGATTAAAGGAGTGCGCCACCACCCCCAGCTGGCTGTAATATATAACATTTATTATACGATCACTATTATGCTAAATATGTTACCTGTACTACCTCATGAAGTCATCCAACAATCACATGAGCAGGAAGAGTTTTGTGCATAGGTAAGTGTGTATGGTGAAGGTTTATGTACGTATGAATTGGATGTGTGTGTGTGTGTGTGTGTGTGTGTGTGTGTACATTTGGAGGCCAGAGGTCAATGATGGTGTCTTCTTCTATCATTTTCTACTTTTTTCTTTGAGACAGATTCTCTCACTGAATTTAGACCCCACAGATTCAGGTAAAATAGCTGGGTGAGCTCCATAGATTGTGTGTCTCTGCCTCCCCAGCACTGGTATCATAGGTGTGCACCCAACACCTGGCACTTTATGTGGGAGTTAGGCATATGAACTCCCGTCCTCGAGCCATCTCCCAGCCCCCACAACTAATTTTTAGTATCATGATTTTTGTAGATGAACAAATAGAATGATTTCCTGTCTTTTCTAAATGCCATGCAGTTGATATGTGTTGGGCTGTGGATTCACCAAAAAGTGACTCTCAAACAGATGAACCTTTATACTTCTTTGGCTTACTGAGCTCCATCCAATTCGCATCCCTCCAAGAGACACTTGAATTTCCAGATGAAAAAGAAACCTACAGGTCATTATGGCTACAAATAGTTTGCTCTTGTCCCTTGTAACTCACTCACTCAGCAAGGTCTGGCCAGATAACGAACTTCATGTCAAAAAGCGGAAGACAAGGAAAGACCTGAATAAATGATTCTTCTCCATTTGGAAAGAATCAATGATGGTTGAAAAGCACGATGCAATCATATTTTCCATTCCATTTTATCTATGGATTAGCTTCTTGATGGTGTTTTTAATTATTTAAACGTATTGAGAAAAAAGTAGAAAATGAGAGTTCTTCCCCTCTCCCCTTTCTCTTGCTGGCTTCTGTCTGTTAAGGGCTGTCTATTAAAGTCACTTGGGGTTGGTGACCTAGGAAATGTCTGGCGGACGGGGCTTTTAGATTGATCACTAGCTTTATAGCAAGGAGGTGAGCCGTGTGATGTGAGTTTAGTTGCTTCTAAGTGGAAGAGGAGAAATTGCTAAGCATTAAAAAGAAACACTGGGGCTTGTCCCCACCATCCCTCCATTTTACAATAAAGAACCTTTAACCAAGCAGCCATCTTTCTAGCCTCACATTTCTTCATTTTAAAGAGGAAGTAAATGATTTCTTTCAGGAAGTCATGGACATATAAATTTACCTCAGTTGGAGGAGTCAAATCAGTCAGTCCTCGACCATCTTGGAATTCAAGATTATAAGGACACACTGTAGTCAAGATACTGTACATGCGTGTGTGTGTGTGTGTGTGTGTGTGTGCGCGCGTGTGTGTTAAAAGCAGACTCAGGTACATAAGTTAATGGCAAAGTGTCCATTTCTTACCTTTTTTTTCTTTTTTTGCGGTACTTTAGTCTGGGCGGATCTGGAATTCACTTTGTAGTCTCAAGCTGACCTAGAACTCACAGCAATCCTCCTACCTCAGTCTCCTGAGTGCTGGGATTAAAGGTGTGTGCCACCACACGCAGCTCATTTCTTACCTTTATTACAGTGGCGGGAATTCATTTCTGCCCACACGCTTTACTTCCTCTGAGAAGCACAATTGCTTTATCCATTCAGCATGGTGTCAGAGAGCCTCCAACATAGAGTGAGAATATTCAGTAAAACCAGCTCACAAACACTGTGGAGAACTGAAACACATCACAACAGAAATACACAGTCTACAGAGAGCTCAATACCAAGGACAAACTGCTAACACTCCCTCCAAGGCTCAGGGATTGTTGCAGAAAGGGGCAAGAAAAATGCAAGAGCCACAGGGAGGGTAAAAATATCCTGAGGCACAGCTCCCTCCCCCCGCCCCAGAAACTGATGGAGGCCCTAACTACTCCACAGTGAACACCAAGGACCCTACTGAGGTGGCCCTCAGGGAACTGGAGACTGGGGTTGAAGGCATATAAGGCTATAACCTATATAAAATATGTATAGATATAAATTGGAAAAAAAGAAGAAGGGATTTAGTGGAGGGAGGATTTGTGAGGGGGGATAGAGAGGGTGATGGGAGGTGAATAGGATCATGGTATATTGTTAATATTTTTGGAAGTTGCTAATAAAAAAAAAAGCTAAGGAGCTAAGGCTCTGCTTATCCATGTGGTACACAGAGGAATTCAACTTCATCAAAATGAAAAGAACTGGTTAAATTTGGAATTTCTTAATAAAAATTGCCTGGTACTTTAAAAAAGTGTGTGGATAAGGAAAACCAACATTTGCTAACTAGTAACAATGAGCAAGGCACTTTCACTCTCTCACTCATTTAATCCTCCAAAGAAAAGGGTAAATATTCATATAATAATTTTTAGGATTTTGTTCCACAAATATTTATTGAGCACTTATGTGTGTCTGTATCAAATTTCCAAGAAGCTAAGCAACTTATCTAGGATTAGATTCTATTTTTGTTCTACTACTTTTCCTGAGAAGTATATTATTTTTCTCCAGGGTATTTTTACATTAGAAAAGAAAAATGGAAAGTTACACAACTAATCTGGAAATATTGTTGCAAGAAGTTGTCTAATTTGCAGCTCAGATGTCTATGCCTGCACACACAACTCTCCTTTTTTTTTTTCCCTAAGAGTTCTGTTCTCTAAGATCGCCTTGTAAATTGCCCTGTGTCTTGCATTTGCATACAATGATATAGAAATGGACTATTTAATTAAAGCTACAAACTTTAATCAGCTATTTACATGTTTCAGGTACTGTGCTGAATGCATAATCTCTGTAACCCTAATGCCAGCTATGAGGAGAATCCATGATCAGTCTTGCATCTCGGAGGTCAGAGGTAAGCATAGGAGAGTGAGATGACTTACCCAAGGTCATACGGCAGTGAGTGGAGAATTCACTGTGATCACGTTTCTGAGCCCAGTCAGCACTTTCATATTTGCTCCAATGTTTGTCTCTTCTCTGAGCTAAAACTCATTTTCTTAGCCACTAAGTGTAATAGTTTTAAACACAAATTATGGGAAAATTTTCTTCGTTAATGAAACTTTTCTGCAAATTAAGAAATGACCATTATTCAACTTTATCAGGATGATATCTTGGTTCAGAGTATAAAAAGCATATTCTCTGTTCTGAGCCATAAAGATCGACAGACAGTGTAGAACCCCAGGGTTTAGTCATGTCCCCATGAGACAAACTTCCTTACATTCCCTAACCTGATGTGAGGGCATATACCACTCATGAGGGGGTGGGATTGCTTGCTGTGGAGATTAAACAGAATAATGTATAACAGTGTCTAGACAGAAACCTTAGTTCAAAGAGATCACCAAGACATACATGGAAATACTACATGTACAATAACAGTTCTGATATGTAACAGAATTCATTTCCTAATCATGATATACCAGTATTATTAACATTAAGACTAAACCATGTCCCTATGTCCTGTAAAAAAATTGCTCTGAAATTCTATCATCAAAGCGTTAATCCTTTCCCTTCAGGCTTGGATGCTGTCTAAAGTACGACTGGTCCTGGGAAGCTGTCAGTGATGTATATTCCTCAGAGAAAATGAAAGATTTCAGCCTAGGCTTTACCCGAGGGGCAGGGAAGACAGATCACAGAGCAGAATGTCAAAGCTAGGACAGCCTTTGAGAGCAGGAGTTCTACCTCTTTACCACCTGATGGATGGGCAAATGGGGATATGGACATTGTCAGTGAGTTGATCTTTCTTCTTTAACATTCCACCCCCCGCCATAATTGAGGATGTGCATACACACATGTGTGGATATGCTAATGTATTGTATATGTTGGAGTGTGTCCCCATCATTAATGCTACCCACACTGGGTGATATGAAACAATAAACATTTAAAAACATTTTTTTTTGGTTTTGGTTTTGGTTTTGATTTTTTGAGGTAGGGTCTTCCTCTAGCCCAAGCTGACCTGGAATTCAATATGTAGTCTTGGGGTGGCCTTGAACTCATGGTGATCCTTCCATGATCCTCCCACCTCTGCCTCCCAATGCTAGGACTAAAGGCGTGCACTACCACACCCAGCAAAAATATTATTTATTTATTTTCAATGGTGGTGGTGGTGGGGTACACCAGGGCCTCCTGTCACTGCAAATGAACTCCAAAACATGTGCCACTTTGTGCATCTGGTTTACATGAGCACTAGGGAATAGAGTCCAGGTCATTAGGCTTTGCAGGCAAGTGCCTTAACTGCTGAGCCATCTCTCCAGTCCCTCAGCACCTGGTATTCCCTGGAGGTCTCCCATCCAAGTACTAACCAGTACTGACCCTGCTTAGCTTCTGAGATCAGATAAGATTGGGTGTGTTCAGGGTCGCATGGCCATAGACAGCACTGAACATTTTTGTAAGCTCACAGATTACAGTATGTGGGTTAGAAATTCAGGCGGGGAGCAGAGGGTTTGGTTATCTTTGTATGACAGTGTTTGGGGTTTCACTTGAGAACACTCAAAAGGCCTTTTATGACTCAGACACCTGGGAGCTTGAGTAACGTGGGCACTTGAGATTATTGTGTAGGCCCAGGTGCAACTGAGCCGGAAGATGGAGCACATAGTCGGCTTTTCCTACACTGTGGGGGCCATTGATGAAAGTGCCCAGACTAAGCAGACCATGCAAAGCAGGTCTGAGGGGCTGTCTGTTTTTTCTAAACCAAGCTTGACAGTTGGAGTCATTCCTGCTGTCTTCTACTAGTTAAAAGCAAGTCTGGCGATCAGCTAGAGTTTCAAAGGGAGGAAGTTTACGTCCTACCTCTAGCCTGTTTACATTGTACCTGCAGCACTTGGGAGGCTGAGGCAGGAGGCTTGTGAAGTTGAAGTCAGCTTGAGTGATACTGATCCTACCGCTATGTGGAGGAATGTCAGTGTCACAATGGAGAAAAACACATGGGAAAAGAGATGTTGATGTCACTGTCTTTGAAAAATACAGTCTAATCTACAGAGGAAAGCAACAAATTACAGCTCTTCTATTAAACCTTTAAAATCTCTCTTTTCAGTCTCTAGACTCACTGTCCATCTTCTTCATCTTCAGATAGTTCCCAAGACACAAGTCCTAAGGAAGTAGCTACATTTTATTTTGATTCTGAGCATTAAAAAAAAAATCAAATAGCTATATCAGAGAGGTCAGAGAACATTTAAACTAGAGATGGACGGTGGCAAATGACAAGTCTGTCTGTGAATAAGTAAGGTTGAACCATTCCCACCCTCTCAAGCAGGCTAGAAGCCACGTGGGAAAGGGAAACTCAGAAGTTAAAAGAAACAGATCTCTCTGAGAAACTCCAGCAGAAGTTAGGAACAAGAGAAAATTCTTGAGATCCTGACAGTTGGGGTTCCCCTTCACCCCAGGAGACAAGACTGTTATTGACATGATGAGGACTGTTTATGAATTAATGTAATGACTTCTCATCTAGATTTACTCTTCTAGAGGTTGTCAGTCCAGACAACTAGTGTCCTTTATTCTCATGCTTTGGGTATAACTGATCTCAAGACATATATGAGACTCATTTGATCATATAGATATCATAGACAATGATGAATGAGGCTGCAGTGTTAATATGATTTCATATTTGGATATGAACTTACCTTCTTAGAGGAGATGGCATCTAAAAGACTGAGTACTTCGCAAGCAGATGTCATCTTTCTGATGCATTGTTTGTACCTTGCCCATGTAATCCATCAGGAGGAAGGGAAGAAGGAAAGAGAAAGAAATAAAATCTGGCAAGCATTTCCTTAGGGCTACACTATTATATACAATATATCCTCTCACTCACACAGTAGCTCATAGACTTAACTTGACTTTTTGCTTTGCTTAAGCAAGATCTGTTTAAGCGGTCTAGTGAGTTAATCTTGCTAGTAAGGAGAAGGGCAAGAATCTGTATCTAGATATGGCTGATTCTGAGTTGTAAGAGAGAGACAAAGTACAGAGTGAATTAAGAATGTCTACAAGATCAAGGCCAAGCTTGAAATCCAGTTCTGTCTGAATTACAAATTTATGCATTTACCATCATGTTATATGGCACAATCCAGGTTGGGCCCTAACCAGACCGCATGCTAAAAGAAACCACCCCTCGGGTTTTCTCACCAGGATGGCGGGTAGTCAATGACGGGTAAGACCCCATGAGATGGGGCAACCTAAGACAGGCACAGTCACATGTGATAATCCCTTGGGGCCTGGGTCAACAATGGCTTGGCAAAGAACCATGCTTCCCAGGGATGCCAATAATAAAAACAAAAAGGAGGATATGTAAGGCACAATGCAGGTCGGGCCCTAGCCAAGACTGTATGCCAGAAGAAACCAGGAAGTGGCTTCTGTGGGTATGGTGTCCTGCACAGGCCTGGCGTGACAACAGCTACAGTCCCATGCTCATGAGAAACCTGCTACAAGATGATCTGCCCGGAGACCTGCTGTCATTGGTCACAAGAAGGGGACCACCCCATGCAATGATTGGCCAGCCAAACCCCTTAAAACCCCCTACACTTCCTTGAATAAACAAGTTTGCAGCAGCTCGCCCTCTGCCTGCTTCCACCCAACTCTCGGAGTCTGTGTCGTGACCCCGCGCCTCTCACCCCCAACTCGGCAGAGACCCTGCCGTCCCTCCTGGGCTGGCCCTAGGGGGGACCCCAACATCATGTTATACCTCCTTTGATTTCCCTCCAAAGCCAACACCACCTCCAGTCACGTTGTAAATTATCTGAGCACTATTGGGCCCAGTTCTCCTAATCCAAGGCAGAACTGTGAAAATATCTATCTCCCTTGAGGGAACAGCTAAGCAAGCCTGACATCTAGGGATGCTGAAAACTGAGCTTAGTTGAAAGGATCGGTAAGCACTACTATAATTTGTCAACATTTAATCCTCTTCTTAGTTACCTTCTTGCTGGAAATAAATAGCGCTGTTCTGGAATTCTAAAAGAAATGTTTTTACAGTGGAAATATCAATTTATTTCCATAACAGAAAATTGGCTGTGTTATTGATCCATTTGTCTCATCTGCCGAATCTTAATTATAAATTTGAAAGGTGTACCCAGTAGCATTGTAACTGTCAAACATTTATTGATGCAGAGCTGTTTTTATAAGTCTTGAGATGAGTTCCTTTAATGACAAACTGACATGGAATGAGATAGCAAATTAAATATGTTTCATTTACTAAGGAAAATGTTTTTGTCTAAAACACTCTCTGAAGGGTTGATTAACAGAATGATCCTGCGAACCTGTTTACTCCACAAGAGACCTGGTACCTCACTCAGGGCAGCCCTGAATTGTTCTTACAATATTGACATTTCTCTTCTCAGATTAATACTGTTTTAATTTTTAAAAATTGACTGCTTTCCATAGCTCTTCATTTTTCCTGTCTGGCCAGAGATTTTTACCATCCTCCTTCCACTCCATTTTATGAACAATAATTTTCTCACTTAAATGTCAACATTGCCAATAATATTTATCCAAACAGATTGTTATATGAGATGTTTTTAGCATTTTACATGTTTTATGTACCTTTGAAAAAAATCTCAAGATGGTTCCTTATCTCATTTTCTCTCTAATTTGGCAGGAATCAGAGCTTTAGTCTGGCCTTATCCAAGAGTGTCAGACAAGATGAACTTCTGATGAGCATGTACTACTGAGACGAATAAACTCTAATTACACCATAGACCTTCTGAAATGGGCACTTTCAATTCCATAGACCACAAATACTGGCCCAGAACCAGGGACAACTTCTGAACTGGTGCTTTTTATTGTATTCCAAAAAGCACACTGTAAATGAGAGAGGAGTATCACCCCACATAGTAATATATCTAGCAAGAAACATTCCAGTTAAGAGTGGGAGCCCAAGTGCCTCAGAATACCCTATACACTAGGTGCCCACATTCATATGGTCAGTAGACTGTTTGCCATCCACACTGCTCGAATCTGAAGCCCTGTGTTTGTCCTTAGCTTTGGCAAATCTCTTCCCTTGCTCATTTTATTATTATCTCCCCTATATATTTTTTTCTTCTAAAAGTCCTATTTGAAAACCATTTCTCTGTGTTAGACTTCCTTCTTACTTTCTACTTTGGCAGAGCATTCTGGAAGGATTCCTAGGCTCTGTGCATTTCCCACATTGTTCTCTGTTGTCTTGAGTTCTCAGGTGACATGATCTATCATGGCTCATCGGTCTTGCTTCTTAAGATCTTATTCTCATTTCATGAATATTTCCCATTATGAATGGAAAATATTTTCATTTTCTTTCAATGTCTTCTTATATTTTAGCTCCTCCTGTACTTCTTTGGGCATGACCCCTTCATTTTTTAATCATGGGTTTGTATTCATATTAGCCTCTCTAGAGGAGGAAGTCACCCAAGGGTGTTGGTAACAAAAAAAAAAAAAATCACAAACTGTGTGGTAGTTTAAAGTCTGAGGGTCTGAAGTCAAGGTGACCACAGTGACACACCTACTTAAAGCTCCAGGGAAGAATCATATTTCCTTTTTTTCTTACTGTAGTTGCAGAAAAAAGACCTAACATGAAAGTTAAAGAGCATGGTTTGGTACTGCTGACTCCATGCGTGTCGTTATATAGCAGATGTCTAGGAAATTTTCATGTTGCAACACTGAAAGCATGCATACTAATAAAACTCTGTCATCTACCCTTCCCCAGCACTTGGCAACTGCCATCCTCTTTTTGCTTTAATGATATGGGCTACTTTACATACCTAATCTAAGTGGAATCATTCAATATTTGACCTCCGTTGACTGTCTTATGTTATTTACCATAAAATGCCCAAGGTCCATTGACACTGAAGCATATGACAGGACTTCTTTAAAAAAATATTAGAGAGAGAGGGGAGAGAGAGAGAATGGGTACACCAGGACCTCTAGCCACTGCAAACAAACTCTAGACACCCACGCCACCATGTGCATCTGGCTTACGTAGGTTCTGGGGAATCGAACCTGGGTCCTTAGGCTTTGCAGGCAAATGCTTTAACTGGTAAGCCATCTCTCCAGCCCAAGGATTTCCTTCCTTAACAAGACTGATTAAGACTTCATCACATATATATATATATATTTTTTCTTATTCTTTTTTTTAGTCTCAGGGTGGCCTTGAACTCACAGTGATTCTCCTACCTCTGCCTCCCAAATGCTGGGATTAAAGGTGTGCACCACTATGCCTGGCTTAATTTTTCTTTTTTTAAATTCACTTATCCATCAGTAGACACTGAGTTTTTTTTTTTTAAATTTCTTTTAGAGAGACAGGTGTGGGGGGGGCACCAGGGTCTCCTGTCACTGTAAATGAACTCCAGACATATGTCCCACTTTGTGCGTCTGGCTTTACATAGGTACTGAGCTGGGGGATCACACCTGGGATGTCATGCTTTGCAAACAGGTACCTTTAATTTCTGAGCCATTTCCCCAGCCCCAACATCGAGGGTTTTGTCCACTTCTTGGTGAATGATGTTACAGTGAACATAGGAGAACAACTATGTGACATGACATATTGAGTTCTTTTCTTCTGGATAAATACCCAGAACTGCAATTAATAGTTACATAGTACTTCTATTTTTAATTTTCAGAGAAAACCATACATTGTTTTTCATAGTGGATGTACCATTATCTTCACCACCATCATTACACAAGTGCTGCAATCCATGTTTTCCACACTTGCAGTTTTCTGTTTTAAAAAAATATTTTATTTATTATTTATGTGAAAGAAATGGAGGGAGAGACATATAAAGGAAGAGGCAAAGAGAGGGAGAGAGAGAATGTATACGCTGGTGCCAACAGCCACTGGAAGTATATGCCACCTTATGCATCTGGCTTACATGGGTCCTGGGGAATTGAACCTGGGTCCTTAGGTTTCACAGGCAAGTGCCTTAACCCTTAAGCCATCTCTCCAGCCTTGTTTTCTGTTTTTTTTGTTTTGTTGTTGTTCTTTCTACAATGGCCACTCTAATAGACATGAAGTGACATCTCATTGTGGTTTTGATTTGCATTTCCCTGATGATTAATGATGTTGGGCATCCTTTTATATATTTGTCCATTTGCATATCTTCCTTGTAGAAATGTCTATTCATGCCTTTTATTTGCATGTCTTCTTTGAAGAAATGTCTATTCAAGTTCGTTGCCCATGATTAAGCAGATTATTTATTCATGTATTTTGCTGTTGAAGGACAACTTTATGTATTTTTGGTATTAACTCCTTATGAGATATATGATCTGCAAATATTTCATGCATCTCATAGCTTTCCTGTATCTTTGTAATATGCTTTGAAGTCAGGAAGTGCAAAGCCTCCAGCTTTGTTCTTTCTCAAGATAGCATTGGCTATTTGGGGTCTTTTGTAGTTCTATATGAATTTTAGGATTTTTGTGAAAAATGTCCCTGAAATTTTGATGGAATAGCATTAGGTCTGGAAATCACTGGGTAATATGCACATTTCAACATCATTTCCTCTTCCAAAGCATGGATGTGAGTTGCCTTGACATTTTATTTATATCTGGTTTAACTCCTTTCAACAATGTTTTGTAGATTTCAATGTATAAGTCTTTAGTTTCTTTACTTGGTATTTTGTTATGTGTGATGCTATTATAAGAATCTTTTCTTGCCCTCTTTAGCTTCTGGTGGTTGTTGGTGGTGCTTGAAATTCAGAGGCTTGAGGCTGTATTATTAATCCAGACTGCTGTTTCTACCACACTCCAACCTTTTCCTCCATGAGTGAACGTGACTCCTTTGTGTCTCTGCATCCAAATTCCTTCTTCTTATAAGGACCCCAGTCACTGTGTGAGGGTATACCCTAATCCCATATGACTTAATAACATCTCCTAGGAGTCTATTTCCAAATAAGGCCACAGTCACAGGTATCAGAGGTTAAGCTTTTAGTTGAACTTCTTTTTTTGAGAGAGACACAGAGAGAGACAGAGAGAGAGAGGAGGGAGGGAGAGGAAGACAGAGATGGGCGCACCAGCAGCCTCTCAACTGCTGGGAACGAAATCCAGATGTGTGAGCCCCCTTGTGGTCAAGTGTGGCATTACACCCTTGCATCACTGCATCTGGCTAACCATGGGACCTGGAGATTGGAACCGGCGTTCTTAGGTTTAGCAGGCAGAAGCCTTAACCACTAAGCCATCTCTCCAGCCCTAATTGAACTTTTTGGTGAACACATTCCAACCCAATACATCTGTCAAAGTATTGCTTTCCTCTGATGGCTAGTGATACATATATATTTATATATACATATGACATATAAGTTATATATGGTATATATATACAATTTGTATTTGAAATTCCCTATGTACCTGCCTATTGCTTGTATTTTTTTATCATGTCCTTCTGGCAGTTGGGGAGAAGAAAAGAATCACCCCAGGAAAGCCTTCAGGAATTTCTTAATGCATGGTGTTGCAGTCAAGTTCATATTGCTGGCAGGAAATACCCAACCAAGAGCAGCTTGTGGGGAAAAAAAAAAAAGTTTATTTTGACTTACAGATTTGAGGGGAAGCTCCATGATGGCAGGGGGAAACGATGGCACGAGGAGAAGGTGGACACCTCCTCCTCACCAACATCAGGTGGACAACAGCAACAGGAGAGTGTGCTAAACACTGGCAAGGGGACACTGGCTATAATACCCATAAGCCCACCCCCAACAATACACGGCCTCCAGGAGGCTTTAATTCCCAAATCTCCATCATCCTGAACCTAGCGTTCAGAACACCTCAGTTTATGGCAGACACCTGAATCCAACCACCACACAAGGCTATGGATGATATTCATGTACATCCAAACCTGACAGGTGAGTCCGTGTCTCATTCTGATCGATTAGAGCTCATCCTCACAATCTCAAGTGATTGGCTGAAATGTAAAAATGGAGCAGCTTTTAGGTTTTGGCACCTTTATGTCACATGCAGAAGTAGAAGCTTTGGTTTCAAGGTTTCTGCCTCTAGGATGGCTGACTCAAGAAGGATGGCTTCCCACAAAATGGCATCCTCCACAAACTGAATTTCTCTACCTTTTTAGACCATGACAGAAAGGACAGCATGTCTCTCTGTCACATCCTTCCTGCTGCTGTTGACGGATGTGGTAAATCCTACAGGAGACACTTTATGCAATTATCTCATGCTCACAGTGGGTGTTTGATCAAAGGAATCCACAAGTGTGCATTTTAGAAATGCAACACTAGCTGTCCACGCAACAACAGGGGTTAGCTTTGCTCTGACATTCCTACAAAGGTGGACCCTTCAAACTAAATCCAATTGTATTGTGGGGTTTAAATATATATATATGAGAGTTTTATTATTTATTACAAGAAGAAGAAGAAGAAGGAGGGGGAGGAGGCAGAGGAGGAGGAGAAGGAGAAGGAGAAGGAGAAGAAGAAGAAGAGAGAGGGAAATGGGCATGTTAGAGCCTCTTGTCCCTACAAACTCCAGATGCATGGACCACTTTGTGCATCTGGCTTTATGTGGGTACTGAACAATTGAACCTTTAGCCTCTGCAAGCAAGTGCCTTTAACTGCTGAGTAATCTCTCCAGCCCTATTGTGTGTGTGTGTGTGTGTGTGTGTGTGTGTGTGTGTGTGCTTAATTTATTAGAGAGTGAGAGAGAGGCACATAGAGACAGAGAAAGAATGGATGTGCCAGGGCCTCCAGCCACTGGAAATGAACTGACACATGTGCCACCTTGTGCATCTGGCTTATTTGGGTACCGGAGAATCAAACCTGGGTCCTTAGGTTTTTCAGGCAAGCGCCTTAACTGCTATAACATGTCTCCTGCCTGTTTTTTTAAATAGGTAGATTTATCATGTTTTACAAACAGATAATGGATATAATCTATGCATAAAACATGTTGGAAACACCCCTGAAGCAGGCGTTTCCTGACTCAGATGGGCCCTGAGGCCCCATGCCTCCTCACAAAATATCAGTGCAGACACCAATTTTCTGCAACTGTGCAGAGGCTATACTCTTGACATGGACTCTCACTGCCTAGCTCTTGTCAGCTCCTTCTGAGGCCCCTCCCCTGGAGGGCTTGGATCCATCTTGCCCTGTCCTCAAGTGGCTTTCCATTCAAGGTCTTCCTCTGGTTACTAATGGAGGGTCCTTTATGACCATCCAGCTGCCATCCTTATGCATTGGACTGAGTCTTTTCAGGTAGCGACACTGTTTCAAACACTTCTGAGGGTCCTGAAGACTTCTCAGTATTATGTTTTTTTGTTTTGTTTTGTTTTTCGACCATCTAGCTGACCTGGAATTAACTATGAGGGTGGCCCTGTTTCTCTAGCTCTGCCTCCTGAGTGCTGGGATTAATGTACCAACGCCCGCATTTAGTATTATGTTTGTATATTATTTTGGATTTTTTTAAATATTAATTTATTTATTTGAGATATTATTTTATTTTTTTATTAATTTATTTGAGAGAGAGAGAGAAAGAGGCAGAGAGAGAGAGAGAGAGAGAGAGAGAGGAGAGGGACAGAATGGGCATGCCAGGGCATGTAGCCACTGCAAACAAATTCCAAATGCATGAGCCCCTTTGTGCATCTAGCTTATGTGGGTCCTGGAGAATCCAACTGGGGTTCTTTGGCTTTTGCAGGCAGAAGCCTTAACCACCAAGTCATCTCTCCAGCCTATTATTTTATTTTTTATTTTATTTATACATTTTTTTGGAGAGAGACACACAGAGAGACAGAGAGAGAGGGAGAGGGACACAGATAGAGATGGACACGACAGCAGTCTCTCAGCTGCTGCAAACGAAATCCAGATGTGTGCGCCCCCTTGAGTCACTTTGCATCTGGCTAAATGTGGGACCTGGAGATTGGAACCAGCGTTCTTAGGCTTAGGAGGCAGGCGCCTTAACCATCTAATCCATCTCTCCAGCCCTGTTTATCCATTTTTGAGAGAGAGAGAGAGAGAGAGAGAGAGAGAGAGAGAGAGAGAGAGAAATGGGCATTCCAGGGCATTCAGCCATCCAGCCACAGCAAGTGAACTCCAGACACGTGTGCACCTTGTGCATCTGGCTTATATAGGTACTGGGGAATCAAACCTTGGGTCCTTAGGCTTCACAGGCAAGTGCCTTAACTACTAAGCCATCTCTCCAGCCCTATTAATGACTTTCATTAACACTATAATCACACACATGACAGAAACAACCTAAAGGAGGGAGGACTTCTTTTGGCTCATGCTTTTTGAGATTTCAGTCCACATTCATCGGCTCCATTGGTCCTGGGCCCATAGAGGAGCAGAGCATCATGGTGGCGTGAGCATGTGGAGGAGTGGGCTGTTTAGTTTGTGGTAGACAGGAAGTATGGAGCCACAGTGGGACCAGACCAGGTGTGACCTTCAAAGGCATGGACCATAGGGCCTATTTCTTGCAGTTCAGCTCCACGTAGTAACATTTCTGTCACTCTCAAAATGGTGCCACCATCTGGAGACCAATGGATGAGCCTGTAGCAGACATTTTATATTCAGAATATAGCATCATACAAAACTATTGTGAAATGTAATTGAAATTTCATATACTTGATTGGATGTTCCCTGAAAGTAGGGATCATGCCTGACTTTGTTGATACTGGGATGGATAGAAGAATGAATGAGTGAGTGAGTGACTGTACAAAGCATCAAAGATGGAGGCTGCCATGACGCCGTACTGCAGAGGGGATTGTTGAAACAACTGTGGAGAAGTGGTCTCTCACTCTTACGGAGGCTAGAAGTCCTTGATCAGGTTTCAGTACTTTTGTTTCTTCTCAGGCCACTGCTTGGCTTGCAAGTGGCTTTACCTGGCCTGATCACCTCTCTTCCTAAGGATAGCAGTCACAGTGGAGTAGGGCTAACCCACTGGACCTTTTAACTCAGTTCCCTCTCTAACTGCCCTATTGCCAAGTATAGTCATTCTAAGACACAGACTAAGGCCTTAAACATGGGGACTCAGTTCCTAGGAATGTCTCAGAATGAGCAGTTGTTCACTCGCCTTAGTTCCTCTTTTCCTTCCTTTACATCTATAACCTTCTCTCCAGTGATAATTAGTATCATGGTGAGAATATCAGTGGCGCTGAGTAACATTTTACAAATTAAAGTAAAATTGGCATGAAATGCTTTCTGAAAAAAAAGTCTTATGCAACACATAGGTAAACTTATTTATATATAAATAGTGCTACTAATCTGTTTGTATATAATGCTATCATTATCATATTTAAATTTTCTGACATTCCTTTAAGAACCAAGGAAATGACAATTTATCAAGAAGGTTTTATCTGCTGGGTTTATGCTCACTTAATGCCATCAGTCGGGCTAGGGTGCTATTCCTTTGCACATTGTGAATAAGAAAAGTGGACCTCAGCTGGAGGACATGTCGTTGCCTGTGGACTTTCCTTGACACTCCATGACTCCCCAAGGCACTGTCTATGAGCATGGGGTGAGACCAGCTTCAAGATCACCAACATGAGGCACACTCACAATGCAGTGGCAGAGCCACACTGTAAATAACTAAAAAGGCCAGTCAAAGAGGAGTGAGGGCTGAAAAGTAGAACACAGGGTTGTGGAGATGGCTCAGAGGTTAAAAGTGCTTGTCTGCAAAGCATGATGGTCCAGATTTGATTCCCCAGTGCCCATGTAAAGCCAGATGTATAAAGTAGAACATACATCTGGATTTTGTGCACTGACAGGAAACCCTGGTGTACCCATACTCTCTCTCTCTCACCTTTATTCTCTATTTTTTCTCACATATGAAATAAATTTAAGCAGGAGGTAATAAATATATACATAAAGGGGTGGAATACTGGGAGTGGAAAGGTTTAAGGGGGGTCAAAGGAATAGAAGAGAAGAGAAGAGAGGATGGGAGTGGCTAACCAAAACTGAAATGTTATGAAAAAGCCTTAGGGTAACCCATTTCTTTATTAATCAATTAAAATATAAGTAAGATTAAATAAAAGAGAATTTGGGCAAAATCTTTCTGAGGGGGTGCTGTCTCTGAAGCCACAGGTTGCTACAGAAAAATCCCAGTGCCAGGGTGGGATATCTTCCAGTGATTGGTTAAGAAGGCCCCTGCAGCCCCCCCCCCCAACCCAATAATACAGGCTTTTGCCAATGCTCTTGGTTGACCGCCACAAGTAGATGGTAAGACTCTCTTGCTGAAGAGGGCAGATGTGTCAGTTGAAGGACACTGAATAATCAGATTGTCTGAGCTAGAGTCCTCCTTGATGGTTACCTGTCATAGTCATGTAAATTACCACTTAGGGTACTAGGGGAGGAAAGTCATTAATAGTCTTCCTTAATAATGAATCTATCCTGTGCGCTATACAACCAACTAGCCAAGAATGATGAACCTATTGGTGGCTGTTGCAGACAGCTTCAGGTTCGCTGAGATGAACTTCCAGACCAGGCACAGTTATGGAGGAAGGGATATTATTTATTGAAGCTTACAGATCCAGGGGAAGTTCCATAAAGGCAGGAGAAGCAGCCTGCTCTTCACAGGACCAGGCAAGAGAGCAAAAGCCAACCAGCCACCACAGCACACAGAGCAAAACTACAGCCAAAAGGTCACACAGCACACTTCAGGAACTCCTGCTAGGCACATTTGCATATCTTTACAATGGAATCTCAAACCATCACCACACCTTAAGACCGGCCCCCAGTGACCTTGCCTCTAGCAAGGTGATTGCAGATGCAAACTATAAAGTAATAAAACATTGAATATATTGGGGGACATATATTCAAACTACCACATTCCGCCCCTGGCCCCCAATATATTTAGCTCCTGGCCCCCAATAGATTTATAACTATCACACATTGTAAATTGTACTCAGTCCAATTTCAAAGGTTCTCACAGTCTTGATCAACTTAAGATAGTGAGTCCTGTAAAATCAAACAAGTTAAATAATTTCAACATGTAAAGGCACAGAGTAAACATTTTAACTGGTATAAGGCATAGCAAGGAGAGACTAGAATAATGCAAACTTAACCACCATCAGCAGTCATCAAACTTCTGCAGTTCAAGTTCAATATAACCAGAGACTGACAGTCTCCAGGTTTTCCAATTCCGCCCCTCCAGCTGGGCAGAGTCGCCAAGGAAAACTTTCATCCCATGCCAACACTGCACTCCATGGTAGCCCTTATGCACAGTCCTGGTATATCCAAAACATCTTCAGGTCTCCATGCAAACCACGGTCCATCTTCCAAAAGGCTCTTCCAGCCTATTCCTCAGGGACTTCATGCCCTGCCTTCATGCTGCATCTCAGCAGCGGCTCCTGGAACCGTGTGCAATTCACGACCACTCCATGCATTTTTCATGCTTCCAAAACTAATACCAGGTGTGCAGGACACAGCCATATTCTTAATCCAGGGATGAAATAAACCACAGCCTTGAACAGCAGGTTCCTTCTTCAGTCAGCTCTTTCCAAGAATTTGCATTTTTAACAGTCTTTCCTCAGGCATCCTCTCCATTGTTTTAATGTAAATCAGTCGTCAGGCCACCTTCCTTCCATCTTCCTTAAGATTGCTAATGTGGTTGACAATAGCAGCTAAACCAGTCTCAAATGCCTCTACTTTTAACTTGCTTCAGGTTTTCCAACTTAAAATCTTAAATCTCTCAGTCCAATATCTTTAGCCAAGCACATCAGTCCATTACAAATTTAAGTTTGATCAAACACTCTGGGCCTGGATAGTGGAACGTAGCCAACCCTTATGCCAGTAGCCCAGTTCCAACAAAGTCCTCTGCAGTCTTTCTTCCCCTTAGAAAGCTCATAAGCCAAGCCTCGAAGTTCAGTACTATCTGCACTTAGCATTCTCAAACTCTCATCAGAATAGTCCATAAAACTTGGCTTACCACTGAAGGCATCTTCAGTTGCAAGCACCAAGTCCATGCCCATTCCTCCAAAACAAAGGTTGCAAAAGACGAATATCCACACGATCTGGTTCATCTCACCCCACTCCTCCCTACCACTTTACTGTAGCAGACAGCTTCAGGTTCGCTGAGATGAACTTCCAGACCAGGCACAGTTATGGAGGAAGGGATATTATTTATTGAAGCTTACAGATCAGGGAAGTTCCATAAAGATAGTGAAATGTGGCCTGCTCAAACAAGTTAATAATTTCAACATGTAAAGGCACAGAGTAAACATTTTAACTGGTATAAGGCATAGCAAGGAGAGACTAGAATAATGCAAACTTAACCACCATCAGCAGTCATCAAACTTCTGCAGTTCAAGTTCAATATAACCAGAGACTGACAGTCTCCAGGTTTTCCAATTCCGCCCCAGCTGGGCAGAGTCGCCAAGGAAAACTTTCATCCCATGCCAACACTGCATTCCATGGTAGCCCTTGCATAGTCCTGGTATATCCAAAACATCTTCAGGTCTCCATGCAAACCACGGTCCATCTTCCAAAAGGCTCTTCCAGCCTATTCCTCAGGGACTTCATGCCCTGCCTTCATGCTGCATCTCAGCAGCGGCTCCTGGAACCGTGTGCAATTCACGACCACTCCATGCATTTTTCATGCTTCCAAAACTAATACCAGGTGTGCAGGACACAGCCATATTCTTAATCCAGGGATGAAATAAACCACAGCCTTGAACAGCAGGTTCCTTCTTCAGTCAGCTCTTTCCAAGAATTTGCATTTTTAACAGTCTTTCCTCAGGCATCCTCTCCATTGTTTTAATGTAAATCAGTCGTCAGGCCACCTTCCTTCCATCTTCCTTAAGATTGCTAATGTGGTTGACAATAGCAGCTAAACCAGTCTCAAATGCCTCTACTTTTAACTTGCTTCAGGTTTTCCAACTTAAAATCTTAAATCTCTCAGTCCAATATCTTTAGCCAAGCACATCAGTCCATTACAAATTTAAGTTTGATCAAACACTCTGGGCCTGGATAGTGGAACGTAGCCAACCCTTATGCCAGTAGCCCAGTTCCAACAAAGTCCTCTGTAGTCTTTCTTTCCCTTTAGAAAGCTCATAAGCCAAGCCTCGAAGTTCAGTACTATCTGCACTTAGCATTCGCAAACTCTCATCAGAATAGTCCATAAAACTTGGCTTACCACTCCAGAAGGCATCTTCAGTTGCAAGCACCAAGTCCATGCCCATTCCTCCAAAACAAAGGTTGCAAAAGACGAATATCCACACGATCTGGTTCATCTCACCCCACACTCCTCGGTACCACTTTACTGTAGCAGACAGCTTCAGATTCGCTGAGATGAACTTCCAGACCAGGCACAGTTATGGAGGAAGGGATATTATTTATTGAAGCTTACAGATCCAGGGGAAGTTCCATAAAGGCAGGAGAAGCAGCCTGCTCTTCACAGGACCAGGCAAGAGAGCAAAAGCCAACCAGCCACCACAGCACACAGAGCAAAACTACAGCCAAAAGGTCACATAGCACACTTCAGGAACTCCTGCTAGGCACATTTGCATATCTTTACAATGGAATCTCAAACCATCACCACACCTTAAGACCGGCCCCCAGTGACCTTGCCTCTAGCAAGGTGATTGCAAATGCAAACTATAAAGTAATAAAACATTGAATATATTGGGGGAAAATATATTCAAACTACCACAGTGGCATAATTATTAAGGGGGTAGCCAACTGCTCTCTGCTTGCATTTGAGGCCCATTCCATGGGAAGAAATATGTGCCAGTTACTACAAACCTAGTCAAAAGGTTATGGCTGGGCTGGAGAGATGGCTTAGTGGTTAAGGTGCTTGGCAGCAAAGCCAAAGGACCCAGTTTCAATTCCCCAGTACCCACATAAGCCAGATGTACAAGGTGGCACATGCATGCATCTATAGTTCCTTTGTAGTGGCTGGAGGCCCTGGCATGCTTATTCTCTCTCTCTCTCTCAAATAATAAATAAATAAAATATAAAGAGTTAAAAAAAAAAGGTTATGGCTGAGAATGTCATAGACCCTAGTGGGGAAGCTGCTGCTATTGTTTGACTAAGTGGGTATGTTGTGCTGATCAATCAGCCCTCTAAAAACTATGTTTATTCTCTCACCTTTGAGCAGAGAAGCTTTTTTGTGTAGATGGCAGTGGGTAATGGGGAGACCTAAACTTGTCAAAGTGCTGGCCCTTCAATGCCACGTGCTAAATGCAACATGTCTATCATGCTTTCAAGGCTCCGAGAACGTTGTGGAAGAGGGGCAGAAAGGATCTAAGAGCCAAAGGGCGGGGGGGGGGGAGGGGTATAGTACTTTGGGACTCTGTCCTTTGGACATTCCAGGACTGTTGCATTCCTGATCTCGCAGTGGCTGCTGTTATTTCCACAAGACCTATACAGTTGTGAGCCCTTCAACAGGTCAACCTGGATATGGAAGAGAGCAAAAACTACATCACATGTAACTACATCACATGTAAGGGGAACTAGCTGAGGAGAAGACGGGTTCAGTGGAATAGGAATAGAGGAAGGGGGACAAAAGCAGGCAATGGGAGAGCATTGTGAGAAATGATATTACATTAACTGTATAAAAATTCATACTTAGTGCCCCCCCCAAAAAAAAAGCCATTTAAGAGGGGTTAAGAATTACAACTGATTTCAACACCAAGGCTTTGGGGTATACTCATTTAATTTAGTCTTAGTCTTTAAAAGAGAATTTTACCCTGTCTTAAAGAAGAACCAAGGCTTACATTTTCTCATCCCTGCTTTGTGGAGTAGTCTGAGGCCTTTTCTAGAGGGCGGGGCATTCTCTCAGAGCTGGTCTAGGCGCTGGTCTAGGCAAAGCGAGGACGGTGGAGTGGAGATGGTGCTCAAGGCCAAGGAAAATAAGTATGTTCTCCTTACCATGAGCTGCATGAGTATGTGCAAAAGGAGCGTCCTATTAGCCATCTGCAACATGGCATTTACCCACAGGAGAATAAGATGAAAGTGAAGAGCTTAGACTGCAAAAGCTTTGCAAATTGGCGAAGAATTTAAATTCCTCATATCCCCAGTGAGTCATCCCACAGCCAATGTCTGACAAAGCAGGAATGCTGAGGACAGACATGCACTTCCTGGTGTAGGGTTAGAGGCAATCTAGGGTTGAGACGAGGCCAGAAGGGTGTTCTGTCTTCACCAGATACTTGATGTGACCTTGACTAGGTCACCCATCCTGTCATCGGGTATGATGGCAAGAGCAATGCTTACCTGAAGGGGGAGAGGGTTAATGACAACAACGACGCAGCGGTGTCAGACGCTGGGGAGTGGACCCCCCTCCCGCTCTCCTGGTGGGTTGTTCACCACACTGAAGAGCTGTCCAATCTCTGTGACTAGATGTTCCCACAACCCACTATCTTCTGTGGGGACGGCGTGGACTTCTAAACATTTCCAAAGGCAGACTTGGCGATGACTTTGTGCAGGTTCTTTGTGTCCCATTTTCCTGCAAAGTGAAATCCCCACAGCTTTGGGTAATACACAGGCTCTTCCCAACCTGGTCTTTGCGTCTTCTCCGTCTTCCCCTCCCTTGGATCTCCTTCTTACTCACCAGTCTCTCCCGTTAGCGCCTCACTTGCTTTAGTGAAGCACCACACTCCCTCTTCTCCAAAGTGTCTTTTGCCACTCTCAAGCCACTTCCTAGTCTCCTGCCTTGTCTTAGTGTCCAGTGTCTTAGCCCTGGCCAAATGAACTGGGATGAAAGTGTTATTTAGCAAAGTGGTCATGAGATTCAAATAACCAAAGTCGTACACGGCACTTCATATGGCATCAGGAGTATAGCACACGCTCAGTGGGTTTTTATGCAGTCAGTGCTTTAATAGCATCCTTGTGACTGTAGAGTACAAAGGACATGTGGTCTTATTTGCACTAACCTGGCCTCTCCTTAGGGTGCAAAAGCAGGCCAGAAGAGACATAGACCAGTGTGCATGGCTGGGTCTCTGCGAACCTCTATTTGCAAAAATAGTCAGTATACCAGATTGGACATTGGCCCACTTCTCATCAAGATCAGAAAACACCTGAGGCAGGTAAACTTTATCATGAAAAGAAGCTTATCTAGTTCACAGATCTAGAGATTCCAGAGCAAGTTGTCAGCATCAGCTGGGCTCTCTGAGAACCTTCTGGAAGATGCAGATGGCATACAATGGTAAGAGTAAGTGTGGGAGGAAGACATCGACTATTTTAAAAATATTTTTCTTTTTTTAAAAAAATTATTTATTTATTTTAAGACACACAGAGAGAGAAGAAGCACAGAGAGAGGGAGAGAAGAGAGAGAAAGAGAGAGAGAGAGAATAGGTGTACCAGGGCCTCTAGCCACTGTAAACGAACTGCAGACCCATGGGATGCGCCCCCTTGTGTATCTAGGTTATGTGGGTCCTGGGGGAATTAAACCTGGGTCCTTGGGCTTTGCAAGCAAGCACCTTAACTGCTAAGCCATCTCTCCAGGCCAACATCAACTCTTGAAACAAGAAACCCAAGCAAGCTTGAGGTCCCACCATCCTCTTTAAAGGTTCACCCTCAAATTAACCTAAGGATTTCACACCTCTTAAAGACTCCCAATACCACACAGAGAACCAAGTCTTCAACATGGAAGCCTTTGAGGGGCATGTTTAAACACATCCAAACCATGATGGCCATTGTTTGCTGATCTCTCACCCAGAGAATTGCAGACATCGGCTTCAATATGGGGAGCCACTTCCAGAGTTCTCATAATATGAGAAAAGAAATAAATGTCTATGTCTTTAAGCTTCTGTGAATTGGGTTTATTAATGCTTATGGCGGAAGCTAGTTAATGTTTGGGAGATATTTGAAAGATAGAGTCAGTGTGCATGCTATAACTAATGACCCTTCCTCCCAAAATCTGGTGTGTTTTAAAAATATTAACACTAAGATAATGTACTGATCACGATAAGATGAATACCGCCAGTCGATAACCACTTGTTTTAAAAACCTTAATTCCTGTAATAACTGTCATTGTTCCTGATTCATGGCGAAGGAAAGTGAAGAGAAAAAGACTGTCGTGCATTGTGTCACTAATAGGCAGTATAAAGAGGCCTGGAATACGGACCCCATCAGATTCCAAAATCATTGGAAATGAGTCACTTTCCACGAGCCAGGAACTGCTACGGACACTTGGCAAGATCAGTAAACAGAACAAAGATTCCCTCCCTGGACTTGAGAAGTGCACCATTGCGGGGGAGGGAGGGAGGGGCCATAGGCAGTGGACAATGTGGGTGGTGGGGAGGGGCTTGGAGAGAGGGAGGGAGGCAGGCAGCATTCTTCCCAGCCTGTTGCCGGCTTCTCCCCACCTCTGAGTTCCCTTATCACAGGACAGGATGCTTGGTGGAAGTCAGGATGACAAGTGGGTTTTCCCCTTCCTGCTGAAGAAGGCCTCTATTTCACTGATCTCAGTAGAGCCACGGCTGACAGCAGGCCTCCAACACCTGTTGTATAAACGTTCTATTGAATCCATGTTGACATCAGCAAATTAAGCTGCAAGCTAAGAAATTTACAGATTTCAGAAAGGATTCAGTCCATTTCAAAGGTTTAACACATCGTCACCATCCGAGTAATATCAAGTACTAGTATCCAAGTAGTAGATAATGTCCTGGGACCCAGGACCCGAGGAGGCACATGGGTAGTGAGGCGCCCAGCTTCCTGATAATGGGATAAACAAGCCAGGGTTTCATAGCTCTCGCATAGACCGCAGGGACAAATCCTTTGTGGGAGAGATGTGGCTAGGTACTTGCAGGTAGGAACAAGTGAGGTTGCCTTCCCAATTCTAACACTCCATATGGCATGTTTGTTCTGTCACTGATGGGGAAGAAGCGGCAGGGGCAGGTAGGTACGTACTTTTAGAAGATGTCACCAGTGTTACAACCTCTATGTGCCAGGCTGCCATGGGGAGAACTGCATCTTCATTTGTTTGCTGCAGGAGAGTGAGATTTTTTATTTATTTATTTATTTTTGGAGTCCACTGATCACACAGGGGTTAAATGACTTAAGATCTCCATGGGACTCTACAGAGCAGGACAAGGAGAGGTAGTGAACAGAACCTTCTAGAAGCCTAAGTCTTCATTTCAGGACCAGCCCTGCTCAGCACTCAAGGACCAACTCAGAAGCATAACAAGGCTCCCAGGATCACTTTTTTGTTTTGTTTTTTTTTTTTAGTCCAGTGGAGTGTGAGGAAGCCTATTCTTATGGCTTAGACTACCTCCTTTTGTTTTAGATTTTTAAAAACATTTTCATTTTTATTTAGTTATTTGAGAGAGAGAGAGAGAGAGAATGGGCACACCAGGGCTCTAGCCACTGCAAAAAACTCCAGATGCATGTGTCACCATGTGCTTCTGGCTTATGTGGGACCTGGAGAATTGAACCTGGGTCCTTAGGCTTCAAAGGCAAGCGCCTTAACTGTTAAGCCATCTCTCCAGCCTTAGACTACCTGCTTTATTGGAGAGAAGCATCTCAATGAAAAAGCTGGCTCTGCTTTTCACCTATTAAAAATGTTAGTATTCAAGTGAATTTCAGTGCAAATTTGATTTGGGCCCGCAACTCAAAGTGAAAGTGACCACAGTTAACTCCTCTTAGGTCTGAGAACTTGGACCAGTGGCGTGTGCTTTCGGAGACTCCACTCTCTTTCTGTAAAATGACAGGTTGGTCTACATTTTATTCACAAGCCTCTGCCTGCATTGCTTTTGATGACATAAGTAGATTTATGACAAGGACTGTAGGGTTCCTAAGTCTGACCATGTTTCAGAAGCAGTGTTAAAAATATTTTCAGATCCAATCCCTAAAAATGCAGATCCAGTTGGTTCAGAGAAGGCCTAGAAATAGGTATTTTTCCTAGGCTTGGGCAAGTCTGCTCAGCAGGGTTCTGCTTGCATGAGGTTTGAGAATGCTTATCTACTCAAAATGAGAATCATACCCCGAGACAAATGAACCAGCTGAGAATCTTAAAGATGTGAAAGCCTTTCGCAAGCAGCCCACATCTGTGTTATTTTGTTCTCTCAAAAGGTCTTATTGGGGCCTGAGGGATGGCTCAGTGGGTAAAGTACTTGCTTCATAAACGCAAGGAGCTGAGTCTGGATCTCCAGTACCCATGTAGAATGCTCAGTGTGGTGGTACATGCCTGGGATCTTAGCACGGTAGAGGAGGAGACAAGGGAAGTCTTGGATCACTGACTAGCTAGTCTAACCAGATTTGCAAGGTCAAGGTTCAGTGAGAGTTCTTGTCTTAAAAAGAAAAACCCCAAACAACAAACAAACAGACATGGTGGAGGGACTGAGGAGATAGCTGAGCAGTTAAGATGCTTTCTTACAAAGCCTGCTGGCCCGAGTTTGATTCCCCAGCACGCATGGTAAAGTGAGACAGACATCTGTAGTCCTTACTCATCTACCACAAGGGGAGGAGGAGCCAAGAGAATCAGGAAGCTTGCAGGCAGCAGCAGGAAAAGACTGTCTCAAGAAGGAAGAAGGAGCCCGGCGTGGTGGCGCACACCTTTAATCCCAACTCTCTGGAGGCAGAGGTAGGAGGATGTCCATGAGTTCGAGGCCACCCTGAGACTACGTAGTGAATTCCAGGTCAGCCTGGGCTAGAGCAAGACCCTACCTTGAAAAATAAACAAACAGCAGCAGCAACAACAAAAAGGTAGAAAGAAAGGAGAAACACCCTGAGGTGTTTCTGGCCTCTACACGTGTGCAGTGGCATGTACATGTCCATACATATGCATTGTATACATATGTAGAGATAGATATGCAAATAAATACTAAAAATAATAAAAAAGATTAAAAATAAGGTGGAGAGTGATGAGAAATATAAGCTTTCCAATGTTGACTTCTGGCTTCCATACTATGCCCACCCACATACAAACGTGCATTCACACATGCACGCACAATACACACACACACACACACGCAGTAAAAATATTTTTAAAAAGCAGGGTCTTATTGGATCAAACCACTAACCTCTCTCCAGAGCCCTTGCTCATACTCTGGGTTCTGGGCCATCCAGGGAAACAATGGCTATGTTATTTTGATCATCTGGGTCTGGGGACGAAGGCTTTGTATCTGGAGTCTCTTGATTCCCTTTTGTTTAGATTATAGCTCCAAAGATACATTGGGCTTGAAAGGGAACAAAACCCTCCAAATCTGACTTGACTTGCTCTAGAATGTTGGAGCAGGTTGAACCTAGGTGAGTGTCCCAGTTTTCCTGGTCTGGAAAATAGAGAATGGGAGTCTAGTTTCACGTGTCATTTGCCGCTAGCAACATTTTTTTTTTTTTTTAAGCTCACAGATGCTTTGAGGATTAATAAGGTACGTGGAAAAAGGGCAGTTTCTAAAAACGTGGTGTTTGGATTTAACATTGACAGGGAGCCAGCGGTGCTGTGTGTGTTGGAAAGAGTACAAAATTGAAGATGATCTGATTCGATTCCAAGGGATGGAGAGCTAAACACAGAATCCAGGCGAAACAAGCCCTGGCAAGGGACAGGCTGTCTTCTCAAATCTTGAAGTGCAGTACGAAGGTCCTCAGCTGAGAGCTGGGAGGTGTGAGGAATGAAGAGACGTCACCTGCACAGAGGAGGACAGGAGAAGGGGAGGTGACAGGAGGACCAGGCAGGATTAGGTCTATTGGGTGAAACTCATGGACAAAAATACAGGGAGAGTGCTGTCACCTTGTGTGTGTGTGTGTTTTTCCAGACAAATCCTACATCCTGTGGCAGTCCAGGGTAGGGAGGCTGTGCTGGCATGGATCACTTCTGCCACAGGAGCACAGCACGAGCAGGGGAGGATGGTAGGTGATGGGTAAGGGATGGGATATACAAGGAAATGAGTCTGATGATGACTTCAGGGACTGGAGACATGGGACAAAGCTGTCCTTTCAAAAGGTGCCGAGTGAAATGGAGACTCTGCGAAGACATGGAAGATGAGCTGGATCCGCAGTTCCCAAAGAAAGCAGTCACTCTTCCCCTCCCAGGAAGGATGAAGGGGGGGATCATTACCACATGAAGAGTCCTTCCATCAAAGAGAGGAACAGTGCATACACAAAAGGGTTCCACTTGCCTAGCCAGCAGGGCTATTGGAAGCTGCTGCTGGGAGTGTTGTGGAGCAAAAAGGGACACTGTTACCTGAGCATGTGTGACTATGGGAGTCAGAAAACCTTTGCATTCAAGACAGTTTCCCCATGAGATGGAGTGAGTGTGTGTGTGTGTGTGTATGTGAGTGTGTTTGTGTGTGTGTGTGTGTGTTTGCTATTAACCAAGATATATACTATATACTACATTGCAAAACATATACAAGTATCAGGCATTCCAGATGGGGATCAATAATAAATGTTAGGGCTGGGGAGATTATTCTGTGGGTCAAAACGTTTGCTGTATGAGTGTGATGATCTGTGTTCAGATCCCTATATAGAGCTGGATGCAGTAGCACATGTCTATAACCCCAGAGAGCCTGTGGTGAGATGGAAAGGGAAGATGAGAATCTCCAAAAACTCATGGATCAGCCAGCCTGGCTTTTACAGTGGCAAACAAGAAAAGGCCTTGGATGGGGAGATGGCTCAGCGATTACAAGGGCTTGCTTGCAAAGCTGCTGATCTGGGTTTGAGTCCTAGTACTCACATACAGACAGACACACAAAGTGGTACATGCATATGGAGGTTTTTTTTTTTTTTTTTTTTTTTCAGAAACAAGAGGCCCTAGCACATACATATACTCTCTCAAATAATTTTTAAAAAGATTTTTTTACTTAGTCAAAAGTCTATGATGAGGGAAGTCACGAGCCCTAGGGGTGTAATGTCTGCTGGTATCTGGCTAAATGCATATATTATGTCCACCAAACTGCCTGGTAAGCACTTTTATGAACGTCCATACCCACATATTAACGCTACTCTCACTTTAGGTTAGAGAAGCTTCTCTTTTGAGATGGACGTGATCTCTGGGATGACCCAAAAGGCACCATACCTGCTGAGAAGAAGTGACAGAGGAAAGTTTAGCATTGAAACATCTCTATCACACCTTCCAAGGCTCAGGATCCATTGTGGAAGAGATGGCAGAAAGAATGTAAGAGCCGAAGGAAGGGTAGGACTGCTTACAAAGCAATCTTCCAGACACAAAATGGCCTGGATATCCATGACCTCGCTGTGCCTGACACTACCTACACAAGACCATCATAATAGGAGGAAAAGATGATGACATCAAAATAAAAGAGAGACTTATTGAGGGGAGAGGGGATATGATGGAGAGTAGAGTTGCAAAGGGAAAGTGGCAGGGGATTATTATGGTTTATTGTCTATAATTATGGAAGTTGTCAATAATAATAATAATAAAAACATCCAGGCGAGACCAACTTTGAGAACAGTACTACTTTCTGGCTCCTGGGTGGGGCCAGTAGGTGAAATATGCTTCATAAACCTTCCGTGAGTTCCAGGAGAGGTTGTGTGACTGGTGGCCTGCAGAACAGATTTATTGAAAAGCTGGTTGTTTCAGTCTCAACATTCCTGTTGAAAGGTGCTCATGCGGCCTTTCCATTGTGTTGTCCTTCTCCCTACAAGCCGGCACCACTGATAAGAAGTCCACAGCATGGGCCTAAATATCACATTATCATTGCTTTGCTATTTATCCTGGGCAGGTGTTTTGAATTCACCTGGCCCAAGTCTCTCTCAGGTCAAAGCTGCCAAAGTGTGTTGCAGCTCCCAGGGCAGTTGTTTCCCAGCTTCCCCTCTGCCTGAACCAATCCCAGCTGAGCCTGGCTGTGTCTGTCCAGCTGTGTTTTATTCACTCAGCCTGTGGGCCAGGGAGGAATGCCAATGGGCCTAGTTTGACCTGTGTGTTCACAGTGAGATTCCCCTCAGTATCCCGTACAGGGCTCAGTACTAGGTTGGAGCTCAATAAATGCTTGACAAATGACAGGACTGAATTATACTACACAGCCTGTGTAAATCAACTTTCCTCTTGCAAAAATAACTGATTTTTAAAATATTTTTTAATTTTCATTTTTATTTACTTATTAGAAACAGGGAGAGGGAAAGAGAGAGAGAGATGAGAGAGAGAGAGAGAGAATGGGCACTCCAGGGCATCCAGCCACTGCAAATGAACTCAGATCCATGCTCCCCTTGTGCATCTGGTTTATGTGGATCCTGGGGAATCGAACCTGAGTCCTTTGGCTTTGCAGGCAAATGTCTTAATCACTAAGCCATTCCTCCAGCCAAAATAACTGATGTTTATTGAACAAAATGAACCCACTGTGTCTATCTCATGTTCGAATGTGGGTCAGAGCCCACTGCCCTGAAGACATTTTTTAAAAAGATTTTATTTTTATTTATTTATTAGAGATGGGTAGGGGAGGAGAGAGTGAGTGAGAATGGGCGTGTCAGGGCCTCCAGCCACTGCAAATGAACTGACACATGTGCAACCCTGTGCATCTGGCTTACGTGGAGAGCCAAAGGAAGGGTAGGACTGTTTGCTTACAATGCAGTCTTCCAGACACAAAATGGCCTGGATACCCATGACCTCACCATGCCTGCACTATCTATACAAGACCATCATAATAGGAGGAAAAGATGATGACATCAAAATAAAAGAGAGACTGATTGAGGGGAGAGGGGATATGATGGAGAGTGGAATTGTGAAGGGTGGGGGGAGGGAATCATTATGGTTTATTATCTATAATTATGGAAGCTGTCAATAATAAAACATATCCAGATGAGACCAGCTTTGAGAACAGTAACACTTTCTGGATCCTGGGTGGGGACAGTAGGTGAAGAGCTTGTTAAATATGCTTCATAAGCCTTCCATGAATTACCTGGAGAATCAAACCAGGCTCCTTAGGCTTCCCAGGCAAACACCTTAACTGCTAAGCCATCTTTCCAGCCCCCTGAAGACATTTTTGATCAGCCTACATGGGTTGATATCTACTCTTAGACATGGGGCAGGTGCAGTAGAGGCTGTGACGATGGCCCTGACACAACCAGAGGGCCTCGGTCAGTGGTGGTTCCTGCCCCCTTTCTGCTTCTTCCCAAAGAGTTGTCAAATTAGGGTTACAAAATGGGGATGGCTCCTGAGACCGAGGCCTGCTTCCAGGAGAAGAGACTATGGTCAAGAGAGGTTAAATGGCATGCCTTATTAGTGACTTTACTCACTGCTATCACCAAATACCTGACAAGAAGCAGCTTACAGAAGGAAAGGGTTTATTTGGGGTCACAGTTCAACGGGACATATCTCATCATGGCAGGGAATGTGTGGCTGCGGGAGCAAGGGCCTGGTTGGTCACATTGCAGCTATAGTCAGGATGTAGACAACAAACAGGAAGTCGAGAAAACTCCCAGGCCTCTACCCAGTGACCCATTTTCTCCAGCAAGGTTCCACCTCTTAAAATTTCCACAACCTTCCCAAACAGTGCCACCAGCTGGGTCCAAAGTATTCAAACACATGAGCCCATGAAGAACATTTGACATTCAAGTCCCAACACATGCCCAAAGTTATACATCAAGGAAAGAATACAAATATGATTTGATATATTTTTCTTTTTGAGGCAGGGTCTCACTCTACCCTAGGCTGATCTGGAACTGATTCTGTAGCCCCAGGATGGCCTTGACTCACAGTGATCTTCCTATCTCAGCCTCTGGAGTGCTAGGACTAAATGTGTTGTGCTGCCACCATACCCACAGAAGTGATTTGACATGGACCCAGATCAGACTGTCTAACTCTTCTTCCTCCTCTTCTGCTTCTACTTCCTCCTCCCCTCCTCCTCCTTCTTCTTCTTCAGTTAATTAGTATCCAGAAATCCTCTAGAAGTTAACTCTGTAGCCATTTGTGTAAAAAAACAAAAAACAAAAACAAAAACAAATAAAAAACCCAACTCTATAGTTCTAAAATGCAGAGTCATAGGCTCCCTCAGTGAATTAGGCTTTATTGGACTAGGGCTAGAAATCTGTCTTTAATCAAAAAAGCAGATCAGCTATATGTAAGTAAAGTTTAAAAGCCACGACATGCCGGTATTCTTTCTTAGGAACTGAGGAGATCCTTACATTCACCTTGCAGAGCATCAGGGTCTAAAGTCCACGTAAACATCAAAAAAAAAATTTTTTTTTCTGGCTATTGCAGCCATTAGCTGCCAGTAACACTGTAAATGGTTATCTAAAGCTCTCCTGGGTCCTAGTGTTGCAACTCTTAACACACAAGGGGGTAATTTTCAAAAACTAGCAAGAAACAATGAGGGCTGGCTGGCTCTTGGGAGACTTCGGAGTCTCACCACATTTCTTAATTCAGCCACCAAGGATGGTTCTAGTAGGATGGTTCTAGAAGAGGAGGGAGGAAGCCAGGGGCAGGTCTTAAAGCGTGCATTTTTAACAGTGTAAACCAGGGTCCCTGGTGTGCTCACCTAGGAGAGGAGAGGCTTTCAAGGGGTACTGTAGACAAGAGTGAGCTCAAGATCAGGCTAGCAAGGACACAGCAGCTCCCAGGCTTCCGGCAATACGCCTTCACCTGCAGTTTAGCTAACTGTGGCTCTCTGGGGCCTCTGTTGCTATCAAATTTATGCCTTATGAAATGTCAGACGGGAAGTGAGCACTGCTTCTCCAGTACAGCAAGAATTCTCTTCCTCCCACCCCCCACCCTTTTTTAATGTAATGCCCTTCTGGAGGATTTTTCCAACTCTGGGTAAATATTTCTCTGTCAATTCAAACAGAAAAGAGCTTATAATTTCTCAAGAAAGGCAATGTTGTCTGTTTATGAGGCTGTTCTGCAAAGCAGATGCATCAGGGCACCCAGTGTGTGTGCCCGGCATTGACTGTTTGCACAGAGAGCAGAAACGCACCTCCTTTTCCCACCGAGCAAGCCTGAAGAAGGGTTTCTAAGCCCAAAGAGGTTCTCATTTCTGCACAGCATCCAGCAGCCAGACCACAGAGAGGGACTATGTCTTTTGCTATAAAACAGAGACCATAGTCATCCTCTTTCCCTCTCTTTTTCTCCCCTCCCTTCCTCCTTCCACTTCTCCTTCCTCTGCTTCTCCTTCTTTCAAGTCTCCAATCCACCCACTTTGGAAAGTAAAAAGAACCTAAAATGGATTCTAGAAGAGGACCTTAGCATTTTCTGAGCACATACCATGTGTCAAGTTTGATGCTAAGTAGCTAGCTATCAGAGTCCCTGCTGGACACAGGATAGATATGGAGGGCCAGAGAGGTAATGAAATCAGGCCTGGCCTGCCACAGGCAAGCTAGGATTTTGATCTGTTTTATTTCAGTGTCTGAAATTTTACCACTCAGATTTTTGAACGGATTCTGCTATCTATCTGATTCCTATTACACACCAGGTATGTTTATATGGGAGGAAGGTTAGGATTACGTAGTATAAATTATATGAACCCCTTAAGAATAGATAAGATCTGGAGACAGAAAACAGACTCCCTTCTGCCTCTCTCACATGTGTAGGATGAGGTTGAGCCAAAGATCCTCTTATTGAAAGGGTCTTCAGACACCACCTAGACTGGAGCTGAATCTAGCCTGCTGTTTGTTATTGCAGATGAAACTTTACTGGAACACAGTGGTCTTTATCTTATAAAAGTTAGTTGTGTATGTTTTCTGTGTGTATGTGTGTGGGGGTGGTGTGTGTGTATGTGCATGCATCATCGCATGTGTGGGGTGCAGGTGTGTGTGGGTGGGTGTAGGTGCACTTGCGTGTGTGTGTGTGTGTGTTCGTGTGGAGGCCAGAGTTTGAGTGTTGAGTGTCTCCCTCTAGCATTTTCAACTTATTAATGGAAACAGGTCTCTCACTTAATCCCGAGCTCACCAATTCAGCATGTCATGCGAGCTAGCTTTTCCCAGTGTTCTTTGCGTCCCTGCCTCCCGAGCACTGGAATCGCAGGTATGCACCAGCATGCCTAGCATTTCTGTGAGCCCTGAACTCAAGTCCTCATGCTGTGGGGCAAGCACTTTAACGACTGAGCCTTCACTTTTGCCTGAGTTGAGTAATTTTGACCAAGACCATACGACTTCTAGACCTAAAATATTTACTCTATGGATCTTTTGGTTTAAAGGGGAGGCATTGGTCTTATTTCTCATGTGAATTTTTGGATAGATGGCATGTGATGTAATGTTCAGGAAAGTGTTACACAGATAGTTTCCCTCAGGTATATGCAAGTCCTCAAGAGGGTAAATGGCTCTGTCACAACTGCAGGTTGTGTCCACAATATAAGATCACACTTACTGCCTAAGATTAAGAAGATCCTTTTAGGGCTGGAGAGGTGGCTTAGCGGTTAAGGCGCCTGCCTCCTAAGTGTAAGAACACTGGTTCCAATCTCCCGGGGTTCCAATCTCCAGGTCCCACGTTTAGGCAGATGCAGTGACGAAAGGGTGCAATGCCGCACTTGACCACAAGGGGGCGCACACATCTGGATTTTGTTCGCAGCAGCTGAGACACTGCTGGCGCACCCATCTCAATCTTCTCTCCCTCTCTCTGTCTCTTTCTGTGTGCCTCTCTCCAAAAAAATAATAAAAAGAAAAAAAAAAAAAAAAGAACCTTCTAGTACACGAGATATATATGCATGCACACACTTTTTTTTTTGAGTAGGGTCTCACTCTAGCTCAGGAAGACCATTGATAGATTTTTCTCTAGTGTGACTCATCACATGGCTTTGACAGAAGCCTGGAGAAATAAAGAGGTTTCCACATTCCTTGCACTCATCAGGCCTCTCCAGCGTGGCTTCTCACATGTCTTTGAAAAGATGAAGGCTTTTCCACATTCTAAGCATTCAAAGGGTTTTTCTCCAGTGTTCAGTTTTGAATACAGTAAGGTATGTCAAAATGCCTTCCCACATTCCCGACATCTGTGGGATATTCTTCTAGTATATGTTTTTATGTGGATACTGATGGCTGAGAAGTAAAGCATTTCCCAATTCACATGAAAGAGACATTCATGGGGTTTCCAGCCACGGTGAGTTCTCATGCCTGCAGTGAAGGATGTAGAAGGATTCCTGCCCTTGTACACCCTTACATTCATACTCTGCTGTTCTAGTAGCTCTGTGATAGGTGCATTAAATGACGAGGGACAACCAAAGGCCTTCCCAAACTCTGTACACTTAGAAGATTTCTTTCTACTATAATTTTTCACATGTGTATTCAGGAAGAGGGAGGTTAGACTTTCATAGGGTGTCTCAAACAGAGGTACGAAAGGCTTCCCCACATTCTTAATAGGTTTGTCACTAGTATGTGTTCTCACATGTAGAGTGAGTAGTGAGGATTCAGTGAAGGTATCACTCCAGTGTGGATTCTTATATGTATTAAATTCAGGGGAGGAAGCCGAGGCCTCCCTTTCCACATTTCTGACTTTGTAAGTTTTATCTCCTCCATGAATGCTTCACTTTTTCTCTGAGGTATGAAGAACTATCAAAACCTAGCCCACATTACTTATTCTAATAGTTTCCCTATGCCCGAGCTTCACATTTGCCCTAGAGAATGAGGAACAAAACTGGGTGTGGTGGCTCACGCCTTTAATCCCTGAGGTAGGAGAATCAAGGTGAGTTTGAAGCCAGCCTGGGGCTTGCAGAGTGAGTTCCAGGTAAGCCTAGGCTACAGTGAGACTGACCTTGGAAAAATATAAAGGAAGGAAAGAAAAGAAAAGAGAACGAGGAACTGCTCCTGAAAGTTTGGCACATTTTCTACATCTACAGGACTTCATTTTAGGGGGGAGGGTTGTGAGTTTTTTGAAGAAAGAAGCAAGCAAATGTCCCACATTGCTTACACTGATTGGGTTTCTTCCAGTGTGGGGTAGGAATGAATGAGACAGGAAGGTCTTTCCACACACAAGGCATTCATGAACTGTTGATGTCGTTCCACACTCATGACATTCATGAGACATGAAGGTCTTTCCACATGCATGTCATTCGTGAGATTTTCCTTCAGTTGTTCTCTTTTAAAAAATTATTTTTACTTATTTATGAGAGAGAGGGAAAGAGAGAGAAAATGAGCATGCCAGAGCCTCTAGCCACTGCAAATGAACTTCAGATACATGTACCCCTTTGTGCATCTGGCTTATGTGGGTTCTAGGGAATCAAACCTGGGTCCTTAGGCTTCACGGGAAAACTCCTTAAGTACTAAGTGATCTCTCCAGCCCATCGGTGGTTCTCTGAGGCATCAGAACACTTGAGATTTGTCCAGCTTGTTTCTGTCACTTCATTCAGTGTTCTTCACCTTATTACTCACACATCACTCCTGGATTTGGCTTTGATCAATGCCATGGGATTCCTAGTTTTCATGTAAAGTAGAGAAATAGAAAGTATTTCTTTTGAATTCTACTGTTTTCTGTTCATTATATATTCTTCTCTCCATCAATATCTCTTTATTATGGGGTGTGTGTGTGTGTGTGTGTGTGTGTGTGTGTGCATGTCTGTACCATGGCACATGTGTGGAGGTCAAAGGACAGCCTCAGGGTGGTGGTCCTCTCTTGTCCACCTTGTTTGAGACAGGTGGTACCTGAAGAAAAGAAGAGAAGTTTGTTCAAAAAATTTGTTGGAGACAGGGCCTCTTTTGTTGTTTTTGGCTGCTGGAAAGCCTGGGATAGGTGTTCTGTGAGCTTCAATATTCTCTTGCCTCCACCTCCTGTTGTTGTAGGTGTATTAAGATTAAAGAAACCAGCATCAGGGCTAGAGAGATGGCTTGGCGGTTAAGGCTCCTGCCTGCCAAGCCTAAGAATGCCTGTTTGATTCTCCAGGTCCCACGTTTAGCCAGATGTAAAGTGATGCAAGGGTGCAATGCTGCACTTGCCCACAAGGGGGCATGTGCATCTGGAGTTCATTCACAGTGGCTGAGAGGCCACTGGCGTGCCAATTCTCTGTCTCCCTCTCTCTCTCTCAAATTAAAAAAAAAGAAGACATCAGCATCACTATGCATCCAGCTTTATGTGGTTGGGGATCCAAACGTCAGTCAGCAGGTGGCAGAGAGAGTGCTTTTAACCTCTGAGCCATCCCCCCAGTCCCTCTATCAATACGCTAAAGAATAAGTAATTCATAAAAGCCTCCAAGTGATCCTCTGTACAGGCATCATAGATAAGTCTTCTTGTCACTGTTTGCAGAGATCAGATATGGGATGTGCAGTAGTACTGGTTTCAGTCCAAGGTTACTTTGTGAGCCTTTGGTGAGGCAGAACATCATGGCTGGAGCATATGGCAGATGCAAGTTACTCACCTCGAGGTGACTGGGCAGCAGAGAGGAAAAAAACAAACAAACAATGAATCCTTATAGGAAAAATCAATCACTGAACTAATCCCACAGTCTTTGAGCTATTATGATGTGCAAACTTATCAGGAGAAAGGAAAGAGCTTACATCCTTTAAGTGGCATGTGTATATTTGTTTTATTTGCAAATTGTACTCTAATTTGTACTATAATTCTAACATTTTTTACCTGAAAACACTTATCAAAAGAAAAATTTAAAGATATAATCTTTTTTTCCTGTATTCCTGAGGATTAATCTCCTCTTGTCATCTAGAGATATGGAGCCTGATTTAGACAATGGGTTTAAACTTGATGTCTACAGAGAAGCCATCAAAACTACCATGAATAGATGAAAGACTTGTGTCCAAGAGCCTGGGTTTAAATGTAGCAAACCCCTGAATTTGTCACATCCATCCCTCTGGTGTATTGTGATTATGTGACAGATTTCATTCAGGAAGAGAAGTTTGTTCCTAAAAATAGTTTCAAAATAGTCAAGAATCCTTTTTTCCTAATCTTGATAGACTAACTGGGCACAGGTTTATCCTCTCACTGTCAGCTACTAAGAAAAGAAGACAAAACATGCAAAATGCTTTCAGACATCAGACCGCAGGTAGTGTGGAACCGCAGTCCCTGAGCAAGGGTGTGAGCCCTGTTACTGTCCCAGCTTGCAGCTTGGAGGCACTGTGTTGACTGGTCTGCAGGATATATTGTTGAGGTGAAAAGATGGGGATTGGAGTTCCAGGAAGCTGCGGTGGCTGCTCTCTATGGCCCATCCCACCAGCCGAAAGGAAGAAATGTGGAGCGCTCCAGAAATCTCCTTGATCTTTGGAAGTCAGTCGCTGTGTATAGGGAAGCTCCATGAGACAGGGCACAGAACAACCGGTGAGCTCAAGCCTGAGCGTTCTTCAGAGCTCATACAGAGGGTGTTTGAGTTATGACCATAATGAAAGGAAGAGCTCATGGACAGCCATTTTGCAGGAACCCAGAAGGGTCACGCCTTAGTAGTGTGGCTGTAGTAGCCTGGAGTAGGAGCTACCTGGCTCTGCCCTGATAGCTTAGAATAAACCTCAAAAGAAGGAAGCAGTGGTCTCACTTTTGGTTAGAGAAGCTTCTATGTTCAGGTGGTGGTGACTGCTGATGAGACTCAAAGACTCATCCAAGTGCTGAAAAGTGACAGGAGAGTGCTCAGCACTAGATGAGACATTTCTATCACACCCTCCAATGACTCAGGGTCTACAGTGGAAGAGGTGGAGGGAAGAATGTAAGAGCCAAAGGATGGGAAGGAGTGCTTTGGAGCGACGTCTCCAAGACACAAAATGGTTGATATATTTATGGTCGCATAGTAGATGCTGTTATCTGCGCAAGACCTGCATAATGTTGGTGTCATCAACAGGTTGTCCAACAGGATAATGGAGAAAAAAAAAAGACTTCAAAATGGAAAGGGGAATAATAGGAAAGAAGAGGGATTTCATTGGAGGGGATGGGGACAAAGACTAATGAGAGGGGATTGTGCAATTTTGTTAAAGAAAAATTTTTATTTTAATTTTAAAAAGAAGGATACAAAGCTAGAAGAAAGGTGCCTGTTTACAGGAAAGATCCGATTATTTAAGGAAATAATATGAAATCTAACCTAATTAATTAGAAATATCAAATACAAAGAAATTGAAAAATACCACCAAGAGGAAAAAATTAGCCACTAGAAAAAACACCTAGAAATGAGTAAATTAATGGAATTATCATAGAAGGGAATGAAGAAAAAGCTACTATAGATATAATCAAGAGCTTAATGGAACTCTGAGTACAATCAGAAGAGTAAGATATGATAAGATGCCCAAGATGGGCATCTGGAGAGTCATATAGCTCACTGCGCACGGACACACCTGAGATGCTATCAGAAGAATAAGAGATCTCACTGCACATGGACACACCAGTGCTGGGTCTCTGCAGAGTGAGAGCTCTTCACTTTGCTCATCTGGCTTTACATGGGTACTGGGGAATTGAGCCTGGGCCATCCAGGCTTTGTAAGCAAGTAGCTTTAGATGCTGAGCCATTTCTCTAGCTAACATTCTTGTGTTAGTAATGATTTGTGTACAAATTCAGCAAGAATATAGAAGACCTGAGTAATATTTTCAGTTAAGTTGAGTTTACTCACATTTATAATATATGTTTTGCTATTAATAGCAAACTATACATTTTAAGTGTGCATGTTAACTACAGACACAAATTAAGTCTCGATATGTTCCAACCACTGAGAAATCAATATCATAAAGTTATCTGACATGTACCCAGATACTTGGGAAGTATGCATTATACTTCTAAATAATGAGGGGTCAAAGAAGAAATCACGTGAGAAATTAGTGACTATTTTGAATCCAATGCAAAAGAAAGAAAAATATGTCAAAAATTGTGTGAAACAGCTAAAACAATGCTGAGAGAAAAAAATACAGCTTTGTAAAAATGACTCATTCCTGTTTCCCCATTTTATCAGAAGACTGGCATGGGCTTATTGAGTTCTGTACAAATTGGTTAAGGTGAGTTACATTTAGACTCTCTGGCTTGATTTCTTTCTTCTTTTTACTATGCCTTTGAAGTTTTTTCCTTTGGACTTTGCCTGGTTTTCAGAGCCATATCTCCAGCCAGTTTTAACTCCACATTCCCTTATGTACTCCTCATCCTGAGGGAGTTTTCTTTGTCAACAAGCACTTCGGGAGGATGCACTGTGTCTGGTGCAAACAGATGCTGAGAAGTGCAGACCCACCCTCTGCAGGAAGTCACGACCATACGCCCAGTGGGCGAGACAGCCACAACATTGGTAGAGCTCCCAACTCAGTCTTGCTGAGGAGAAATCGATCTCATAGGACCGCTGACGTTACCACCTGCCTAAGATTTTGCCCCATGTGCCAGCTCCTGGATTTGAATTTAGTTCTACTTGAGTTTGAAAACTCACACTTACAGCAGAGCCAGTCACTGCACCTGACCCATAGACCTCGTTTACTTGAAGTTTGCTAAATAGAACGCGCTACCCTAAAGTTTGCCATGATCCTCCTGCATCAGCCTTCGAAGTGCCACGATTACAGTTGTGTGCCACCACACGTGGGCAGACCCCAGAATTCTGGTGCATGTGCAGTCCACTCTAAGAAAGGTAGGAAAAACAATAATGTTTTCTGTCTGGAATTAACCAGTCTTCACTGGTGTTTTTTTTTTTTTTTTTTTTTTTTTTTTTTTAAACCCCAGCAGTGCTCCATGGGCCCTAACCTCAGGAATTACCATCTTTGCAACACTCACGCTGTGCTTGCTATCGGTCCAAGACGCTCTTCTCCACATCAGTAGGGAATTTTATCAAGCAGTAATCCTTTTCCTTTTGGGAGCTGCCAGAAAGGCCATTATCTCAATTAGGAAAACATTCTGTGTTTGAAGTCAAAGCCAGCTGGTGCAATCCCTGGGGCTTAGTGAGTAGGGGACACTGTGAGGACATCCAGCCTGCTGGCCATGCACATGCTGAGTGGTGTGCATGCTCACAACTGCAAGTTGAAGTGTACCTAGGTCACTGACCTGTGGAGCTGACCATCCTCGGGTGACACCCATGTCCTGCCAGGGAGTATCCCCTGTAGCATTCTTATGGGTCCAGGTATCTCCTAGTGCATGGCAAAGGGGAGATTCATTTTCTCTGGGTTTTGTTTGCTTTACATCAAAGCAGGACTTTAAGTTGGTGAGCTCAGGGAAGTATAATGTGACTTCTGGAGCCAGAACTGTTGAGGTGTGAGTCCCTATTCCACTACTAGCTATGTGACTCAGGCAGCTCTCTAACTTTCTATGCCTTGGTTTTCTCATCTGTGAAATGGGCATAGTCATAGAGATTTCCTAGGCGGTCACTGTGAGAATTAATGAGTTCACATTGAGTTATCCCTCAGTGTCAGAGATGGACTTGTTCCAGGACTTCCAGGATAGCTCTGCTGATGTGCATTCCCTTGTAGAAAATTATGTCATACTTGCATATAATTAGATACATCTTCCTGTATCCTTTAAACCATCTCTAGATTTCTTATAATACCTAACACACATCACTATTTTAATAATTATCACACTGTATTGTTTAGGGAATGATGGCAAGAAAGATGTCTGCACATATTCAGTAAAAATGAAATTTTTCTACATATTTTCAGTCTGCTGTTGGTGAACTCACAGGTGCAGAATCCTGGGTGTGGAGGCCAAATGTATGAGGCACGTAGACCAGTATTGACGGCTCATGACAGTGTGGTCTAGGTATTCATTTATTTTAGTTCTCTCAACTTTTCACTAGCATTTTCCTAAGCAGCATCAATGACCAACTACTCCCCACCCCTGTATTGGCTCTCAATCTTGGTTACATGTGACCGAAACTGACTTTAGGCTTGCTTAGAACATAGCTTCTGGCCAGCCTCGATTAGAATAATATCTAATCTTAGCACGTGGGAATTAATAGTCTTGGGAAAAATAAAGAGTAATCTCATTCAGGGATTTTGTAAGGACTTAAGTGTGAGATGATTCCATTTTTGGAAACATGTTTTCCAGGCCTAGAGAGATGGCTTAGCAGTTAAGCACTTGTCTATGAAGACTAAGGACCCTAGTGTGAGGCTCTATTCCCTAGGACCCACGTAAGCCATATGCACAAGATGGCGCATGCATCTGGAATTCATTTGCAATGGCAGGAGGCCCTGGTGCACCTAGTCTCTCTCTCTCTCTCTGGCTCTTTCTCTCTGTGTCTGTCTGTCTCTCTCAAATAAATAAATAAAAATAAACAAAAAACATTTAAGAAATATTTCCAAATGTTCAGATACATTTAGAAACTTAAGAGTTATTATTTTCTAATACACATTTGTTTATTTCTTTGATCTACCAACAGATACTTCCTGAGAATGAAATATGTGCTGCTGTGGAACAGAAGAGATAACAGTACGTGTCAAACAAAAGGCCTGGCCTCTTAGAGCTCATGCTTCAGGGGAGGTTGGAGGACGGAGACTATAAGTGACAGAACGTGTTGAAGGAGAGCAGGATCATGGAGGAAAAGGAATCCGCCATGGTAGTTGGTGAATGCTAGGTAGGATTTATTCCACATGAAAGTACACAGTCAGTATGAAATCGATTGTGGCATGGAATGGTGAGACGGGCACATTTCATAGACCAGAAACCAGCTTAATGTTCAGGAACTGATGACGGTCACCTTTTCTAGACAGAGACACTTACAGGGCAGGATTTTCTAGGCCTTTACACTCTTCCATACTGTGCACAACTGGGCTTCTCAGTTCTATCTCTAAGGATGCAAATAGCTGTAAGCTCTCTTTTGTTTAATTTTTAAATTTTTACTTATTTATTTGTGAGCAGAGACAGTGAGTATGAGCACACACATTGCCACTGAAAATGAACTCCGGATGCATGGGCCATTTTGTGCATCTGGCTTTATGTGCTGCTAGGGGGATCAAACCTGGGCCAGCAAGCTTTGCAAGCAAATGTCTTTAACCACTGAGTAATCTCCCCAGCCTGGATAACATTTTTTAAAAATGTTTTTATTGACAACTTTCATAGATATAGACAATAAACCATGACAATTCCCCCCCACCACCCCATTATTTCTCTCCCAAATCTTCCCTCCATTGAATCCCTTCTTTTTAGTTTCCTTTTTAATTTTGATATCATCATTTCCCCCTCCTGTTATGCAGGTGTCTTGTAGGTAGTGTCAGCCACTGTGAGGTTATGAGTTTCTAGGCCACTTTGTGCCTGGATGACAGCATTGTAAGCAATCCTACCCTTCCTTGGGATCTTACATGCTTTCTGCCACCTCTTCTGTAATAATCCCTGAGCCTTGGAGGATGCGGTAGAGGTGCCTCACTTGGTGCTGAGCATGCCACTGCCACTTTGCTCAGCACTGTGGTGAGTTTTGAGTCACCCCAGCCTTCTTACTTAACAATGTGTGAAGACAGAAGGACAACTAATAGGAGGCTGCGGGGGCCCCGTGGGAGAGTGTGACTGTGATGCTCATGGGCCAGTGTGCTTGGTGTGATGGGATGTGTCAAAGGGGGCAGGTAAGTGTTATTCACTGCATTGTCCCCTCAGGATCTTGACCCTAAGGTCCATGATACTAGTTTTCATCTTTTCAATTTTTTTTCCTGAGGCAAGGTCTCTCTCTAGCCCATGCTGGCCTTGAACTCATGGTGATTCTCCCATCTCAGCTTCCCCCATGCTGAGCGCCCTGATGAGAACATAGTAGAGGTGCGATGAGAGGTGAAAGATGGCAGCCAGTGTGTGCTTCTGAAAAGCTGGTGTTGGAAGCGAAATAGAAAGCATCATTTGGGTTCTACGTAAGCCTTTTCTCTTCTCTCAGCAGACATTTCAGGAGCGGTACCACCCCTGGGACGGGAAGAAGACATGGAGTTATTCCTCCGGTTGGCTGAGGCCCAGGCCATCCAAGCTACACTTTTCCATAAAAACAAGGTTACTGTGACAACAAGGGCATGAACCCCAACATGCCCACTATTTTGGTCTATTTTACTGCTGTAGCAAAACATCTAAGTCTGGGTGAAAGTTTAGAAGCTGAAAGTTTCACTACGTCCTAATATTCCCATAACCAAGATGAAGCTTTTGGCACACATGCGCACACGCATACATACACACACACACTCCCCCCTTCGGAGAATGAAGCATAGCTAAACCCAAGTGCCCATCCCGAACCAGGTAGTTGCAGCAGCAGGTGGGTTCCGAATGCCTCTCTGAGGAGCTGATCATCTCTGTTTCTCTCAGCCCATCACACTCTTGCTGCATGCCTGCCTGAGCACGCTCCTCCCAAGAGCTAGAAGACAGCAGAACCCGTAGGCATCCCATCCGAACCACGTGCTCAGCATCTCTCATGGACTCAGCTTGTGTGAGACTTCGGAAGAAGCGCAACTTTGACAACCAGGCACTATTGTTCTTGTCTAAGTAACTAGGTTACCTGGCCAGGACCTGAGCAATTCTGCACACTCTGCCCTTTTTTTTTTTTTTTTTTTGGTTTTTGCAAGGTAGGGTCTCACTCTGGTCCAGGCTGACCTGGAATTAACTAGGTAGTCTCAGGGTGGCCTCGAACTCTCGGCGATCCTCCTACCTCTGCCTCCCGAGTGCTGGGATTAAAGGCGTGCGCCACCACGCCCGGCTCACACTCTGCCCTTTTGCCTAAGAAACTTGATTAAGAGGCTGAGAGTGGGATCTGCTCTATGAGGAGAGGCTAGTGGGTAGAATTGCATCTTGGAGTCAGGCAGAAGTAGGTTCAATCCTGTCTGGTCTGTGAGTTATGGAATCTGACTCTCCCTTTCCATGTAATGGAACAACAGGACTTGTCTTGCAGGCCAGTGAAAAATGTGATTGGATGATTTTAAATACATGAAGTCAGACAAAATATCATGTGCTTGATATGCTGCAAGGTCCATTATAATGACAGCAGGCATTATTCACATTTGACTTAGGAATACTTGTGGGGGAAGACACACATGCCTTCTCTCTGGTACCCCTGTCGGACACAGACGCTGGCTGAGATGGACCATGCTATCTTTCATGGTGGCATCTGCTATGCAACAAAGAGCAGTGGGAGGGACACCAGATTTAGAATCACCAATTCTGAATCAAAGCGCCAGCCAGCTCTACCACAGATTAATTTTGTAGCCCCAGGCAAACAAGCTGTGTTTTCAAGTTTTTGATGATATGAAGTCTCACATGAAAATGAAAGTTTAGAATCTAGTTGTGATGTATAAAACACAATAATCTGGGTGCCACCCCTGACCCTCATCACTGGGATCTCAATAGACCCCGGTGATCCTCTTACATGTCACATCTCTCTCCCTGTGCACTCTGAGACATTCTCCTCTCAGATTATTATTATTATTATTTAAATATTTCACTTATTTATTTATTGGAGAGAGAGAGAATAGGCACACCAGGGCCTCTAGCCATTGCAAACAAATGCCAGATGCATGTGCCCCCTTGTGCATCTGGCTTATGTGGGTCCTGGAGAATTGAACCAGGATCCTTTGGCTTTGCAGGGAAACGCCTTAACCACTAAGCCATTTCTCCAGCCCCCATATCATTATTATTATTATTATTTTTTATGAGAGACAGAGAGACAGAATAGGCATGCCAGGGCCTGTAGCCATTGTAATTGAACCCCCAGTGTGGGTGCCACAACGTGTGCATGCATGACCTTGAGCACATGCATCACCTTGTGCTTCTGGCTTATGTGGGTTCTGGGGAGTTGAACCTGGGTCCTTAGGCTTTGCAGGCAAGTGCCTTAATAGTTAGGCCATCTCTCCAGTCCTTCCCTCGATTTTTAATTTGTCATTCCCTGCAATCAAGGGTCTTAATTCCTCATACTTTTGTGGACAAGGTTGAAAGAGCCTTGTGTGTGAACAGTGCTATGCAGGTGGCCATTACTGAAATTTCCATGTTTTGAAATCCACAATCACTATGTTAGCACAGGCTAGAGATCTGATGCCCACTCTGTTTTTGTAGCAAGACTCCACAATTCTAACAGTCAAGTGCATTTTATTCTCTTGCTCTGTGCCTCATGGTAGGGTGGCAATTCCTTCAAATTACACTACTTTGTTCTAAATTAACAAGGGAAGTCTCACTCCTTAAAATTGTGCCTGATATTCACTGGCTGTCCTTGGGCCCCAGGTATCTGCCTTAGAGGACAGGGAGTTGCTGTGACACAATATTCTCTAAGAAGCAATGTAAGGAGAAGAAGGATTTGATTTACTCTCCAGCTTTAGAGGAGACAGTCTGTTACATCGGGGGCTGGGGGTTGGGGGCAGTGGTCAGAAAGCCGAGAGAGATGACTGCTGGTGTTCAGCTCACTTTCTCTTTCTTATTCACTCCAGGACCTCCACAGTCAGGGTGGGTCTTCCCACCTCAATGACCTTAATCTCGGAACTCCCTCACAGATTCATCTCCTAGGTGACTTTAGATCCAGTCAAATTGACAATCAAGATGAGCCATCACAGTTTTCAATATTGAATTTGTCATCTACCACTTCTCTCTCTCCCTACAGAACACATCTTCGTTGGGTGCTGAATATGTTTCAGCTAGCAATAGAGTTTGGCTGTACAAGGAGCTCCTCCCTCGGTGGGGCTTGAGAGCACATGGGTACTCCTCTCATAGATCATGTACCATGCCAGAGGCAGGATACCCAGATGCTTGGGGACAATGGGAGGATGAGCGGTCAGTAAACTGCTATCTGGAAGTGACACCCCAGCTGGATAATGATGGTAAGGTAGAAGTTGGCTAGGCTAAGGTAGCTTAGAAGGACACAGGAGGCTGAGTGAATGGCAGCATGGAGTTTCACACCTGGGGGATTTATAGTATGAGCGTCGCTGGGCCTGACTCCCTTGGCAAGCGCTGTCTCTCTAGGATGCTCCGAGAGCAGAGCCCTCCTGGGCTCTGGTGCCTCTTGTATCCTCGTCAGCAGCCCATCCAGGAGTTCGTAGAACTTGTCCTTCTTTCACACCTATGGCAGTCATTCTCAACAAGCTGATCTCCTGCCTGGACTTCTGGAACCATCTCCTAACCATTCTGCTCAAGACCAGGCTTGGCTCACTCTGATCTATGCTCCATCAGCAGAGAGAACTTCTGTACCTGGTAATACGGGCACTTTCCTGCGAAGCCCTCCGAAGACTCCCGAGAGTCCTCAAGATGAGCTCCTAGCACCTGGGTCACAGCTCTGACGTTTGGCTGGGACAATCTCTGCCCGTCTGTCCACCTGTTCTCATGCGCACTGACAGCAGCTAGACTGCCCAGTTCCTCTGGATTCCGTGTGTTCTCTTTCTCTTCTGTCTCCTGTCACACGGGCAGTTTTGAGTCTTCACAAAACTTCACAAACTGTTCCGCTCATTCCTTCCTCTGGACCTTATCCCATATTGTCTGCTCAGCTCTACTAGTTATCTGGCCAAGTGACAGTCACATTTCAGCTCCCAAGTTAATAAGGATTTCTTCACGAAGGTCTTTTCTGATCCTTCAGTCTTTAGAAATTTCTCTCTATAGAATCTACCATGAGTTGTGAATGAAAGACCTACATTTGGTGTCTTTCACCACATTGTAAGCTCCACAAAGGAAAGAGCTAGCTTCCACCACCCCCATTCTAAACTGATGTCCATCACTCAGAAAATTGCCATATATTCTTTCTGTTTTCATTTATATTGATACCTCAAAATTGTACATATTTATGGTATTTCGATTCATATGGTTATTGTGTAAAGATCAAATCAGAGGAATTAGCATATCTGTCACCTTAAGCAGTTTATTGTTTTTGCAGTGAGAACATCACAATCTCCCCTTGCAGCTGTTTTGAAAGAGAACATTATTGTGGATCACAGTTCTCCCATGGGACACACCTCCAGAACTTTTTTTTTTTTTTTTTGAGAGAGACAGAGAGGAAGACAGACAGAGATGGGCGCACCAGCAGTGTCTCAGCTGCTGCGAACGAAATCCAGATGTGTGCGCTCCCTTGTGGTCAAGTGCGGCATTGCACCCTTGCGTCACTTTGCATCTGGCTAAATGTGGAACCTGGAGATTGGAACCACTGGAGATTGGAACCAGCGTTCTTAGGCTTAGGAGGCAGGCGCCTTAACCGCTAAGCCATCTCTCCAGCCCAACCAGAACTTTTTTCGACTACTCATCCCCACTCACTCCTACCTCCTGGACTCGGTAACCACTACTCTATTGTCACTTTATTTTTATTTATTTATTTTGGTTTTTTGAGGTAGGGTTTCACTCTAGCTCAGGCTGACCTGGAATTCACTGTGTAGTCTCAGGGTGGCCTTGAACTCACGGTGATCCTCTTACTTCTGCCTCCCAAGTACAGGGATTAAAGGTGTGTGCCTGGCTACAAATCATATTCTTTTTTTTTTTTTTGGTTTCTTTTTGTTTGTTGTTTTTTGAAGCCGGATCTCACTGTAGCCCAGGCTGACCAGGAACTCAACTGTTGCTTAGGCTGGCCTTGAACTCATAGTGATCCTCCTACCTCAGCCTCCCAAGTGCTGGGATTAAAGGCACCAGGCCTGGGCTATTTATTTATTTTAAGGGAGCCAAGAATGACCTTGAACTCTTGACCCTCCTGCCTCTCACCTGTCAGGTGCTGGGATTTCACGTGTGCATTACTCTTAGTTCTTAGTCACCAGGGTTCTAAGGTGAGCCTTTCTTTTTCTAATACATATTTTATTTATATATATTTATTTGAGAAAGAGAGAGAAAGAGAGAATGGGCGCACCAAGGCATCCAGCCACTGTAAATGAACTCCAAATGCATATGCCACCTTGTACATCTGCTTTATGTGGGTGCTGGTGAATTGAACCTGGATCCTTTGGCTTTGTAGGCAAGCTCTTTAACCTCTAAGCCATCTCTCCAGCCCTCTATTGTCATGTTTTATGAAATCAGCTTTTTTATGTATGAGATCATGTGGTATTTGTCTCTGCTAGGCTTCTGTCACTTAACATAATGTCCTCTAGGTTCATGTGTGAAGTCACACATGCCAAAATTTCATGCTTGCTATGTCTGGAGAGCAACCCACCGCCACAACCACCATGACCTATTACCTCACTCTGAAAAAAATGGGTTGTGACCAAACAGACAAAAGTTGATGGATATTGGTGTGGATGAGGTGGAAGTGGAACTCCTACATGGTTGGTGGGAATGCAAATTAGGTAGACCCAGAGGAAGTGATGCCAGTATGTGGAAGAGGCATTTGGACTTCTCTGTTTACAGTACCACTTTCCTCAGTAGTTAATACATAGAATCAACCTAGCTGTCCATCAAGTGGGTCATAATATTTGTAAATTGAACGGAGGGAGAAACAGGAGGAGAGTCCTCAGGGGAAACATACCTGTGGATTAGAATAGTCAAGGGGGTTCGCGCAATTGTTTTTTTATTCATGCATAACTAATTACCAGCTCTAAGCATACACTTATCATCTTACTATTTTGTGGGTTAGGAATCCAAGCACAGTTTTTTAGAGGAATCTTCTGCTCCCTCTCAGATGCCCACTGTCAGGATGTTGGCCACCCTGTGCTTCACCTGGAGCTTGGAGTCACCTTGTAAGACTATTTTGATTGTCAGCAGAATTCAGTTGCTTGTGGTTATAGACCAGGAACTTTCAGTGCCTTGAAACTGCCTAATTAGACAGCAGCTCAGATGTGATTGTTTTCTACCAAATGAACTTAAAAAAATTATTTATTTATTTATTTAAGAGATAGAAAGAAGGAGAGAGAGAGAGAGAGACAGAATGGGCATGCCAGGGCCTCCAGCCACTGCAAATGAACTCCAGATGCATGTGCCCCCTTTAGCATTTGGCTTACGTGGGTCCTGGAGACTCTAACAGGGATCCTTTGGCTTAGCAGGCAAACTCCTTAACCACTAAGCCATCTCTTCAGCCCTCAAATAAACTTTATTTTTTGGAGAGAGACAGAGAGAGTCAGAGAGAAAGGGAGAGGAAGACAGATAGAGAGGCCAGCAGCCTCTCAGCTGCTGTGAACGAAATCCACATGTGTGCTCCCCTTGTGGTCAAGTGCAGCATTGCGCCCTTGTGTCACTTTGCATCTGGCTAAATGTGAGACCTGGAGATTGGAACCGCTGGAAATTCGAACCAGCGTTCTTAGGCTTAGGAGGCAGGCACCTTAACTGCTAAGCCATCTCTCCAGCCCCCAAATAAGCTTTTAACCTTAGCTTTACATTCATGAAAGATTTACAAACTAACACAGAACAATCTCGTGTATCCAGTACCTTCTACTAATATTAACGTATTAGTCTGTGTTGGTGTTTGGGTATAAAGTGGCCCCAAAGTGTATGTGTGGAAATCTTGGTCCCAAGATGATGTTAAGAGGTAATTGGGTCATGAGACTGTTAACTTACATTGATGAATCCACTGATGAATTCATCACTTAACTCACTATTGGAGATGGGGCCTCGTTGAAGAAAGTTGGTCATGTGTGTGTGGGGGCATCATTGCAGGGAATTCCTTGTCCATACCTTGTCCATGGACTTCTTTCTCTCTGGCTGTTATAAATCAAGTAGTCTTTCTTCCATATCTGCCTTACCACAGGCCTAAAGTAGTAAATCCAGAAGACAGGTGCCCATGGACCGAGATCTCTGAAACTATGAGCCAAAGCCGCTGCTTTCTTAAGTTGCTTATCTCCAATATTTTGTGTCACAGACCACAGAACTTTGACAAACACAGAGTGGTGGTTTGAATGCAAACACCCCCATAGACTCAGTTGTTTTTGATTAAGCTCCTACTTAGTCTCTAGATGGAGGAGCATTTGCAAGGTGGAGCCTTGCTAAAGGGGGAGTGTTTCTGGAGGTGAACCTTGGAGGTAAGGAGTCTGGCCTACCGTGTGTTCAGAGCCAGCGGATGCTTGCTGTTCTCTCTCTGTTGCTGATGTGTGATGGGGTGAGCCAGCTTCCTTAGCCATGATGAAAGTTTCCCTTGAAGCTATAAGCCTGAAATAAATCCTTTCCTCCTATAAGCTGCTTTTGGTTGGGTGTTTTGCCCCAGAAACATGAAGGTAACTGCTGCACACAGAACACGACACCCATCACAATCCATAAGCCAGTGCATTATTATTAGTAATGTAATGAATGTCTGTGCAGTACATTTCCTCATGTTTTTCCTGGTACCCTTTTCTATTCCAAGTTCCCAACCAGGAAACAATACTACAGTTATAATTCGTGGGTGTGGTGCCTGAGTGTCTGTGGGTGTGCATGTGTGTAAGTGTACGTGCATGTAGAGGCCTGAGAACAATCTCAAGTGTCACACCTCAAAGACTCTATTCAACTTTTTTTTTATTATTTAATTTAATTTTTTTTTTTGGAGAGACACAGAAAGAGACAGAGAGAGAGAGAGAGAGAGAGGAAGACAGAGATGGGCGTGCCAGCAGTGTCTCAGCTGCTGCGAACGAAATCCAGATGTGTGAGGCCCCTTGTGGTCAAGTGTGGCATTGCGCCCTTGCGTCACTTTGCATCTGGCTAAACATGGGACCTGGAGATTGGAAACTCTGGAGATTGGAACCAGTGTTCTTAGGCTTAGGAGGCAGGTGCCTTAACCCCTAAGCCATCTCTCCAGCCCTCAACTTTTTTTTTTAAACAGGATTTCTCACTGTTCTAGAACTCACCAGTGAACCTCAGAGATGTACCTATCTCTACCTCCTTGACATTGGTATAACAAGAGTGTCACCATGCCTGGCATTTTTATATGGGTTTGGGGGATCAAACTCAGGTCCTCATGCTTGTTCAGAAAGCACTTTGCTAACTGAGTTATCTCTTAGCCCCTATAGTTTGTCTATATGTATAAGTAATCAAAGTCTACTTTCATTTTATTATTTATTTATTTACTTGAGAGAGAGAGAGAGAGAGAATGGGCATGCCAGGGCCTTCAGCTGTGGCAAATGAACTCCAGATGCATGTGCCATCTTGTGTACTTGGCCTACAAGAATGCTGGGTAATCAAACCTTGGTCCTTTGGCTTTTCAGGCAAAATCACTAAGCCATCTCTCTAGCCCTCAAAGTCTACTTTCAAATTATGCCACATCACCTCACAGGTTATGAATGTAACTCATGATTAAGTCTTCCCAGCACCTCTCTTCCATCCCTTGATATTGCTGTCATTTACTTCACTTGTTCATATGATGTGATCTCAGTTGCTTATTCTTCCTCTCTCTCTCTCTCTCTTTTGTGTACCCAAAATTTTGCCCTACCTGTTTTACCATCTGCCTAAAGAAAATCTAGTAACATTTATTTCAGGAAAGGACTCTTGGTGATGAATCCTCTCCTCTTGTTTCAGAAAGTCTTTAATTTTTCAAGGATAGTTTTGCTGAATACAAATTCCTATATTGCTGAAAATTGTTTTCCTTTTGTTCTTTATCTTATTCACTCTATTCTTGCTGGTGTAACTTCTGATGTGGACACCGTTCTTCTCCTTCATTCTATAGTTAGATACATTTTTCTTTTCACTTCTATCAACAGTTTTGTCTTTTGTTTTAGGCAGTTGGAATATGCTATATCTAGAGACTTTTATTTGTCATATTTATATATCTATTTATTTATTTGCAAGCAGAAAGAGATAGAGAGACAAGAGACAGACAAAGAGAATGGACATGTCACAGCCCCCAGCCAACTGCAAATAAACTCCAGATGCATGTGCCACTTTGTGCATCTGGCTTTACTTGGCTATTGGGGGATCAAACCTGGGTCTTTAGGCTTTGCAGGCAAGTGCCTTAACCACTGAGCAATATATACAGCCCTTGTGTTATAGTCAGCTCCATGGTATTGGGATGAACTTCCAAACAGACACACTTTATGGGAGAAAGGGATTTATTTAAAGCTTATTGATCCAGGGGAAATTCCATAATGGCAAAAGAGGTTGGCCCCTTTCACAGATCCAAGCAGAGAGAGAGAGAGAAAAATCACCATCAGAACCACCAAAAGCAAGGAAACAAGAACCTGTAGCAGCAGGACCCCCAGTGCTCACTCTGCATACTGTAGGCTGGAATTCAGATCTACCCCCAGTAACAACTCCTCCAGCTAGGCAGCTGGAAATCCATGTTACAAGCTTCAATGAAACATCTGAGTCTATGAAGCGGCATACATTCAAACCATCACACCTTGTTTGTCATTTTTAATGCGTGTGTTTGTATGTGTGGAGGTGGATGGTGTGTGGGGGATGGGGCAGAGAGGTATGTATCCACCATTGTGTGCAAATAGAGGTTTGAGGACAACCTCTAGGTGTTTGTTCTGTCCTTACACCTTGCTTGAGCCAATCTCCCTTGTTGATTATTTTCGACTGCTTGTGCACCAGCTTAGCTGCCCCACTTCCTTCCTGATTCTCCTGGTTCCGCCTCCCATTATGGAAGGCACCTTGAGATCACAGACATGCGCACCACTTTGCATCTGGCTTGGTATGTGACCTTACATAGGTGCTGGGAAGTCAAACTCAGGCCAAGGTATTTGCAAGCATTCCCAGCCCTGTTTTTGTTTTTATTTATCCTTGTTAGTCTTTGGATCTGTGGGTTGATGCTATTAATTTCTCAACTGTCATTACCTCAGATATTTCTCCTGATTCACTCTTATTCTTCTTCAAATGACCTAGTTATCTAGGGGTTGTACCTTTTGATGTCATTCCTCACTTCTTAGATGGGCTGTTTTACTTGGTTTTGCCTTTTTCTCTCTGAATTTCACTTTGGTGCATTTATTTTATTTAATTGTGTGTGGCCCATGTTTTTGTATGCATGTGAAGGCCTATGCATAGAGAGGCCAGAGGTGGACATCGAGTATCTTACCACTATTATTATCATTATTATTATTTGGTTCTTTTAAGCTAGGGTCTTACTCTAACCCAGGCTGATCTGGAACTCACTCTGTAGTTCCACGCTGCCCTTGAACTCACAGTGATCTTGCTATCTCTGCCTCCCAAGTGCTGGAATTAAAGCATGTACTACCATGCCTGGCTGCTTCCACCTTATTTCTTGAGACAGGGTCTCACACCAAACCTAACCAATTCAGCTAGACTAGCTGGCCAGCAATCCCCAGGGATCCTCCTGTCTCTGCATCCCCAGTGCCACGATTGCAGGCATGCCCTGTCACATCCATCTTCTTATATGGGTGCTGGGTATCAAAACTCAGGTATTCATGCTTGCACAGCAAAATGTATTTTACTGAGGAGCAATCTTTCCAGCCCCCCTTAAGATTTTTATTGGCATTATTATACATAATAATATGTTTCATTATTGCATTGTCATACAAGGATGTAATGTATCTTTATCGTACTCATATTCACCCCTCATTACTCTCTTCCCCTGGCCATGCCACAGATACCTTTCATTTATTCAGGTAGGCCATCTTTTAATTTTCTTTTCTTTCTTTTCTTTTCTTTCTTTCATTCGTTCTCTTTCTTTCTTCTCCTTCTTCCTTTCTTTTTTCTTCCTTCCTTCCTTTCTTCCTCATTCTTTTCCCTCCCTCCCTTCCTTCCTTTTCTTTCTTTCTTCCTTCCTTCCCTTCTTTCTTTGTCTTGCTTTTTTCTTTCCTTTCTTTTTCTTCTTTCCTTCTTTCTTTTTCTTCCTTCCTCACTTTCATACTTCCTTCCTTCCTGCCTGCCTGCCTGCCTTATTTCCCTCCCTTCTGCCTCCCTTCCTTTCTTTTTTTTCTCTATTTAATGACCCTGTTTCACCAGTGCTGCTTACAGGATCCTGGGTGAGGGATTATCTACAAGGGCATAGACTCCTTACCACCAGCTATAGCACTGAAGAAAACGTCTCTTTTCTAGTGACCATAAACTGCTTTTGGATATTCAAGGAGGTGTGGGGCCTTGTGAGCCCCTCCTTCTAGCTACCACTATCTGTCTCTAAGTTTCAGTGAGGAGCGGGGCTTCATGGGCCCTCCCCCCACATTAGGGGTGTGAACAGGCTTAATCTTGTGCCAGTCTTGTGCTACTAATCACAACAGGAGTGCAAACCTGATGCCATGCTCGAAAGAAGGCGATCTAGCTCACTGCACTCCTTCCCCTGGCTCCTACATTTCTTCCACTCCCTCTTCTGAGACTTAGAGGGGGTCATATAGCTGTCCTGTGTGTGACTAACCACTCAACAAACCAGTCCTTCTTCTCAGCACTTTGATCTGTCTCTACTGCAAAAAGGAACTTAACCCAGCTGATAGCAGCATAATTATTCAGAAGGCAATTTGATGGACACATCATGTCCATTTAGTACAAGAGCAGGAGCTTCCATTCTGGTGAAATTCTATTGATATATCATCAAGCGCCCTGATTCTTTCCTTGGCATTGTTGACTTTATTGATGGAACCGTTAGAGCCATTCTTCATTGTCACTGCATTTTTAGCATTCATTTCTTAAGAGTATCGGCATACATTATCTATCTGTCCTTGAATGTCTTCTATTTCTTCCGTTATATCCCTTAATTTACTTTAAATTCCCCATCAGATAATATTTGACACTTGTGTCATAACTGAGTATGGTTCTCTGATAGCTGCTTTCTCTTCAGACATTTATCTTTGTCCGTAGATGTGCTTTGTCATTTTTTCCCCTGAAAGGCCAGACATGTTGACTCAGGTAATAGGATCTGGGGTAAATAAGCCTTTACTATGTTATATGTTAACCTGGCTCTCAATAGGGCCGTTTGATAGCTGCTGTCATGACAGGCACCAGGTCCACAAACATCTCCTGTGTCTCTGCGGCCTTTGATTGCCATTCTTCCTGACTTCTGACTGAGCGGATCCTCCCCTGAGGCAGCTCTTTCAGCTGTGAACTTTTTATACTTTTAAAAATTTTATTGTATTTTATTTATTTGAGAAAGAGGAAAAATGGGCATGCCGGGGCCTCCAGCTGCTGCAAATGAACACCAGATGCATGCGCCATCTTGTGCATCTGGCTTACGTGGGTCCTGGGGAACTGAACCTCAGTCCTTAGGCTTTATAGGCAAATGCTTTAACCACTAAGCCATCTCTCCAGCCCTGAAGTTCTGTTACTTTACTTGAGATGTGCTGGTATGGAGGGGTGGTATGAGGGAATGGGAGCCTTCTCCAACCTTCCAATTAAATCTCAGTATTTTACTGGACTTATGTCTTGGGATTTTGAAATTTACATGCATCCCAGAGCTGCAAGTTCCACATGTGTGTATTCAAACAACGACGAATTTAAAAGCATTTGAAAACAAGATTACATCGGTGATGAACATATATAGACATCTTTCTTGTTATTATATCCTAACAATAAATATAACACGTATTCTAACTATTTATGTAGGATTTACATTGCATTAGGTGTCATAAGTAATTCATAAATATTTTCCTGTTTATTTTATTTATTTATTTGGGAGTAACAGACAGAGAAAGAAAGAGGGAGAGAGAGACAGAGAGAGAGAGGGAGAGAGAGAGAGAATGAGAATGGGCGCTCCAGGGCCTCGAGCAAGTGTAAAGTCCAGATGTGTGTGTCACCTTCTGCATCTGGTTTACTGGGGAATCGAGCTTTGAACCAGGGTCGTTAGGCTTCATGGGCAAGCGCTTAACCGCTAAGCCATCTTTCCAGCCCAATTCATAGATATTTTAAAGTGTACTAGAGGGAGATAGACATAGGTTCTGTCCCAAGATATTTGTAGAGGGGACTTGAACATGTGTGGAGTCTGGTATCTAGAACCTATCTCCTGTGGACATCTCTCCAGCAATAGAGCTTTGTCTAGTTATCATTTTCCTTTTGGCACTGTCCTCGGTGTTTTCTCCTTTTTGAAGCCTTGACTCGTGATGACTACATTTCTCCCCTTAAGTGAGACAGGTATGTGGGAAGAGGTTGCAGCAATAATTCCTGTCCTCCAGCTGGAAGGCTTGGGAACGCCCAAGGAGTAGCTCTCTCATGGAAAGGGCTCAGGATGTGCTATGGCGTGACTGCTCTTCCCCTCTCTATCTGCCAGAGCTATGAAGGGATAATTTCTTCAGACCTGCTAGGATTTCTAGAAGCACATTCTACAAACATGGGGAGGTCCTCCTCACACTGTCCCCCACAGGAGTTTCTCACACTGTGATGACAGTCCATCTTCACCCTCATCCATTTGTCATAATTGCCACATGAGTCTTCCCACCTGTTTGTAACTGCAGAGGCTTCCACCCCAGATAAGCAGTAGGTCCATTGTATCTCCCAGGATCTGGCCTTAAGCCAGCATTGAGAATTGTAGCTTTTCCTACACCTTCAATTCTGTCATGGTTACAAAACATTTATTAGTTTTCAGTTTTTACATTTTTATCTTAGTGTAAGGATGAGAAGGACAAGTTCCAAGTACCTGGTAGGTTTGGGGCTGGGTGTGGGCCTCAGTGGTGCAGCATTTGCCTAACATGTGTGAGGCCCTGAGTTCAATTCTAAGCACCTTGAAAACAAAGAGCTAATCAAGCCCTCTCAGGATAGACTCTGTTTGGACACACTTAATCCCATGATGCTCTGTTATAGTCATAGATAGGCTGGATCCATACTTGAAGGGAGGGCACTATGTGAAGTAAGTACACCAGAGGGTCAGGAATCTTGGGGCCATTTTAGAATTTTGCCTACCGTGGTTGCATAGAGGAGGTGATACTTGAAGTTCATTGCAAAGAAGAAGTCCAATAAGCCAACTCAGAAAGTGGGAATAGGGGCTGGAGAGATGGCTTAACAGTTAAGGCACTTGCCTACAAAACCAAAGCACCCAGGTTTGATTCTCCAGGACCCAGGTAAACCAGATGCACATGGTGGCACATACATCTGGAGTTCGTTTGTGCATCCATTCTTTCTCTCTGCCTCTTCCTCTCTCATAAATAATAAATAAATAAAAACAAAATATTTTTAACAATTGAAAAAAGAAACTGGGAATAGTATACTAGGCATAAGGAACAGCAGAGACAAAAAATTAAGAGAGGATGTGATATAGACACTATTAAAACCCAGATGCTGTGTCTAACTATATCAAACTATATATACTGCATTTGCAAGTTTTTATGTTCAATTATATATCAATAACATTTTTTTTACAAAAAAGGTCTTGGGCTGGGGAGGTGGTTGAGTGGATAGAGTGCTTTCTGTGAAAATGGGAGTACCTCAGTTTGTATTCATAGAATTCATGAAAAAATAAAACAAAGCTGGATTCTACAGTGGATATATGTAATCCCAGTGTGACACTTTGAGATGGGAGGTAGAGACATGAGAATGACCCTGAAGACCTAAGGTCAGCTAGCCTACAGTCTGCACCATTGAATATGAGACCCCACCTTAAAGGAAGTAGAACACGTGTGCCTGTCCATTAACACACTTGCGCACACACACACACACACACACACACACACACACACACACACACACACGGAACAGCTTCTGTCTCCCTGTATGTCAGGCTGCATCCTAAGACGAGAAATTTCCTCAGGACTCGCTTGGAGGAGACAAAGAAAAGCCATCAAGAATTAAAAGTGAAGAGACCTCTCCATCAGCCAAAAGCATTCTGCATGATTAGTTTTGAATGTCAGGATGGTGAGGTCACCTGAGGCTGAGCTCCCCATGGGCACTTTCCTTGTATCTGCGGAGAGGTGGCAGGGTTTGCCTCGCAGCTATGATGTGCTAGCTGAGTTGATAAATACCATTGTTCCCTTCTAGAAACGTGGCCACCTCGATGCTAATGAAGTACCTCTTTAACAAACAAGATCTTTTCACCGCAGTGTTGAGTGTCTTCAATTATGTCTTGTTAAGCAAACCATTTCCTTATTTTCTTGGCCTAAACCAAAAAGTAACAGAAAAAAAAAAAGCAACAAAAACTCACAAAACAAAACAAACCCTACACCTTTCCCATTTTAATCTCAGGAAAGGAGTTGGAGTAATTATAGATCATCTCCTTTATGTAATTATATAAATGTCATCTTTTGCTCGGACTGTCATTTGGCTGGACATTTTTATCAAAGATGTTTACATTTTTGTAACACATTTGGAACAAACGAAGCAGCCCTTCTGCAGGGAAATGGCATTGACGGTTACCATGGGAACTGTGTGAAGTCACAGAAAGTAGATTATCTCATAATGCGTTACCCAGTGTCAGAGACAGGCAGCCGGACTAGAGAACAAACTACCAATTAACTAGCAGCGACTCAGGAATAGGAACACAGAATAGAAGGCTACCTCCGAAAGGTCATGTTCAAGCTAATTTATTGGTTACTCTGCTCTAAGCAAACCAATTATTCGGATTGCATTCCATCCATATAAATCTATCCTCACCAGTTCAGACTTCCATGTGAGAAAAATCCAGAAAAGTACGAGTTGACATTTTTGAGAAATGTAGATTTACTGTTAAAAAAACCTTTCATTTTCTCAGTGAGATTTACATGAAATAATGATGTTTTCTCTGGATAAAAAGAAATCCTTGGGAGGTAATGAGCGTCTTGGAGAAGTGAGAAGTTGCGGGGTATGCATTCTGTGTTGTTGTCTAATTAACTTTCTGACTCTTCACTAATGACTTTAGCAGCTTCGATTTCCTCGTCTATAAAATGGAAACACTAATGCCACCGCCCACTGCCCTAAGACGTCCCACCTGTGGACTGTTTTGTACATTAAATGAAAGAACCCAAGCAAGAGACTCGGTGTAGTAATATCAACGATCAGGATATCTTTAGTTGTGCTTATCTGAAATAAGAATCCAGATTCTCTCCTGGAATTGGAGCCTGTTTTTGTAAAAGTATCAGGAATTTCAAAAAGAATCCATGTTAAAGAAAGAGGAGGAGGAGGAGAAAATTGGGTTAACCGTGAAGTTAAACTTTGACTACAAGTCAAAATCACCTAGAAAGTTCTATCAAACAAGATTTGAGGGTGCCTTCGGGACCTACGCTCAGATTCTGTCAATATGGAGCCCCATCATGTGCATTTCAAGTGACCTCAAAGGAAGTCCCCAAGTGAGTTTGATTCCTGTCAGCTGGCCTAAGTCACTTCAGTTCCTTTTTTTTTTTTTTAATGCTTGTTGTAATGCATTTTTTTTTTCTAAATCCCATTTTTCTGAGTTGATCAGCACAGGTTGGGTGGTGCCAAGGTAATGAAAAATTTAACAAGCATCTCGGGTTCTGCTACAGGGGCTATAAAAGGTACGCTTGGACAAACACAGCTTTCTAGAGGTTTTGGGTCCTTTCCACTCTTGGCCTCATTTCACCCATTGGAAGGAGGGCTCACCATGTGCAGAGCTGCCTGGATAGATGCAGAGGTCTTCAGGGAAGGAGCGGAGAGGCTAAACCCCTTCCTTCAATGCGACACGATTTATTGCTCTCACTCCCCTGCCTCCTCTGTAACATACTGCTTCCTGTTTTCTCTTCTCTTTCCTCTGCCTCCCTTCCGAAGCCAAATAGAAACCAGGAGACCTGAGGAGCAAGGCTGCTAGAAGTAACTATGTCTCTTGGTCTTGGTGAGGAAAGAAACATTTCACTTGGGTCTCCCCCCTCCTGACATTACTGTTTATTACCGGTGTTTAGAGGATCAAGGAAGTGGTGTGCTGAGTCCTCAGGCCCAAATACTCTCACCACGCTGGCTTCCAGCTTCCTATGTAAAACTGTTGAATGCAGCCTTGAGAAGAACTGGGCACACACAGTATCCTCTCATGAGTTGGCCCAAATGTGCATCTGTACAGCTGTGGGCCAAATGAGGAGCAGGTTATGGTCCTGGTGGAAATAGTGGCATGTGGGAATGAGCCAGCTGCTCAGGCACAGTCTTGGTTTCAAGGCAGAGGGATGAGCGAAGGGCCTCCTGCCCAATAGCTCAGTTCACACGGGTAGAGTACAGCCTGGCCTTAGCAGAACAATTGAGTTTCTTTAAAGAGCAAGTGCTTACGTTGGTAGTTGGTGGGTTGCTGCATGGCACTTGGGGGGGGGGTTGCTTGGGGATAAGGATTTGAGGTCTCTATCTAGGTTCTACAGGAGGGTTCCTGGGGCCCACGAGTGAAGTTGGAGAGGGGCACCACAGAAAGCAGTGAAGGCATGTGTGTTTTCCTTTTACGTGTGGGAATGTGTGATGGTGTATACTGATTGTCAACTTCATAGGACCTAGAATCACCTACAAAATAAGCCATTGGGTATGCCTGTGAGGAATAATATCCTTAGGTTAGTTGAAGTGGGAAGACCCATCTTAACTGTGGGTGGCACCATTCCAAGGGCTGGGGTTATGGACGGGATCAGGAGAAAGCAAGCTGCACACCAGTGCTCATCTCTCTGTGCTCCTGCTTGTGGACACAATGTGAGCAACTGCTTCGTGCTGCAGACATGATGTCTTCCTTGCCCTGATGGACCCTAACCTGAAACTGTCAGCTGAAATAAACTCTTCCTCCTTTGAGCTGCTTCTGGCCAGATAGCAGTTCCAGCAGTGGAAAGTTACTAATACAGGAATAAATTTTGTGCTGTTTGATTTGATTCTGCTCTAGTTTTCTATTCTATTCTTTCTATTATTTTATCCTATCCTATTCTCTTCCCTCGCATTCTGGAAATATGGAGCTTACATTATATTCCGGGCACTGTTCTGGATATGGAAGCTAGAGTGGGACGGGGGGCAAAGTAAGAAAGAGGTACAATAAAGTGTCAGTGGTTGTGACACTGTGAAATGAGCAAGTAGGCAAGGGCACAGAGAACGATGCAGTGAGAAAGTCTATTCGAGAAGCTGTGGTTGGAAATGGTATCTTGATAAGGTGACATTTAAGCAGCGATTTGAAGGATATGAGGAACTGTGGAATATAATTTCTGCAAGGAGAATGTTCCAGGCAGAGAGAAGAGCCAGTGCAAAGGTTCTGTGGTGTATGCATGATGAGTTTCTTTAAGGAAGAACCAGGGGACCTTTCAGACTGTAGCACAATGGGTAAGAAAGAAAGTGGGAAAGTCAAAACTGAGTGGTACTTCTAAGGCAAGATTATGTTGAGGTTTCTAAGACCGGGTCCAAAGCTCTGAAGTAATAAAATAAGAATTCACCATTTGCTTGTACGTCTCAAGCTTAAATAGATATTTTAAGAAACTAAAGTTCTTTTTCAAAGACTGTAAGAAATAAGAAGGAATCCATTAGATGTTGCTTTAGCTCAGAACCCATCTATGGAAAAAGGAAAAAGGAATGAGATCACCAGTATGTGAGAAGAATAGGGATATGTCACTGTCAAGAAAAAACCTGTGGCCAGTCATGGTGGTGCATGCCTTTAATCTCAGCACTTGGAAGTCAGAGGTAGGAGGGTCACTGTGAGTTTGAGTCCCGACTGAGATTATATAGTGAATTCCAGGTCTGCCTGGACTAGAGCAAAACCCTACCTCAAAAAGAAGAAGAAGGGCTGGAGGGAAGACTTAGCAGTTAAACTGCTTGCCTGCAAAGCCTAAGGACCCATGTTTGACTCTCCAGATCCCACATAAGCCAGACACACAAAGGTGAGGCAAGTGCAAGGTCGCACATGCCCACTAGGTTGTGTAAGCTAGAGTTCAACTGCAGTGGCTGAGGTCCTGGTGTGCCAATTCTCTCTCTCTCACTCTGTGTCTCTAAAAAAAAAAAAAAAAAAAGAAGGAGGAAGAGGAAGAGGATACCTGCAATTATACTTGATTTCCAGTAAGAAAAACCTGATGCACAACCTAACATATTCTGACTTTAGGGCATTTCCTAAGCCAGGGTAAACTGTGGCCTCTCAGGCCCAATGGTCGACTCTGTAGAAAGATGCACAGGTTTTGGAGGCAAACAGGAAGGGATTTCCATTCCACATGTTCACTCTCTTCATTTTCCTTCAACAGCTGTGGACTAAGTGCCTATTTCCTGCTTTGTCTAGTGAGTAAAGGACAATGACATATTCTTCTCAGGGAGGTCACAGTGCATTGAAGACCTGGGAATGACCGAGGGTTAGATACTGAGCCCTACTGAGTCCATGAGTGAAATGTACATTGTCACATTTCTATGTTCTTCCACCTATGCTCTTCTAAGGGATGGGTAATTATGTGAGAAGATGATGTAGAAAAATTAGAGGCACCCAGGATGCCCTAGTGTCTTTACTCATCTCCCCACCTGACTTTGCCTATAATGCTCTTGGAGGCTGGGGACACTCCAGCCCTGTATTCTGCTGCCTGTCCCTCTAGTTTGCTGAAAACAAGTAACAAAAAATTCACAGGAAAAATGCATCACTGGGCTGGAGGGTTGAGCTTGGATCTTGAAGGCTTTCTTATCTCACTTCCAATCCACATTGCCTTGACAACCCCAGGCTTTATCCTAAAAATCCATTCATGTATTAGTTGATGATTACTTCCATTGATCTTTTTTCTCCTCAAGGAAAAGAGATTTTAAGTGGGCTTCAGATTAGCCCCTAGAGACACATGGAATTTCAGCTGTTATGAGTTCCAGAGGGGTGTTGAACCCTAGGCCCCCTGAATGTGGAGTTCTCAGGAGATGAAGTGCTGGGATTCAAGAAGTGGAGATCAGATAGCAGGAGTGGAGGGTCATCTATAGTAGTCAGAGATGACAGGCTTACACACGGGCGATCTAGATCAAAATGGGGCAATCAATGAGAAATCGCCTTTCACTGCTAAGTGACCAGAGAGGATCCCAGAGAAGTTTTTTTTTTTTTTTTTTTTTTTTAGTAGGGTCTTGCTCTATCCCAGGTTGACCTGGAATTTATTTACTATATGGTCTTAGGGTGGTCTCATACTCACGGCAATTCCCCAACCTTTGCCTACTGAGTGCTAGGATTAAAAGTGTGGGCCACCATGCCCAGGTCCAGAGAAATATTTTTGGGGAGATGGTGGGAACTAGGAGAGAGGATGAAAAGCATAGTAAGGGGATGTAGGTGCTGGGGGATGGGGAGACTCAGATTATCAAATGTTAAGGAAGGCCTTTGTATTGTGTTATATATACTTATATATAAAGTTTGCTTTCATCTTTTCCTTCTAACATCACACACATGAAAGCAGAAATTATAGGGTCACCTGGTGCCTGCCTGGTGGAATCTGGAGATTTTCAGCTGGCTGTGTGCATGCATGCATTAAGATGCTCCAAGCATGTGATTCAGAGAAGACCCATATCTCTATTCTCTAAAGCCTTTATTTATTTATTTGCACACGACATATTTAATTCCAAGGTGCTTAAAGCATTTTGCAAACATTAAATTAACTGTTAATCCTCTCCATGTCTCTATAAAGCAGAAGAAAAACAAGTCTTTTATTATAAAACATTGGGGACTTAATCTTCAAAATAGACTTCAAGGGGAGAGGGATAATCAAGAGGGATGAAAAGGGAAAGACAATGCAGTAGGGGAAAAAGATGAAAAGATAAAAACTAAACTCTGAATGTAGCTCCTAATGAAGGAATGAAACCTCTGGAAATTTTCCTGTGTCTCTGGAGTGCTAGTTGGTCCGTTCAAATGGTGATTCCGTGTGTGTGTGTGTGTGTGTGTGTGTGTGTGTGTGTGTGTTTATCTGGTTTTGCTGTTTTTTACCTTAGTGTTGCAGTTCCCTTCTCATTCCTAGGACAAGGCAAACACCCAACCAAAAGCAGTTCATGGGAGGAAAGGGTTTATTTCAGGCTTACAGAATCCAGGGGAAGCTTCATCCTGGTGGAAGAAGTGGGGCTCACTTCATCATATGTTCACAGTGAGAGGTAACAGCTGGTGGCTCTGAACACAGCAGACTAGACTTAAGTGACACACCTATTCCAGCAGGGCTCTGCCTGTTAAATGTTCCACTTAACCAAAAACACCTGAGGCGATGGGAACATTTACATTCAAAACCACCATACTTAGTAAGCAGATCACCTTGACTATGGACTTCTGTACTTGAAGACTAGATTTCTGGAGCTATAAAAATGGGGATTACAATAGCATTTGTGCCATCGTTTATTATGAAGAAGACATGTCAGGCTTACAGTATTGTCTACATTATTGTTGTATATAATTGCCTAGCACTTCCCTCCTGGTTGTTGCTGGGGAGGAAGTTTCATTTTTATTTTATTTTTTATTTTTTGCTGTTTTGTTTTACACTGTTGAGGATATGTGCTAGGTAATTGAGATCTACTCCAGCCCTAAAGAGATTATTTTGTCCAAGACAAATCTCTCCCTGAAAACTTCTCATGATAGATCAGATACATAAATGTCCCCAGTTCCTCACACTCCCTGCTTCTGAGCCCCTAACATGTGATTTTTCTATTTCCTCCATTAAGTGGATTCTATACACCTGTCTCATGCATGTGGCTTGGTTTTATGACTTGCTTAGGGCAATAAACTGCAGAAACAATGTTCTAGTTCTGAATCTAGACTTTTAACCTGGGTTGGGCTCTTCTTTGTTATTTTCCTCTTACATATATGTGAAACTGCATATGTGCGGGCACATGTTTGTAGGAGGGGGGTGCCAGAAGTTAATTAATATCTGATGTCTCCCTCACTTGTTTTCCACATTCTTACTGAGACAGGATCTGTGACTCGATCCCAGAGCTGGCTTATTCAGCTCATCTTGCTAGTCAGCTTGCCCTAGCCATTCCCTGTCTCTGCCCATTGAGCTGTGGAATTACAGGTGGGCTGCCACACTTGCTTGGCATTTATCTGGGTGCTAGGAATCTAAACTTACCAACTGAGCCATCTCCCCAGGTTGGTCTCCTACTTCTTTTGGCTCTCTGGGAAGCTTGTCTTGCCATGAAAACAAAAACAAAGCAAACCAAAACCAAAACCAAAACCAAAACAAGAAAAAAAAAAAAAAAAAAAAAACAAGGCCTGGAGAGATGGCTCAGTTGTTAAGGCATTTGTCTGTGAAGCCTAAGGATCTCGGTTTGATTCTCCAGGTCCCACGTAAGCCAGATGCACAAGGGGCGCATGCACCTGGAGTTCATTTGCAGTGGCTAGAGGCCCTGGCACACCCATTCTCATTCTCCCTCCCTCTCTCTGTCCCTAATAAATAAATAAATAAAAATTAAATCTTTTTAAAAAAAAACACATCCAAGCCAGCTTGGTGGGTAATGGGAGAGTAGTCCAGAGCTCTTCCTCACCTTAGCTGACGACCCTCCTAGCTTGGTCAGGATGGCAACCTGCCAGGGAAACACAGACACAGGAGTGTGTGCAGCAACTCAGGCTGTGCCTGGCAAACGTCAGCAGAACTGCTCCTCTCACCCATACAATTGAAAGCAATAAGAAATGGTTGCTGTTTTAAGTCATAAAGTTTGACAACACTTTGTGATGCAGCAATAACTAGCTGCTACAGTCCTTTTTTTTTGGTGTGACTTTTCATTTATTTCACTAGAATCCCCCTTTTTTCCCTGGCTTATAAGGATAAACTACATCTATGTGTTTATTTATTTATACCCAACTCTGAGCAGAGTCACTGAGGTGAACTAAAGGTGAACCAAAGTCCCGGACAACAAGAGGAGAGGTTGCTAAAACATGGTAGAGAGAGAGACACACACACACACACACAGAAAAAGAGCGAGCCAAGGAATGGTGAGAGTTGTGATGACCATAGATATCTTTTGTTGAGAGTGGTTGTAAGTTGCAGTCAGGTTAGAACAGAAGGGCTGGTGAAAGTTGCATAAAGAAGCTTGGGGGCTGGAGAGATGGCTCAGTGGGTAAAGTGCTTGCCATGCAAACTTGAGGACTTGAGTTTGATCTTCAGAACCCACATCAGTACCAGGCATGTCAGTGTGTACCTTTAATCCTGGCACTGAGGCTACAAACAGATCCCTGGGGCTTACTGGCTATCGAGCCAGATCACTAAGTTCTAGTTTCAGTGCGAAACACTCTGTCAAAAAATAAGATGGAAGCCGGGTGTGGTGGCGCACCCCTTTAATCCCAGCACTCGGGAGGCAGAGATAGGAGGATCGCCAAGAGTTCGAGGCCACCCTGAGACTACATAGTTAATTCCAGGTCAGCCTGGACCAGAGTGAGACCCTACCTTGCAAAACCAAAAAAACAAAACAAAACAAAAAAATAAGATAGGAGCCTGGGAGCCTGGGAAGTTGGCTCAATTGTTAAAGGTATTTGCTGGCAAACCATATTGGTTCAGGTTCAATTCCCCAACATCCATTTAAAGCCCGACACAAAGTGGCACATCCACCTGGTGTTTGCACTGGTGTACCCATGTATTCTCTCTCTCTCTCTCTCTCTCTCTCTCTCTCACACACACACACACAATATATATATATATATATATATATATATATATATATGCATGCATATAGACACACAAATGAATGAACAAATAAATAAATAATAAAAATACAAAATAAAGTGAATGACTGAGAGGGACATCTGATGTCAACCTCTGGCCTCCACATGTGTGTGTACCGCTTGTGCTATTGCTCATGCACACATAAATATACATTCAACACACATACACACGTATACACATACCACACACAAAATAAAGAAACTTCTCTGATGTCTCTGGAATTAATTCTTCTATATAGGGTCACAGTGCTTCCCCCTAAACTGATATGTTGGAACAAAATCCCTGTTGTGATGATATCAGAAGTTTCTGCTGTTGTGACCTAGTCATCTGACAGAGGACCATCTCCTAACCCTCTATAGTAGGTTTCGGAATTTGAGTTCGGGCTTGGGGCACTTCCCTGTCGAGCAGCATCTATCTCAACTTTCTTCTGCCTGACTTCTGGACAGGTGACAATAGTTATCTGCAGACATCTAACTCCTCATGCCTTGCTAATCTTACCCCATTCATCCCCACTCTACACTCCTTAGGCCAGAACCACATCTACAATGCCAGACTGGCTGCATTTCTCCCCTTCTTTATCTCTTTTGGAGGCCTCCACTGTCCCAGGAGGAGGCCAGCACTCCATGACATAGAACGGAACACAGCACTTATGATCTGTATCTTCTGTTGCCCACCCCTGTTTTTTGTCTATCTATACCTCTAAGTTGTTACCTAAGGTCCACTATGGGGTTTTTAGCCTCTGGAGAGTCCAAACAGTATTATCCTTACTCTTCTGGGTTCTTAACAAATAAGGGAAATAACCCCAAAGAGTCAGAAGACCAAAATATGTCCCCCCAGGCTGACAGGAGCTCAGTTAGATGATGAAGCTGCATGAGTGTCATGGGCCTCATAGCAGGAACCCTTGATCTAGGTCAGGCATCAATGCAGCCCCAGGCAGAGGAGGCCAAGGGACTCTTAAACCAGAAAGTGTGAGGTGTACAACATGGATATTTACAGAACTTCCTTGGATGCAATTTTCTCCCAAGAAAAATAAGAGGACTTTTATTTTTTAAAAAATATTTATTTATTTATTTATTTATTGGCAAGAAGAGAGAGAAGGGAAGAAAGAGATAAAGAGAGAGAGAGAGAGGACACCAGGACTTCTTGCCACTGCAAACAAACTCCAGATGCCTGTGATACTTTGTGCATGTGGCTTTATGTAGGTACTGGGCCATTAGGCTTTGCAAGCAAGTGCCTTCAACTGCTGAGCCATCTCTCCAACCTTGTCATATTCTTTTCAGTTTACAACCAGATAACTTACCCCCTCTCCCCTATGGCGGTATGGATAAAAGAGTAAGGGAAAGTCCACAAGGAAGAAGTCATAAGAAGGGAAGATACAGCTCTCTAACAGCACTGGACAACTTCATGGTCCTCTGCACATACTCTACCACTTCCCTCATTCTTTGTGGCTGTACGTGCTGTCACTGCTGCCGCCACAATCACCTAGAGCACTCCTGTCTGTCCATGTCCACCACTGGTTCTTTAATCCACTACCAGTTAATGTCATTGAAGTTAAATGAGATACCTCACACGAACCTTCCAGAGAGCATCTAGGAATGAGTCCTTTAATACTGCTTAATGAGCCAATGGAAGTCGTATTCAATGTTTGCTTTAATGGAGGTATAGGATCTGAACAGCTGAACCTGGATGTCTTACACAGAAGGGCTCTGTGGAGCAGCCTCAAAGACAGAGAACACATGCTACATGTGGTGTGTGTGCTGGTTTGGCTAAAGTACCCACCATTCAAAAAGCCATGTTGGGATCACTATTAGGAAAATTGGTTGTGGCTAGACTCAGGGGTCTTGAGTATCTGGCTAAACATCTCTGCAGGCAGTACAGAACCATCAGTGCATTTGAGCAGGTCGATGCTATGAATACTGCATTCCTAACCGTTGGCAGGTAGGACTTGTTTTAAAATTGGACCCCAGTGTCTAATTTTTCTTCTGTTGAGAGTATTACTATTGCTACTTCTCTGTATATTTTTTTTTCCTCAGCAAAGCAACTTAGCTTGCTAATACTTTATTTCAATCACTCTTTCTTAAAGTTAGGGTAGAAAATGTAGTGGAGATATAGACGTATGTGAAATAACTACAATTTTAAATGAACTGGATTTTTTTTCTTTTTTTTTTCTTTCTCTAAGAGTGTCCTATAAAAATGAATATCACGTGTATCTTCTATTGTTTATTCATCTTGGTGCTGAATAAATATAGGTCATCTATCTTGTGATGGTTAATCTCTGGTTGTCCACTTGACAGGATTTAGAATTACTGTGGAAACAAATCTCTGGACATGCCTGTGAGAGATTTTCTAGATTAAATGAGTTGAGGTAGGAGGACCCACCCTAACCAGATAGTACCATCCCATGGGCTGGGTTCCTGGACTGAATAAAACAGAGAAAGCTAGATGAGCAAGTGGCATTCATCTTTCTCTGCTTTATCCTGAATGATGTGACCACATGACACCAATTTCCTGCTCCTGTCATGCTTTCCCCATCATGATAGATTTCCCCTCCAAACTGTAAGTTGAAAATTAAGCTGCTTTTGGTCAGATGTTTTATTCTAGTAACAAGAAACTTATATACAACTTGATGGAGAAAAATCAAGTTAAAACATAACTAGTGGAAAGTCTTGATGGGGAAGTTCCTCTGATGGCTACAGCTAAGAGGACTTGGGAGCTGACATCCTCAACCTTGTGCAGCCCACTGGACCACTTCAGACTTGCAAAACAGGTCTCAAGAAGATGTTGTGATGGGCTTTGAGGACCACAGTGGCCTTGAGTATTATTATTATTATTAGATGATGATGATGATAGCTATTCCTATAGCTATAGACATGATAGTGCAACTCTGTGGAAGTTAATGAGAAGAAGGCAATGCAGTCAGACATAGGAGACCACATGGCGTGGCATATTCATTGCATTAATGGTGTCTAATATTTTTTTTTTGAAACTGCCTGTATCCTTGCAGTAGCTGGGTAATTATGTGGTCTCTTCCACTATGGCCATGATGATGTGTTTAGCCATGTGACTTTCTTTGGCCCAGTAGAATACTACTGCATGTGCCTCATGTTGAGATTTAAAGTATATGTGTGTGTGTGATTTGACTTGCCTGTGCACTTCTCAGGACTGCCTATGGGGAAACAAGTGAATCAAACTACCCAGGTATCCTAGCCAAGACCACAGTAGATCAGCAGACAACCCTCATATGCATGTGAAAGTTAGAGAGAGAGCAGAAGAACCACACTGCTGAGCTCAGCAAGAATCCAGAAAGCTGCACAGCTGAGCATACCTGCCATGGGAATGACAAATGCTCTCAGTTTGACACTGAGGCTTTGTGGTTGCATGTTTGATGGTACTAACATGACTGCAGATATGTTAAATCACATAACTGCTTGGTGTGGGAAAGGGAAACTCAAAGACTTTGGAAAACACCAGCATTTTCATACTTCTTTGCTCCCCCATTAATGGGTTTTCCTGCCTCCCTTCTTACCTTACTATAGTAAGCATTGTACCACCTTATGCATCTGGCTTATGTGGGTCCTGGGGAATTGAACCTTGTTCCTTTAGTTTTGCAGGCAAGTACCTTAACTGCTAAGCCATTTCTCCAGCACATAAGCATTGTTTTTGTACTTCCCTAAAGTTATAATCTTTAAAATTAACATTATTCCACTGCCAAAACTGGCAGGCAGTTGTGTAGACTGGCATATATGGTATATTTTTTTGGGGGATTATGAATTAAATTTGCATATCCATAAACTAGGATAAGAAAAATAAATTTTTCTTTTTGGTAATGTCTATATTTATGAACATAGGCAGTAAACTATGGTTGTATTACCATGTAGTACCTAAGAGACACTGCTATCAGTAGAAAGATATATAATTTTTCTTTATTTATTTGAGAGAGTGAGAAAGGGAAAGAGGTAGACACACACACACACACACACACACACACACACAGAAAGAGAGAGAGAGAGAGAGAGAGAGAGAGAGAATATATATATATAATTTTTCTTTATTTGAGAGAGTGAGGAAGGGAAAGAGGCAGACACACACACACACACATACAGAGAGAGAGAGAGAAAGAGAGAGAGAGAGAGAGAGGGCACACCAGGGCCTCCAGCTGCTGCAAATGAACTCCAGACACATGTGCCTCTTTGTGCATCTGGCTTACGTGAGTCATGGGGAATCGAACCGAGGTCCTTTGGCTTTTCAGGCAAATTCCTTAACTGCTAAACCATGCCTCCAGCCCAGAAAGTGATATTTTTGTATCAATACCATTGCTCATAGGATTATGGCAGATATTAGCTCCATCACTGAGTCTTGCTAAAGCAATGTGATAATAAAGACACATATGTGATGTTACAGCACATTTAAAAATATTTCATAACTATTTAGATATAACTGGCTTCTACTCCTTTGATTTTTACTTTAAGCATTAAAAATAAAGGGATTCCTAGGTTTCACAAGGGTGCCAAAGGAGTCATTGAGTTGGACAAAATTTAAGAGTCCTTGGAATAGAATTTGGAAATGGTTTATCTAGAAACAGTTTGTGGGATTATATCCCAGGTCTAATGCTTATACAACATTTTGTTTAAATTTTTTTTTTCAAGGTAGGATCTCATGTTAGTCCAGATTGACCGAGAACTCATTCTGCTATTTCAGGGTGGCCTCAAATTCATGGATCCTTTTATTTCTGCCTCCTGAGTGCTGGGATTATAGGTGTGTACCACCATGCCTGGCAAGACTTTTATTTATATAAGAATTTCATAACTACCTTGATCCTCTGTGGTCTCCTCTTTAAAACAGAAATATCAATACAGCTAAAGTTCTTGAATTGCTATGAAAATTAAATGAATATAATGCATACTGACAAAACATGGCTCAATCAAAGTACAATGCATTTAGCTCTGAAAAATGTTATGCATGCATATTACTCAAAGGGTTAAGTATTTATACAGGATTTTGATGTAAAATGCTGGTTTTCTGCCTCTCTGTTATGGTTTGGACCTGAAGTGTCCCCCATGAGCTTTTATTTTTAGTGCTTATCCTCCAGTTGGTGGTGCTATTTTGGGAGGCTGAGAACCTTTAGGAAGTGGAGACTAGTCGATACAAAGATCACCAAGGGATGGTCTTTAAAGGTTATATCCTACCCTTGGTTCCTACCTGACTCTTAGCTTCCTTGTCTTCCATGATGTGCACAGTATTCACCACATGTTCCCACTGTCACCAACTGAGCTGCTCTGCCATGCACGATACTCTCAAAACCATGCCAGGTATTTTGGAACTAATACACCTTCTAACTCAGCCTTCCTTTTCTCCAAAGGCCATAATTTTAATTTCTTCTAATTGAACATTACAGTACCTAAATAATCAATGTATTTGGTACTTGTTAATTTTTCAGGTTTTGACATTGTCTAAGAATTTGTTCACATGGTTATTTGTACCATTCTCTCATTCTTCTAATTTTCCTAAAAATACAAGTTTGGTTAGTTCAATATTCTGTGTTTACTGTATCATGACTATGTAAATGTTATGCATGGCTGAGAAATATAATACATTATAATTACTTTTGCCTTTATGTACAACTTTGCTTTCCCTGGAACTATTATTTGTTTTCTTTTCCTTTTGCTGAGATTTTTATGTTCTTATCAACAAATCAACCCAGAGACTTTTCTAGTTTATATAAACCTTCTATTTTCCTAAATTATCAGATATTTTAAGTATGTTTTATCAATTAAATAATATTTTTGAATGATGCTCTCAGTTATTAGGCAAGATCCACTTTGGATTTCAGGACCTTTTGTCCTTTGAGCACAAATCTCATCCTATAATGTTCATTATCAGTCAGTCAGATTCTTTTCATTTTCAATTCATTTCTAATAGTCTATATCTCATTTTCTGGTTATACTTTTCAGTTTGTAATTAATTATCTATAGTAGTTTCCTGAGAAATGAGCCATAGGATCTTTTTCTAAAAAGTCTGTTCTTAAAATATTTTCTTTTTATTTATTTATGAAACAGAGAGAGAAGAGAGAGAGAGAGAGAGAGAGAGAGAGAGAATGAGTGCTCCAAGGCCTCTAGCCAATGAAATGAACTCCAAACACATGCACCACCTTGTGCATCTGGCTTTAGGGGGGTATTGGGGCATTGAACTGGGGTCCTTTGGCTTTGCAGGCAAGCACCTTAACTGTTAAGCCATATCTCCAGCCCCTAAAAAGTCGTTTTATATCTTAAAAAATGATTACATAAATAGATTGTTGATTGATATTTTAGCAAGGTATGGAACTGTAGCTCAGGAAACACATTTCTTTCTGATATCAAAGGCATCTCCCCACCTACTGCATTCTAGTATCTGGTATTGTTATTAAGAAATCTGAAGTCACTTGCCTGCTTACTGTTGGTAGAAGTCCATTTTTTAACTCTCTTGATAAAAGATCACCTTTTTCTTTTTTATTAGTTATATATATAGTATATATACAGCCATGATGGTACCATCGTTAGCCTTCTCCCTGTCCTCCCCCCATGGGTAATGTGGGTCTTGCCTTATGAGGGTAAAGATCACTTTTTAGCATTATAAAATTTTATAACTATGTCACTTAATTTGAGTTTACTTTCATTCTTTACATTGGGAATTGGTAAGATGTGCTATTTTTGCATATTTTGGAATTATTTTCAATGCTTATTTTTAATAACTTTAATGTTATCATGATTGTGTGTGTGTGTGTGTGTGTGTGTTTTATCATGACTTTATGTCATGATCTTGGTAACACTGGTAATTAAAAATTGTTTTTCTGGCTGAAGAGATGGCTTAGCAGTTAAGGCGCTTGCCAGCAAAGCCAAAGGAACCAGGTTCAATTCCCCAGGACCCACATAAGCCAAATGCACAAGGTGGTGCATGTGTCTGGAGTTTGTTTGCAGTGCATGGAGCCCCTGGCATGCCCAATTTTATTTCTCTTTCTCTCTCAAATATATTTTTAAAATTTTTTCTAGGGCTAGAGATGGCTTAGCAGTTAAGGCACTTGCCTAAAATGCCAAAGGACGCAGGTTGGATTCTCCAGGACCCACATAAGTCAGATGCACAAGGTGGCACATGCATCTAGAGTTTGTTTGCAGTGGCTGGAGGCCCTGGTGCATCCAGTCTCTCTCTCTTTTTCCTCTCAAATAAATAAATAAAAATAAAATACTAAAAAAAATATTTTTCTGTCACATGAATTTAAGGTTTGCCAAGTAATGTGTATACGTGTGTGTATGCTTGTTTCTGTGTGTGTTACAGTGATAACTACAGATGATTTAATAGATTTCTAAATTTACTCCTCCACCTTAACTGAAAACATTGACCATTTGTGTATGCTTGTTTCTCTGTGTGTGTTACAGTGATAACTACAGATGATTTAATAGATTTCTAAATTTACTCCTCTACCTTAACTGCAAACATTGACCATTTGTGTATGCTTGTTTCTCTCTGTGTATTAAAATGATAACTGCAGATGATTTAATATACTTCTAAGTTTACTCCTCCACCTTAACTGCAAACATTGACCATGTGGCCTACTTCTTCCCATTGCACACCCTGCCCTCCACCTCTCACAAGCACCGTTTTACTCTCTGTCAGCATGTATTTGAGGATCTTCTTAAAAAATATGTATTTATTTGATAGAGAACAAACCAGGGTCACTTGCTGCTGCAAACAAACTCCAGACGCATGTACCATTTTGTGCATCTGGCTTTCCATGAGTACAAGGGAACTAAACCTGAGCAATCAGGCTCTATAAGCAAGCAGCTTTAACTGCTGAACCATTTTCCAGCTCCTTAATTTATTTTTTTGTTACCATGCAAAAAAAGTGAGTTAATTGTGACATTTATATACATACATGCATATTTGTTCTCATTCAAGTTTCAATTATTTTATTTTATTTTATTTTAAATTTTTTTTTTTTTAATTTTTGGAGAGAGACACAGAGAGAGAGAGAGAGGGAGAGGGAGATAGATAGAGAATGGGCATGCCAGTAGTCTCTCAGCTGCTGTGAACGAAATCCATATGCATGCGCCCCCTTGTGGTCAGGTGTGGCATTGCGCCCTTGCGTCACTTTGCATCTGGCTAAACGTGGGACCTGGAGATTGGAACTGGGTTCTTAGGTTAGCAGGCAGGTGCCTTAACTGCTAAGCCATCTCTCCAGCCCTCAAGTTTTTAATATTTCCTCATTCCCATCACTTTGCATAGATGCAGAAAATTTCTCCACTATAGCATTAATGGGGTTTCAACAAGCACATAAAATAGAGGTGTGTGTGTGGGGTGTGTGTGTGTGTGTGTGGGTGTGTGTACCCACTGTGTTTACCCAAAGTCATTATAAGCTTCACTTAGGCATTGGAATGACATTTTTCAAATGTAAAGATTTTACTTCCCACATAAGCTTCCTCAGAGGTTTCTGTCACTACTCCAGAGGACAGCACATTTCCTGCCATGGTGCTGCATGACCTCTGTCATCCTCTTTAACCTATTTGGCACTTCTTTTTCCTTCACTCATTTGGCCACACTAACCTTTCTCTTGGTCAAAAGATGTGACAGTTAATTTCAGCTTTAGGACCTTTTATCTTGCTGTCCAGCCTGACTGGAATGCTCTTTCATGTCCCTCCCGACCACTAGTTCCTCTGAGACATGTAGTTCTCAGCTCAGCTATCTCTCCCAAAGAAGCTTCCTCATGTTCCAGTAAGAGCATGCGTGGAACAGAGAGTGTTTTCATGAGTGACTGCTCATGAGAGAAAGCTTCTCTTTACCACCGGCTCCTTCTTGAAAGGCTCCTGCTTTACACAGTGGCATCTCGTGAGAAGCTGGAAGGCATTGCTTAGAGAGGGAAGATGAGGGAAGAGGTGAAGGACAGAGGAGGAAGTTGCCACATCAGCATGGTCGCCACTCAGCTTATGTGCCTGCATTCACGGTGGGGTTTGGCAGCGCTCCCCCCATCTCTGCTGATTTACTTATATAGTCACCTCCCTTCCCATAGCTGTGACAGAATACCTGACAAGACGCTTCTTAAGAGATGAAGGGTATATGTTGGCTTATAGTTCTAGGGGTTACAGTCTAACATGGTGGGGCGGGCCTAACTGCAGGAGTAGAAGGCAGCTGGTTGCACTGCATTCAGAGTCAGGTAGCAGAGAGGGATGAAAGCTGGTACCCAGTTCGTTGTATTTAGCCTGGGTTCCTGGTCCATGGGGTTGTGCTGCCCATAGGCAGGGTGGGTCTCCCCACCTCGATTGGCCTAATGTAAAAACTCCCTCCTCTACATGCCCAGAGATCTGTTTCCTTGAGATGCAACACCCAATCAAGCTAAGAGTTGAGATTAGCCATCGTGCCTGTGATATGTCCTGAGACTCTGAGAACAAGCCTTCCCTCCCTCACTGCTAGAGTGAAGTGGGTACTCAAATTGAAGTCAAATTCAAAATAAATAATTCCTTGAAAGTGTTGAGCCTCCAACCCTTTTCCTCTATCATATCTTTGTTCATAGTCATCTCCACGTGCTTTTCCTTATTATATCTGCAGAGAATTTTGGAAAATAACATGTCCATTAAACGGCACTTGAATTGACTTAAGATCGAGATTTCATCTCAAATCTAAATAATTTCTAAGAAAGTAATTTACAGTGAATTATAAATATTGGCATTTCAAAATGAAACCAGTCATTGGGGATTAAATGTATCCATTGAAATCTGGTAATTAGAACTTTAGCATCACATGTAAAAACATATAAATTATCTTTCAATAGCTGAATGTTTTACATTATTAGGTAAATATTGATAGGCATGTGAAATTGTTAGGCATTTCTAACATGGCATTTTGCCCCATCAGGAATATTTACAGAGCAGACAAAACAAGGCAGTCCTAGGATCTCTTATGGCTTTCCAAACTCTGCATTTTAGCTAGGTCTTTAGGTGCCTAGAAAGCTTGTATATCCCTAGGCAATGACGGTTTGGTAAAGTCCAAGATAAGTGAGGAACGAGTCTCTGACGCTGTTGTAGTTTGAACATGTGACCACACAGACTCAGGCTTGAATTTTGAGTTTCCAGTGGGAGGAATCCTACTGGAGAAGAGGTGTCACTGGAGGAGGGAGGGGGTGGATCTTGGAGTCCAGTCCACAGTTGTAGAGAGAGCAGTTCTGAGCTCTGGACATTTGTGCCTGCTGGTGTTAGTGTTTGCTTGTTGTAGTTGTTTCTCTCTGCTTAGTTCTATGAAAGTAAGCAGCTTCTTCCACCATTAATGCAGTCTCCTCTGCATTTTGTAAGCCTGAAATAAATCCCTTCATCCCATAAGCTGAGTCTGATTGGACTTTTGTCCCAGCAACTAGAAGCTAACTACAACACAGTGCCCCTCTCTATTTATCTTTCTCTCACTGTGACTTTCTTTGTCTGTTTCTCTTTCTTTCTCTCTTTGTCTTTCTCTTTTTCTCACACATATTCTCACTCACTCATTTTAGGTCCCAGGCTGGCTCAGAACTTGCTAACTTTGAAATCTAGACCCTCACCTTGCCTCGGCTTCTCCAGGGTTGAATGCTGGGGTTATAGTTGTGTACAAATTCACCTGGCCATGTCTTCATTTGAAAATGAAAGAAGTTATCATTTATAGAGTAGACAGACAAAGAAAATCTTTGCAGATGGCGAGTTTCATGTTGAGTGCATGCTGAGCATGGAATCCAGGGTCTTGTGGATGTGAAACACACCTTCCACCATGGAGCTTGTCTTCAGCCCCTCCGCAGGAGATGGTTTACACACATCAGCTGAAAAAGAACATGTTTGGGAGTTGAATACTGGCATATGGATTCTTTGGAAACTGTAGAACCAGGTATTCCTTGCAAAGACTTCATCCCAAGGGTGAATGCACCCAACTGTGGAGGCCATATTTACAGGAAGCATTCTCTCCTTGGAGTCTTTCTGCCTCTGGCTTGTATTTTTTTTAAGTGTTTTCTTTTAATTAATTAATTTATTTATTAGAGACAGAGAGAGGGAAAGACAGAGAGGGAGAGTGAGAATGGGTGCCACTGCAAACAAACTCCAGACACACATGTGCCCCCTTGTGCATCTGGTTTACGAGGGACCTGGAGAATCGAACTGAGGTCCTTTGGCTTCGCAGGCAAATGCCTTCACCACTATGCCATCTCTCCCGCCTGGCTGTATTTTTTAAATCCGCATTCAGATTTCCTGTCTTGCAATTTATCCTTAAATTCTGTCTCTACCGATAGAAGGCATCTCTTCTAAGTACATCATTTCCTTTGATAAACTCATCTGGTCCCTATATGTGCTGATAAATCTTAAGTCTGTATCTTTAGACCAGAATTACTTTTTTTTCAGATTGGGATCCATGTAGCCCAGGGGACATGTCTCCTTAGATGCTTCTTTGGTCACTGTCACTGAGCTGGCAACCCCCTCATTCCCTCACATGTAATCCTCCACCAATCCTTAACCCCCTGCAGTTCTCCCAGCAAGCTATGCTTTTCCGCATCACTCCCACCATGCAGATGCTTTTCTGGAGCACCTGTTACTGTGGGCCAGTCTGTCCTTCCCAACCCCCAAGTACTTGTTTAAACATGACCTTATCAGTGAGACTTGCTCTCCCAGCTCCAGCAGACTCTTTATATCCTCATAACACTGCCCTGCACACCTGACTGAGACAGTCCTGTCTCTTCATTTTGTCGTTACTATTTACCTAACTTGATTTTCTCTTGCTTCTTTGGCGCAGACACATTGAATTTCTAATCTATTAGGTCTTAGAGAAGAAAAACAAAGAACACTCACTTTAAAAGTCGTATGATACGGTCCATGGCAGAGTTCTGCATATCTACACTTGGGCCTCACCTATGTGCTTTGACCTCTGGGGGGTTGTTTTGAGACCCCAGCTGCGGCTGTGGAGAGGAACCGTGATGGCGTTACTTAACAGAAAAGGACATATGGCTTAATCCGGTGTAGTGAGAAAGGGGTGTGCATGCATGTACATGCATGTGCACATCTGTTTATAAACCACATGTTCTTTAGTGTCCCTCAACTCTGGGGATGGAGGATATTTCTTAGAGATAGAGTGAGTTGTGTAGGATGTCATCAGTGATGGTTTCTTCAGTAGCTATGGCCTGCTTCCTCTTTTCAACCCAGCAGCCTTTATCTCTATCTTTCTGTCTCTCCATAGCTCTGTCTTTCTCTACCCCATCTGTCTGCTTCTTCTTGGGTCTGCTTTCCTCTCGGAGAGTGGACAGGAGCCAGGAAAAAGGGTGCATCCAAGGCAGTAGGCTTTCATAACCATGAACAGTTCCCCCCACCCTGCCCCAGTGCTCTTTAATGCTGGATTTGAGGGCCACCTGAGGGTTACAGAACAAAGGGGAAAACTAGGAAGCTAAGGTCACTGCTGGAAGAGGGGTGAGGATGAGATGCTGACAGCTCCCGAGGGGCCCAAGCAACGGCATAGCAAGGTATTTAGTGTCACACCCAAGGCAGATAAGTATCTTCACTGTCTTGCTATACTGAGGCCAGGCCACGAGCAGTGGAGTTTGTCAGAGCAGAGGGGGACAGAAGAGCATGCTCACTTCTAAATGAAGATTTTCACGGGCTATAATTTAAATTGGCATCTGTTTCCTCAGTGAATACTCCTGGCCAGAGAGATGAGTGACCAACAGTGCCACTGGATGGGCAATAAGGGTCATTTGCAGGTGCATTAGCAAAGAATCAGCCCCACACACCCAGTTAATCAAAAGGAAGGACTAACCAGAGCTTAAGTGCAAAAGAATTTTAAATCCGATGTAAGCTGGCTTTGCAGGCTTGCTAATGGAATCTGTGCAGAGCTTCCGACAGGGCACAGAGAAGAAATGGGGACATGGCATGATAATCATTTTAGCAGGTTCTTTTTTTTTTTCCCTACTACCTGCTTGAACACTAATTTTCCACTGGGCTCATCTGGCTAACATAGTAATAAGCATTATGGTAAAACATGCTAGAGGTTAAACACACATGACTAGGCATCAGACATACTTGTATTTAAAACATTGATTAATCTTGGGCACGTTCGTTTCCACAAAGCCCCCAGCTCTGACTCATCCTTGTGAATGGCAGCCCCAGGGTCAGGTAAGGCACGGGCCTCCAAGCTGTAAATGGTTGCCTTGATCTTCAACCTCCCAACTGAAAATGGGGACAGTATCTTCCTTGTGGCCAGGTGGGGAGAGTGAAGTCAGCGAATGCTCATAAATTGCTTAGCTTACTAGCTAACATGGAGTAAATATGTGATAACTATTGGCTATTCATTTAGTTATGTGCTAGGGATTTTATAGGATTTTTCAACTTAATCCCACAGTCATCCCATGAGGCAGAACTTGTCCAAAGTCCCACAGCTAGTAGCTGAAACATCTTAGATGTCACATAGGCAATCTCACTCCAGGACCTGTGTCTGAACTAGTATACCTTGAATGATGTGTGCACTTTTTCTTTCTGCTTTTCCTCCTTCTCCTTTCCATTTCTCCCTGTTTCTTTCTGTACTACTTTTTAAATCCATCCATTCATTTCATCATCTCTACATTATTCATGTTGATCTATATTTGTGTTGATCTATAAACTATCTATCTTTGTACTTTCTGCACACACACACACACACACACACACACACACACACACACGGCCCAACCCATACAGAGAACAAAATAAGAGTTCAGAGAATTTAATACAGCCTAGATAAGAAAGCTAATTTTCTAGTCTAGAACCATGTGACTTCCACATCTGAACTGGATTATTATTATTATTTTTAATTCTACATCAAGACTGTGAGTAAATGTAGTCTCCATTCTTTTTCATAGTTATTTAAAATTTCACCACTAAGAAAGAAAAATAAAAGTAGGGCGTAGTGGTGTATGTTTTTAATCCCAGCACTTGGGAGGCGTAGGTAGGAGGATTGCTGTGAGTTCAAGGCCACCCTGAGAGCTAGAGTGAGACCCTACCTTGAAAAACCAAAAAAAAAAAACAAAAAACAAAAAAAACCCGAAAAATAAAAGGTTGTCAACTTTTGCAGTGTACCCATTTGTACTCGTAGCGATAAGAATTCAAATTATAAAAAAGAAAAACACGATTTCGCAGTGGATGTTAGGGTGATGTTTTCTAGGGTGGCACAATTTTGTCATTCATGCAATGTCAAGGCTGTGGTGGCTTTATGTCTGACAAAGCTGTCCTACCAGGCCTAACCACAAGCACTATTATTGTTTGAAAAGCAAAGAGCTGGCCCGGAAACAAGTGGCACCCAGGAAAAGTGTGACACGCCCTGCACATTTATATATAGAGGCACTGTGGAGCGGGCACAGTTATCTGTAGTTATAGATGGAGAGGACTTGGCAGCCTGTAAACCAAAGCAGCGGGTGATCCTCAAATCCTCACTCTCTAGCTTGGGAATGTAAGGAATTCATTGGGATAATTTTGCATTCGATTAACTTTCCTAATTAGACTTCCTATAAACCAGCATGACCTCTTCAGCATTGCTCCCTGAATACATAAATCCCTCTGCTGGTAGCTCTGAATAATTGGGGAACGGACTGGGACTGGTTAGTCTTTTCCCACTTCCTGTCACTTGCTCAGAGCCATGGCCTGTCCCTCACATCCAGAGCCTCTCCCCGTCCTGCTCAGTCTCCAGAGGGCTCCTTTCTCTAGTTTCACCAGAAAACGGAGACCTGTGGGTAGATTTTATTCAACTATTCCATCTCCATCTCCAAAAAAAGGTATCTACGCAAGCACATTCTATGGCTTGTCTGGAAACACTCAAACTTAACTATTCTATCCTACTTTCCAGTTGAAATTTCTGGAACAGTCCTTAGAAATCCCTGGGGGGGGGATATATATATATAATTTTCAAGCTAAATCTCTCTGGATTCCCTCCCAATGGCTTGGTGTTCAGATCTTTGGTTTAAGAATGTGGACATTTGCCTCATCTCGTTGTCTTCCCTGCCACAGTGGGAGAAGCAGTTTCTTATACTTTTTCAAAATAAACCATCCTCCTACGTCCTGGGGACAATGTTCCCTTGGGAGACAATTCTGTCCATTTTTTCCCTCTGTTTTCCAGCTCTTGTTGTCTACCAGCCTTTTCTTTCAGTTTCCAAACATACTGTGGTGGTCTCCATACAAAACAAAAAACAAGGAGGAAGAGACTCAACCTTCTTCTCATGCCGCCTCCTGCTTCCTCTTTCTCCAGGGACTGTTACTCATTTTCATCCTCCTCCACTCCTTCACCAGATTGTGGAAGCCTTGGTTTTGCTCTCTCCTCTCTGAGCAAATGTTGTGAGGAGACCAACAACCTCTAACAAAACATTTTTTCACACTCTATTTTTATTTTATTTTATTTATTTGTTGATTTGAGAGAGAGAGCGGGAGAGAAAGAGACAGAGAGAACAGATGCACCAGGGCCTTCAGCCACTGCAAGCAAACTCGAAACATATGTACCACCTTGTGCATCTGGCTCACGTGGGTCCTGGGGAATTGAACCTGGGTCTTTTGGCTTTGCAGGCAAGCACCTTAACCACTAATCCATTCCTCCAGCCCTGTTGTTATTTTTTTTCTTGTTTTTTTTTGAGGTAAGGTCTCACTCTAGCCCAGGCTGACCTGGAGTTCACTGTGTATTCTCAGGGTGGCTTCAAAGTCATGGTGATCCTCCTACCCCTGCCTCCCACCCGAGTGCTGGGATTAAAGGTGTGCACCACCACACCCGGCTTCCTGTTGTTATTTTTTGATGCCTGTTCTCTCGCACTGGACAGCCTGCTCTTGAGGTCAGGGAGTCTTATTAATTCTGTGTTCTAGAAGTCTGTGAAGGCCTCACTGATTGTGACTTCTCCATTCACATTTGCAGAATGAATGGCATTGCCCAATCGGATGGCCTCGTTCCACTGTCACCAAAATATCTTCTCAGATATGTTTGCTGTTGCCAGCCGTCCCTCCTTCTTGAATTCTCTCAAACACTGATCCTAAGATGTAGGGTCTTGTTGTATAACCAGTGTCTTATTAATTGGATGAATCCCACTAGATATCTGAGCATTATCTGTTCTCTCCTTTTATCTCATGACAGGTATTACCTAAGCAGGTTTTGAATGCTCAGAAATTTCTGGATGCTCCAGTATGTAGTAGTTTGAATTTCATCATATTCATACCCATGGATTGTAAAACACTTGCTGCTAATAAATATGGAATAGTCTCTTTGTATTTAACCTGAATTTATTTTTTTTGAAATAAGTAGCCTAAAGAAGATTTAAATCTAATTTCAACCAAGAAATCTGATTGAAGGTCAAGTATGTCTTATCTTTTTATTTTTTTTTAAGAAGCAATAACTGTGCCCAAAGTTATCTACAAGATGATTGGTGAGTATAAGATTAAAAAGCTAGACTTACTGTCACCCAGCCTATGTGATAGGTTAATTATAAAAATTGTATCAATTCTTCATTCCTTCATGTGTCCTTGTCCATTGTAATGTGATTTTTCATAGATCTTTGTGTGCCTTGCCCTTGAATCTTGATTAGCTTTGTGACCTGCTTTCATCTGTTAAAGGTGGTTAGAAGAGACTGTGCACCAATTTCTAATTTCAACCAAGGGTCCATCTGCCTGATAGGCTTCCATCCATTCTCTGAGAATCCTGCCATCCCCATGCAAACGAAACCAGACTTACCCGCTGGAGATGAACAACTGCATAAGACAGAGAAGGGTTACCCCAGCTGAGACCACTTCAGAGTCCCCAGCCCCTAGCAAACTGTCAGCTGAGTGCAGACATGTGTGAGTGTACCCCATCAAGAGCAAGCAAGCTCAGCCCAGCCCAGATACACCAGTTTATGGACCCACAGATTTCTGAGCCAAATAACTTCTTACCACTGTAAGACTTTTGCTTTGGAATGGTTTCCATGGCTATATAAAAAGAAAGGCTCAGACAAAATTGTCTGATGGGAGTGCTGACCATCTTGATGAAATTTGGAGTTCTATTTGAGTGAGCCATCTATTTGGTCTTGACTGACTTTTAAAAAAGCAACTTTATTGAAGCATAATTCACATGCCATGCAAATTATCTATTAAAACACATAATCCCATAGTTCTTGGCGTCCTCAGAAATTTCAACTATCACCAGAGTCAATTTTAAACCATCTTCTACCCCCTACAAGGAAACCCCATATCTATTACTCATCACTTTCCACTACTTAGCACTCCTCCCTGCAGATCTAGGCAACCATTAATCTACTTTCTGTCTCTGTAGGTTTGCCTAGTCTGCAAACATAACGGAACCATGTGATATAGAGCCATTTGTAACTGGCTTTTCCACTTAGCATAATTTTTGAAGGTTCATCTATGTTGGAGCATTGATCAGTACTCCACTATTTTATTGCTGAATCATGTTACATTATATGGATATACTCTTTTATCTATCCATTTATCAGTCGATGGATATTTGAGTGGTTTCCACTGTTTGTTATGGCTAATACTGCAATAAGCATTTCTGTACACACTTTGTATGGGAATATATCTTAATTTTTCTTTTATTCAGAGACAGAAAGAGAGAGATTGCATGCATGCATGTGCACCAGAGTCTCTTGCAGTTGCAGACAAACTATAGACATATGAGATACTTTGTGTCTGGCTTTATGTGGGTGCTGGCAAATTGAACCCCAGGCCAGCAGGTTGTGCAGGCAAGCACCTTTAACCACTGAGCATTCTTCCCAGCCCTTAATTTTTTTGTATATATATTCTTGGGAGTGGAGTTGTTCAGTCACATTGTAATGGCATGTTTAAGCTTTTGGAAGACTCTTTCACTATTTGCCACTGTGTCTGCACCATTTGTTATCCCATCAGAGTTTGAAGGTGTTCATTTCTCCACTTCCACCCTGACACTTGCTCTCATCTGTATTCTTTTTTTGTTTCGTTTTTGTTTTGTTTTGTTTTTCAAGGTAGGGTCTCACTCTAGCCCAGGCTGACCTGGAATTCACTATGTAGTCTCAGGGTGGCCTCAAACCCATGGCAATCCTCCTACCTCTGACTCCTGAGTGCTGGGATTAAAGGCGTGCGCCACCATGACCAGCTTTCATCTGTATTCTTTTTTTTTTTTTTTGCAAGGTAGGGTCTCACTCTTGTCCAGGCTGAGCTGGAATTAACTATGTTGTCTCAGGGTGGCCTCAAACTCTCGGCAATCCTCCTACCTCTGCCTCCCGAGTGCTGAGATTAAAGGCATGCACCACCATGCCCTGCTTCATCTGTATTCTTAATGATATCCATCCTAGTGGTATGAAGTTATATCTTGTTGTGGGTTAACTTGAAAATCTCTGATCAGTAATGATATGGAGGTCTCTTGGTGTGTTAACTATAATCATTTGTAAATCTTCCTTGGATATATGTCTATTCAGATCACTTGTCCAATTTTTAAATTGATTTACTTGTCATTTCATTAGTGAGTTGTGTCTTGGTTGGTATTTATTGTGTGAAAGCTAATGTTTCCATGGAAATGCACTTGTGCAATGACTTGGAGGATACCTTGTCTTGCTGGTATATATAAAAGGGAAACCTTCCTTGTTTGCTTAATTGTTAAACATTTTTATTAGTATGTATTAGTTGTACAAATAACGGATTTCATTGTGATATTTGCATATGTTCATATAATTTACTTTGGCCACATCCATCCAGCCTATCTCCCTTGATCTTTCTTTCTCCAAATTCCAAATATGAGATGTGTGACACTTGTTTTTTCGGACCCGATTTATATTGCTTAACAGGATGATCCATCCATTTGCCTACAAATGACATTTTTATTTATCTGAATAATAAATCAGTTTTATATATGCCACATTTTCTTTATCCATTCTTGTATTGATTGTTAAGTACCTAAGCTAATTCAATAATTTGGTATGGTGTAATTGTGTGTCTCCTATAGCCTCAGGTATTTTTGATTGAGCTCCTTGCTTAGTTGCAGCAGGCAGAACTCTGCTGGAGCAGGTGTGTCACTGGGGGCAGGAGGAATCTTGAGTCCAGCCCTACTAGGTGTGTAGAAAGCCACTTTGAGCTCTGGCTGTTTGCGCTTGAAGGTGTTAGGGTTTGTCTCTCTGCTGTGGATTCTGGAGTGAGCCAGCTTCTTCTGCCATGATAAAGCTTCCTCTGGAATCTTTCAGCCTGAAATAAATCCTTTCCTTCCATAAGCTATTTCTGGTTGGGTATTTGTTGCAACAATGAAAAGGTAACTCCAACACTTGGCTACCATGACTAGCTTTGCAATAAAAATAGGTGTGTAAGTATCTCTACTATAAGTCTACTAACTTTGATTCCTTTGGGGTATATAAGCATATTTTAGGCATCTATAACTGGATCAAATAGTAGCCCTATTTTTTTTTTAATTTGAGAGAGACAGAGAGGGACTAAGAGAGAATGGGTGCCCCCTTGTGGGCATGTGCGACATTATGCACTTGTGTCACTTTTGGGTCTGACAAAGCTTGGGACCTGGAGAATCAAATGGGTGTTCCTAGCCTCAGGCAGGAGCCTTAACTGCTAAGCCATCTCTCCAGCCTGGAAGTCCTTTTTTTTTGAGAGACAGTCAGAGAGAGAGAGAGAGAGAGATAGAGAATGGGTGCTTCAGTGGCTTCTCAGCTGCTGTGCACAAACTCCAGACGTGTGCACCCCCTTGTGGGCAAGTGAGGCATTGCGCCCTTGTGTCACTTTGCTAAACATGGGACCTGGAGATGGGAACTGTTGTTTTAGGGGTTAGCATGCAGGCACCTTAACCGCTAAGCCATCTCTCCAGCCCCCCGGTAGTCCTATTTTTATCTTCCATTGTGGCTGTACTAATTGACATTTCTACCAGTGGTGTAAAGTATCTGACGGGGAAGACTTTGAAAACTATACCAGTTTCATTCCATACTTGGAAAGTTCAATCCAGCAGAGCTGGAGGTAGGTCAGGAATTAGAATGTAAATCACAGTGCCCAGGTGACACGTGACACTGTCAGTCAACTAAATTTGGAGTCATTCTCACAGTTCATATATTCTTTGGTGAAGTAATGTTAAGAATAAGGGGGTTTCTTACTTGGATATTATGGGTCAAAATCAGGAGAAAACAAAAGCTACCGACTCTCACACCCAGGTATGTTCTTTCCACCACATAGGCAAGCATAATAAATGCCATGTTTGCACTGCAGCAGCAGGAAGGCGATGTTCAAGTTCAGCTGTAACACTTTATGAGCTGCCCTTGAAAGCACAGACTCTACTCTCTGTAGACTATAACTCACAGGTCCCAGAGGAATACACTAACAAGAACTTAAAGAAAGAAACAATATGGTCTGTCTCCTGCTATGCTCAGTAACAGTTCTCCAAATAGACCCCTGCCTGGGAGACAGGGAGTGGGTACAGGGGAAGAAGGCATCAAGTGCGTTGTGGAAGGAGCAGTCAAGAGGAGCCAGGGGACCGTGGAATGTTCTTTGGCATATCATATTCAAGTGTGGGTGCCAGTCTAACACCACCAACTACCAGCTTTGAACTTCAAATTGTGGAAGCAAAGCTCTGTAGTCTTTATGACCAAAAGGGCCAAGAAGGACACCAAATTTGGGGGTTGAATGCCTTGAATAGCAAATCATACATGTATGTATTTTTACCTTCCTTTGGAACAATGTTTTCAGTAGAATTAATTATATAGCAGAATGTACGTTGGTATGAATGTGGTGGTCATTCTTTCTTAAACAAGGATAAAAAAAAGCATAGAAGGAAGTAAATAAAAAATTGGACACTCAGTATGTGATAAATATATGCCACCAAATCAATATGGATTTCTTTCCCTAAAGAATAGACAATTTTCTCTTTTAAGGATACTAGTGCTTGGGCCAAGAACAAGGCAGCCTTGATCCCAGCTTGTCTGCTTGTGAGCTGTGTGACTTTGAGCAGACAGATGGGATTGGTCCTCAGTACTCATGTAAATGCTAGCTATAGTGCAGGCACCTATAGACAGAGCCAGATAGACCCTTGGAGGTTACTGGCAAGCCAGTCTACCCTTATTGGCCCTCTCCAGGCCAATGAAAGGTCCTGTTCCAATTCAGCTATAACACTTTATGAGCTACTCATGGAAAGCACAGAAGAATAAAGAAGAGGTGGGCAGCATACCCGAGGTTGCCCTATGGACTCCATATAAATGCACACACACACACACACACACACACACACACACACACACACACCACATATACACATGCAAATGAAAACATACCAAGCCCCACGTGAGTGCTTCAGAAGCATGGTGGTAGGTGAAGCTATCACTTGGCCTTCTGGGCCGGCTCTCTGATTTCTATTCCATACAAAAAGAAGTCTCCAAATGGTCAAGTAATTTGGCCAAGTTTATAGAACTCCTGCTACAAACCCAAAGGCTTAACTGTTGAGGACTATGTGACTTCTCCCCCTAAATCCCTGCAGTAATATATTCCCTCAGTGCCCTGGAGAATAAATGGATTTGCTGTTATACTTCCCATAGAGACAGGTGTGGGGGAGAGTGAGGGCTGGGGTGGGCAGGTGTGGGGGAGAGTGAAGGCTGGGGCCGGCTGGTGTCGGCTGGTGTGGGGGAAAGTGAAGGCTGGGGTGGGCAGGCGTGGGGGAGAGTGAGGGCTGGGGCAGGCAGGCGTGGGGAGAGTGAGGGCTGGGGCGGGCAGGCGTGGGGAGAGTGAGGGCTGGGGCGGGCAGGCGTGGGGAGAGTGAGGGCTGAGACAGGTGTGGGGGAGAGTGAGGGCTGAGACAGGTGTGGGAGGAGAGCTTGGAGACTGAGGCAACATCTAAGGCAGGGAAGGAACTTGGAAGATGGCTCACCCATGGTAGACACAGAAAGGAAATCAACATTCTGTACCACCAGACTGAAACCACAATCCGTGATAGACTTGCATCAGCCAAGCTCTTTCCATCTTTCAAATCCAAAGTCACTGTTTGCATGAATCTCAATGCTGTTCAAGGCCAGAGGCACAATGTTGCTTTATTTTGTTTTTCTGGGAAGTATGTATATATTGGGGCTTTTTTAAAATTAAAAGATGGTCCTCTTAAGCTATCTCAAATTTAATTTGCTTCAAATTGAGAGAAAAATATAGTATGTGGATTACCTCTAGTGAAACTAGCGTTTCTAGCCTGTGCGTAGAAAGACTGCTGTCTCTCTCTGTTTCTGAACACAAAGGGTGAATGCCTCAGCTTAAGTGGGTTTTTATAGAAAACTCCTCTTCCTTTGTGGTCTGTTGGAGAAGACAATGAAGACAAACCTTGAGCTTTTGCTTTTTCTCAGTGCATTCAATATAAATATTTAGCACCGGTAGACATATTTCACACCACCTTGGTGTTATATTTTGGCTAGCATATTGCCGTAGAAATGGGAACGTGTAAGGAAACAAACTAGAAAGGACCTTGACTCACATTCTTATTCTTTGAGTCTTTGAATGCACTGGTGAGTTCATTTGACATTGTTATTTCTGCAGTCATGTACATTGTGACGAGCAGAACTCCCGGAAGGAACGTCAAGTTCATGCACATAATGCCTGGTTTGGACCCCTGGGAAAAATTGCCCTATGAGAGGGATTATCTTTTATTGAGTCTCCTTCCTGCACTTGATCCATTTGTACTGAAGTTTTTTTTTTTTTTTTGTCACTTTGTGGACTTATAAGGTGATCAGACATTATTGGGTAAAGCACACCAGGTTTAGCATGATATAGTAAGACCTGTTTATGATGGATGTGGAGTGTTTTCACACGTCTGGGAGAAGCTATAACACTTAATTTGCTTTAAAATGGAAGTTTCACCCTAACTACTTAAGCTGGCAATGCAGTGATGACGTCTGTAAAAGCAGCAACGATGCCTGGTGCAGGGTATGGTAAGTTACTGTCTGAAGGTTTCCACAGTCCAACAGTGTGTGGCATGCAAGAAGAAGCAGGAATGCCTGCTGGGTGATGGGTATCTACCAAACCCAGGCTCCAAGGTGGAGGGTTCTGTTTAGAAAAATGAAGTCATTCTCCTCATTTTGTCCAGTAATATGACTAATGCCATCTTTTTCTTTCTCCAAGCACAGGAGAGCAGGCTGAAGAGAAAATTAAAAAGAATTGAAGCCCAAACCCAGTAATTTTTCCACTTAATTATCTCTAGTGGAGACATATTTATTTCTCCTCCCAAATTTCTTCTGAAGAACAATAGAATCATAAAGTGAGGTTATGCTATGAGTCTCACGTTCCACAGCTATGGCTTGTCAGCGCTAGACTCAAATCCAGGCAACCTAGTGATTTAAATCAAGCTTCGCATTGAGAGGGATAGTTATCCAATTAGATGACACACCTAGGCAGATAGTCAACATATTCATTATGGTGAATAAATTTTGTTAAGGCATGCTTTCTAATGTTCTTGGTAATATTATGGACAAATCTAATTCCACGTAAGAAATGTTAGGGCTAGATAGAAATTCCCCGGCCATCTAACTCAATTACCTTATTTCACAGGTTTTTCAAAGGGAGAGAGGCAGGGAAGAGAAACGCATTACCCACTCCTGAGTGCATAAGACGTGGAGAGTGTGGTCACCTGGTTTCCAGTGCAGTGGGCCTTCCTCTGCCCCCCAGCACAGCCCATAGGAGTGTCCTGAGGGTGGTGACATATGTAATGTGAGCATAATTATGAAACTCAAGACATTTTAAAATATATACCACAAACATTCTTGGGCATAGAATTGGGTTATTTACTTGGAAGAATATTGATGATCTGACATAAACTTAGTCATGTGGTTTGAGGAAGAAACACAAATTACATTTGTCTAAACAGCTGAGCTGCTTTATACCCAAGTCTGTGATCCACCCAGCTCTTTATACCCAAGTCTATGATCCACCCAGCTCTTTATATCCAGGATCCACCCAGCTCTTTATGATCTACCACAGCTCTTTATATCCAGGCTCTTTATGTCTAAGTCTATGATCCACCCAGCTCTTTATATCCAAGTCTGTGATCCACCCAGCTCTTTATATCCAAGTCTGTGATCCACCCAGCTCTTTATACCCAAGTCTGTGATCCACCCAGCTCTTTATATCCAGGACTGTGATCCACCCAGCTCTTTATATCCAGGACTGTGATCTACCCAGCTCTTTATATCCAGGTCTATGATCCACCCAGCTCTTTGTATCCAGGTCTGTGATCCACCCAGCTCTTTATATCCAGGTCTGTGATCTACCCAGCTCTTTATATCCAGGTCTGTGATCCATCCAGCTCTTTGTATCCAGGTCTGTGATCCATCCAGCTCTTTATATCCAGGTCTGTGATCCATCCAGCTCTTTGTATCCAGGTCTGTGATCCACCCAGCTTGTTGTATCCAGGACTGTGATCCACCCAGCTTGTTGTATCCAGGTCTGTTATCCACCCAGCTCTTCATATCTAAGTCTGTAATCCACCCAACTCTTTGTACCCAGGTCTGTGATCCAACCAGATCTTTGTACCCAGGTCTGTGATCCAACCAGATCTTTCATTATTCATTCACTCATCCAACCACTCATCCATGCACCCATCAAATTAATTCCTGAATTCCTTTCTTTCTTTCTCCGTCCATAGCTAAGCAATTGTCAAGTTGTATGTTGTAGCTTTCATCTCAATGTCATTAGTATCATACATCTACTTGTATCCAGCTCACTCCATGCAGAGCTCCCAACCCCATCCCAGAGAACAGTACCATTTACTCCTTCCCTTTTTGAGGTAGGGTTTCACTCTGGTCCAGGCTGACCTGGAATTCACTCTGTAGTCTCAGGGTGGCCTTGAACTCATGGCGATCCTCCTACCTCTGCCTCCCAAGTGCTGGGATTAAAGGCGTGTGCCACCACACCTGGCCTCCTTTCCCTTGATCGTGTTCCACTTCCAGACTTACTTTCCTGCCTCTGTCTGACCACTTTGAAAGTGTGGGCATGGAGTTACTTTGCTTAAGATCCATCTAGAGTTCCCTGTAGCTTCCAGATAATGCTTGTTTCGTCTTCTTAGCTGTCTCTGCATGATCTCACCCACCTGGCTTTTTAGTTCCTCTTCCTATCCCTGCCTCCCACTCCACCTCTTCCTGTGAAGTTATAGCATGTCTGATCCATGTTCTCTCAATAAGTGTTTGCAGAATGGGTGGACAGCCACACTAGTCCACTTGCTTTTCCCTGAACATGTCATTTTCTCAAAAAGTTAATAACAATAATTAGTAAAAGCAATTTACTTACATTGAGTGTTTATGCCAGGCCAAGCATGACATGGATAATCTCATTTAAACCTCTCCACAGCCTCAGAGTCTGCTTTTCTTGTATGGATGAGTGAACAGAGACGGCCAGCTAACTAGGCTAGCTATCGGATAACTTTATGAAGCTGTATTTGTAGCTCAGCCTTTTGGATTCCAGAGGTGCCACTGTTCTAATGATGAGGCCCACTCATTCCTTTCTTACAATATGCTCTTCTTACAATATGCCTGAAGTCTGAATACTCACGTGTGTGCGCATACACACACACACACACACACACACAAAAACCTCAGTTCAACAAACTTTAACTCATCTTTTGGTCTCAGGTCAAACATTACCTCCTGTGACCCCATCTAAGTCTTTCCTTTATTTCATTCTATGCGAGATCCATGTCCTGTTTTCTAAACACTAACTCCACAGGCAAGAAACCCTATAATATTGTCCAGTACAATCCAGTCATTCATTTTACAGATGAGGAAACTGAGGCTCAAGGTCAGGAAGAGATAGGTCAGGGAGAAACAGATTCAGAATAAAAGTTGAGGTCTCCTGAGTCCCTACCTATTTCTCTTCTACACAATAATTTTTCCATAGTCTCACTGACTTCCATAACTATTGATAAAAATTCTCCTCTCATGTGGAGCTGTGTGCCTTTGGGGAAGCTACTTAATCTCTCGGAGTCTCACTTTCTTCGTTGGAAATGGCACATAATTTTACTGTTCATACATAGCTTCATTGTGATATTTAAGAGCTTCTCTGTAAGGCATTAGGTACAGTTTTTGGCACAGACATGAGTCAGTCATATTGTGTAACTCCAGGGGCACTATTCCCACTACCAGCCTACATGGTCTGTGCAATAAATAATACTTTTTAATCATTACTTTTATTTCTAAGATATGCTCCTGACTCCCACTTATTTTCCTTATCCTTATTTTGGCCCCTGTGGCTTCCTGTCTCCCTATGAAGATCGGGAGCCTCGTGCCCTGGTGAGGCTATTGAACTCGCCTGGATCCTGATCAACAGTGTGGCGAGAGTACCAATCAAACCAGTGTTTCCACCCTTGGGTTGCTCTGCAAAACTGATTTGGACAGTCCAACTTATGTGGATTCCTTGGACATTTACCAGCTGAACAAACATAACTAGAAACTCAGCAACCCTGAACGGATGTCAGAAATACAGTGTCAGGTGAATTTCACATGGAAAGGGCAAATGCCATTTAGAAAGAAGGTCTCTTGATGAGGTTGTTCTTCCTTCCAGAACAGCGTGTGGATCCAGTCATCTGGAAAGCGCATAGGGAAGTGTTGGGGGTGAGAAGGACAGCCTTAGATTTTGGGGTCTATTAAACCTTTGGAGCTTTAGGATTTCGTGGCATTAATGACCTGCATCTACAGCTGGAATGGAGTTAGGTAATGATTCACAGTTACAGCTGAAAAGCAGCTGGTCTCAGGATGGAAGGGGGGTTGGCCTGGAATCCCTACATCTTGTCCCAAATCCCCAGGTTTCTCTAAAACTTAGAAAACAGAGACATCACTGGCATCCCTGTTAGGAGATGGCTCCTCCCAGGGTATGCGTATGCAGACAGCACGTTTACAGTGCGCAGGTTCTAGGCATTGGTGACATCCCAGATGCTTGCTCAGTGCCTGACATGCTGTCGAGTGTGCCACAAATGACAGTTATTCCTATCTGATTATTTGATTCACTAGTCAGACCTGCAGTGTGCCTGTTTGTTTTGAAGCTTGTCCCCTTCCCATGGGTGATGGGTAGAATCTTTGGAATTTCAATATTTTCCTTCCCCGAGCCACTGCACACAATTATGTGGGTGGGGGAAGGGAATGGAAGAAATATAAACACCAAAATGCCCATGTAAGGGTCATGAAAAAGCTTTTAAGGAGATGACAAAAGATGTCCCCTGAGACACACTTGTCTGGCAGACGGATTTCTTTCTTCTCCTAATATTGTGTTTTCTATATCTTTTTATAGGCTGTTTTGGTGATGGCTAAAGTGGGCCCGTAATCACTGCACAAAAGGGTGTTTTCTTATCTAAAAAAAAAAAAAAACAGGGGCTGGAGAGATGGCTTAGTGGTTAAGGCACATGCCTGTGAAACCTAAGGACCCTGGTTCAATTCTCCAGTTCCCACACAAGCCAGATGCACATGGTGGTGCATGCATCTGGAGTTCGTTTGCAGTGGCTAGAGGCCCTGGTACACCCATTCTCTCTCTCTCTCTCTCTCTCTCTGTCTCTAATAAATAAATAAATAAATAAAAATTAAAAAATCAACCTTGTTCCAAAAGTCCATTTTCTAAAATTTAGGCTGGAAATGTAATTTATACACTTTATTGCCATGATGCTCTAAGAAGACATGTTATCTGGTCACTATGGGCTAGGTTCTTTTGAGAGAAATCCTAATGTAAGACAGAAAGCATTGAAGTCACCAGACACTTACCTGGGAACTGCATGGTAAGAAGGTGGGGAGGTGTGATCATTAACATCGTCAGGTTGACAGGATCTAGAATCACCTTGGATACAAATCTCCAGGCATATCTGTGAAGGAGTTTCTGCATTAGGTTGATTGAGACGGGAAGACCAGCCATAACTATGGCTGGTACCATTCCATGGACTGGGGTCCCAGACTGAATCAAAGGAGAAAACGAGCTCAGCACCAGCATCCATGGCTCTCTGCTTCCTGACTGTGGATTGAATGTAGCCAGCTGCTTTCTGCTCCTAACACTGTGCCTTTAATTTCATGAGGGACTGTGCCCTCGAACTATAATCTAAAGAAACCCGTTTCTCCTCGAAGTTTCTTCTTCTTGTGTATTTTGTCCCAGCAATCAGGGAAGGAATGAATATGGTAGGAGAGAAGAGACTCATACTGAGTGAGTGTGGTGCTGAAGGCCGGGGCAGGAGGATGCTCCTCTCTGTTCTCCTAACATCACAGTTAGGTGCACAAGACAGGAAGGAGGTAGACATAGAAAACAGTTCTAGACTGCCTACAGGGAGACCTATCTCAGCAGGTGAAATACAGAGGTAGAGGTTCTCAAGAGTAGAAAATGGCATCTGAAAAGCCTGCAAGATGAGACATGCTTTTGAAGCTTGGCCCCTTCTGGGAATGGAGAGGACGCTGCAGTGGCTGGAGTTTGGGGAGAAGAGGATGGACACAAAATATTCAAGAGTCTGGAAAACTAAACAACAAATCAAAACAGAACAAAAACAAAAACAAACAAAAACCAGAAAGTAAAAGCTGGGTGTGGTGGTGCACGCCTTTAATCCCAGCACTTAGGAGGCAGAGCTAGGAGGATTGCCCTGAGTTCAAGGCCACTCTGAGACTACATAGTGAATTCCAGGTAGGCCTGGGCTAGATTGAGACCCTACCTCAAAAACCAAAACAAAACAAACAAACAAAGAATCTGGAAAGCTGTGGGGAGGAGTCCATCTTAGCATCTTAGTTCAAGTCAAGGGGACGTATTGGAGAATGAATAGCATGCACTTTAGACTAAGAGAAGAGTTGTAGAAATAGTACAGGGAGTGGTCTGTACGTATTTTCCCAGTTTATTCTCATGTTAATACCTCCCTTCAGCACAATACACTATTCAGAACGCAGATACTAATGCTGGAACAATGAACTAACTCAGCTCCTTATCAGTGGAGGATTCTAAATAGGGAAAAACTTACTTTAGTCAGGAAGACACCATGGGATGATGTGTGGGAGTGCATCAGAGGTGGGTAGCAATGCAAGTGGAGACCAGGGAGAAATTCTGGGCAGTGAAATGATAGGAGAAATGATTGGGTGTGGGACTGACAGTGAAGGCAGAGAAAATGAATGGCTTGAGGACTCAGGGTTGGCTAGGAAACAAGAAGAGGGTGAGGAAAATGGAAAAGACACGCTAAACATCTGGCCTAAGTGTATGCTGATGACTGAGCTGAGGAGGCCTGGCAGAGCTGGGGCTCAAAGGTTCAGATCTGCACTAGATGTTAAACATAAGATGCTCTGGATTACCCCCACTGGTAGCATGCTATCTAAGTGGAATGCATTATGGTTATCATTGGAAGACAGGTTCAGGTAGGGGTGTCTTTAGATTTAACCCCAACACCTTTCCAATTCTCACTTTTACCACTAGTGTTAAACATTGCTGAAAAGTCAGGTCCAAGATTGCATTTCTGTTAATTGGATTCTATTAATTGCATTCAACTAACAGGATGGCTTGTAGCAATGGGGAAGATGCTTTAGTGTGGCAGATATTTGAAAAGACAAACTCTCTGGATTGCATTCTGCAAAAGGACTCAAGCAACGGGATGGGTATTGGTGTCTCAGAGGCAAGTACCCACCCAGTCAGAATTTGGGGTTCTGCTTCTCTCTGGATGGAGACCTGTGAGCGGTTTCTTTGTCTGTAAAGTGGAGACCTGCTCTAGTATTGTTACACCGTGTTGTGGTTTGAATGTCAAGTGTCCCTCATAGGTTCATGTGTTTGAACACTTGGTCATGAGCTGGTGGTGCTGTCTGGGAAAGTTGTAGAACATTGAGGAGGTGGATCCTTGCTTGAGGAATTGGGGTACTGCGTTGGGTCTTAAGGTTTTATAGCTCAGTCCCACTTCCTGTTCCTATTTATGTCTGCTTCCTGACCCTGGTGCAATGCAATCGGTTCTGCTTCATGATCCTGCCTCCATGCCTTTCCCGCCGCAAAACTTCCCCTTGAAACGCTAAGCTGCATCAAATCCTTCCCTTCCTCTTAAGTTATTTTGTTCAGGTATTTGTTCACCACATTGAGAAAGTAACTGATATGCTGATTATATGAGGTGACATTTATAAAGTTTCTATGCATGGCATAGAAATGTTGTTTCATCTTCTGCCTTTCTAGAAGGTTCCTTAGTCACCCTGAGCAATCTCTTATAGTTTAAGAAAAACTTTGTAACTTTTGGAGTACTTACAGGAACAGTCTCATTTTCTCAGAACTCAGAATGAAATGCAAGTTCTTTTTTTTCCCTCTTCAAAGCGAGAAAACTTCAGAACATAGTTAATGAGGTGATCTGAACTGACTTAATTTAGTACAGAATTAAGAGCTCTCAGCATAGGCTGATATCCTTGACCATCACATTAACCTGTGATGCCTCTGCCTCAAATGACCCCCAACCTCTCCATGCCTGGGCATCTTAATTTCCTGGGCATCTTAAACAGTGAACTCATCCTGTGTATTTCATTAATTAATGGTGCCTTTCCCAGATTGGGCAGTGGGCAGTGCAGAGTGTCACAGGCTATTTACTCAGCCCTTGCTCTGTGACAGCTGGGCTAGAGCTGATGTTACTGACCTGGGGTCTGGTGCCCCTTCTCCACCTTCTGAAGGCCCCTCAGCTTTTCCACATGTTTCTAGTCTTTCTCATACATCATCAACTCCAGGTCTGTTGACACATAAACACCCATCATACTGATTGCCTTCATCAAGGCTGGGTCAATTATTTTTGTTTCTGGAATGTTCTTTTCTAACTATCTTTTCCACCCACAAGCAGATCACCTTCTTCTTAATTTGACTAAGAACTGGAAGTTATCTGATCAGAGCTCCTCAATGAGCTATTTCTCATTCATTCATTCATTCATTCCCTTCTTCATCTTTTCTGTTATTCCCTCAGTTGTTCAACTACATATCCACATGCCTTCCCTCATCTATTATGGCTTTCCCTTTCATTATCTTTATTATTATTATTATTATTATTAGAGAGAGAGATAGATATAGAGAGAGACAGAGAGGAAGAGGCAGAAAGAGAGAATGAGCATGCCAGCAGCCTCTCAGCCACTGTGAACAAATTCCAGACATGTGCACCTCCTTGTGGGTAAGTGCAGCATTGTGTGCTTGTGTCACCTTTCATCTGGCTAAACGTGGGACCTGGAGACCCAACAGGCCTTCTTAGTCTTGGCAGGCAGGCGCCTTAACTGCTAAGCCATCTCTCCAGCCCTCATTATCTCTTTTATGCAAGAGGTGTACAGAGTGTGTAGAGCTACAGTTATTGAAGATTACAGGCAGATGGCTTACAACTGGTGTTTCCTAGGTTGTGTGCCTTGAGCCCCATTCCTCTTGTTACTCACCACGGCACCCAACAAGTACAATTGTTATCTGCAGAAGTCCTCACCAGGGCCGCAGAAATCCTCTGCACTCTACCCCTCTCAGACAGGGAAGCTCAGAATGATAAGCTGGCTCTGTGAGGCAGTGAAAGGTACCGGACTATAGAGTCAAGCAGACAGGAGCACATCCTCACTCTGTAAATGCCTAGCTGTGTCTTCTTGGGCAAGTAACATCCTCCTTTGAACCACTTTGCTTCTTAAAGCTGGGATTATAATTTCTCCTTCGAAGACTAGTTCTGAAGATTCCAGGAGGGCATGGGTAGAGTCTGGTTTATTGTCTTAAAAACAGAAGTTGCAGGCTGGAGAGATTGCTCAGTAGTTAAAGGTGCTTGCTTGCAGAGCCCGATGGGCCAAGTTCAATTCTCCAGTGCCTGTGTAAAGCCAGATGTGCCAGATGACACATGCATCTGTAGTTCATTGGCAGTGCCAGGAGGCTCTGGTATGTCCATTCATATTCTTTCTCTCTCCTTGCAAATAAATAATAAATACAATATTTTTTTAAAAAAAGCATTAGTTGCTAAAGGCATAGTGGTTGTCCTTAGCTAAGATGCAAACCCAGAAAGCCTTGTTCTTAGTTCAGCATGTTTCTACCTGGAGTTGATTCATGGCCACCCTGGAAGGTTAGCTGTGGAGTGTTCCTTTCTGTGAAGCCTTCTTGTATCTGCTTCCCATTCACCCTCACAATGAATCTCATCTCTCCTTCTCCTTCAGCGACTCTTTCATTTATTGATTTTTGTATGTAGTCATCTTTTTAAAATAATATTTTATTTATTGCTTTGTTTGAGAGAGAGAGAGAGAGAGAGAAAGAGAGAGGAAGAGGCAGAGAGAAAGAGAGAAGGGCATGCCAGGACCTCCAGCTACTGCAAAGGAACTCCAGATGTATGCACCCCCTTGTGCAGCTGGCTTATGTGGGTCCTGGAGAATCGAACCGGGGTCCTTAGGCTTCACAGGCAAACATCTTAACCACTAAGCCATTTTCCCAGCCCTGTATGTAGACATCTTTCTAGACCCCATCCCTTCACCTTTTTTAAATTTTCTTTCAGTCAGATTCCTGTGACATCCTGTTGAAGCCTATGGGCATCTTCTCAGAATAACCTTTTCAAATGAATCAAGGGAAACACAAAAGAGGACCAAAGTATTATACAGAAATTCAGTTACCAAAATATTTATAGGACAAACCAAACCAAAATTGCAATATAGTGACATATGTGCTTCTATATGAACATGCTTAGTAGATCTTGCAGCAGACGAGTATAAACCACATCTCCAGATATTGGCAGCGACTATCATATAACATAATGATAGCTGCGGTTTCTTTTGGTGATGGAGTTGATGTCCCTGAAGAAAAGCCTGATATCAGAAGTTAGTAAAGTGAAGACGACAAGGTTACTTTATTTGTCTGATTACTTAAATTGTTTAGCCATTCAACTTCAGAGAACCACGAATCCCATCCACAATCCCCATCCACAATTCCTCACAGGGTCCAGATCCAGCCAGTATATGCCTTGAGCTTCTGGATAAACCCTTCCTTTTCTCTGGTGCTCCTTTCCTTCCCACAGCAGAGCCTCGTTTCATTTGGCCTTGACTTACACTGAGCAGTTCTAGTTAAAAGCATTGCAAGGCAATTATAAGTCATTCATGAAGACTTTTTTCATATACAGGCAGATACTTGGGACACATCACTGCCGAGGGTTTGAATGTAAAGTAAAACCCTTTCCTCCCATGTACTGTCTCTGGTCACGTGTTTTGTCCCAGTATTGGGATAGTAACTGCTATAGTCACTTAAAAGATGGAGCTGAGTCCCTGAGCACACTTCCTTTCCACTTGGTTTCAGCCTATTTTGGGGGCAGACTTTTCCAGATTAAGCTCCCAGAATTAATTCCAACCAAGCCTTGTGATTTGTAGCTTGTAATGACTGCTTGAACCAACTTTTCCTTCTACGAATAAGGCTACCAACTACCATGTAGTTATTAACTCAGCACTGGTTCCTGTGTGCGTGAGTGCATCCTTCCTCTGCAGCCGGGACATCACCCATCAGATGTCCTTGTCTTTCCAGAGGGGTGATCGACCGGCTTCTCCAACATCGGCCATTCAGGTGCTTCTCTTGGCTTCACAGTGCTTGAGCTTCTCTTTTTCGTTCTAACCTTCCCAGCTCTGTCATTGTTCCGTGCTGACTTTGTATCCTCTGCTTGATTTCAAAGTAATGGAGTGCCCCTGGGCTCAGTCCAAGCTTTTTTTTTTTTCTTTTTTCTTTTTTGGTTTGCACTGTTTTTGCTGAGTGGTCTGAGCCTCTGCCAAGCCTGTATTATTATCTCTGATCCAGACTTCCTCTCTTTCAGATCACCATAACCGGCTGTCTACTTTGCATGTTCAAATCAGCACCTTATGGTCCTGGCAAGCGCAACATGGGCAGTTATCACTTTTGTCGTCCAGCTCTGTCATTCTTTTAGATGTCTTGATCTCAACAGATGTCCATGTAAACCATCCAGGAGCTCAAGCCAAAATGACCAGAAGTCATTCACAGTTGCTTCATCCTCGGTGTGCCAGAGCTTAACCCTGTGCCCTGGAAGTTGCTGGCTCCTGCTCCCTCTGCACTCTGACCCAGGCCTGTCATCTGCAGGGCCAAGAGCTCTGCCGCGGCTCCATCACTCTCCCCTCACCTGTCACCTTGCTTGCTGCAATAGCTTCCTAACAAAGTTCACCCCTTCTCCTCTTGCTGGCTAATGTTCTTATTTTTCAGACTGGCCTTTTTTTTTTTTTAATGTGAGAGAGAGCAAGAATCGGCACACCAGGGCCTCCAGCCACTGCAGTCAAATTGCAGATGTGTTTGCCCCTTTGTGAGCATATGCGACCTTGTGTACTTGCATCACTTTGTGCATCTGGCTTATGTAGGACCTGGAGAGTTGAACATGAGTCCTTAGGCTTTGCGGGCAAGCACCCTAACCACTAAGCCATCTCTCCAGCCCGGCCTACTGTTAATATAGCATCCAGGGTGAGCTACCTTGTTAGAGCCCATGGTTGTCATAATTTTCCTTACAAAGTCCCCTTGCTGTTCAGGACACATCTCAAAGGCCACAACATCATGACCTCATGTGGCATCCTCTGCCGTCACTCAGCACCCACAGCCTGGCTGAGCTGCTCCTCAGCACCACGCCAGTACTGCCGGTTGGGTTCAACATGCTTGCTCGTCTCCCATCTCCTCCTCTCTAGAGCACAGCCCAACACCAGCAGACCTCTTGTGAATGTACTTACCCTGAATTCATAGCACCTGATGTGATGCTTTAATGCATCAGCAGTAATTTCTCAGTAACTGACTGTGGACTAATTGGAGAAATGATGGGTCTTCTTCTGTGGTCTGTTTCTTGCCTCTCCCTAGTGACCAATCTTGATGGTCGGTCATTAGAGATACCCATGTATGGAGGCTAGATGTTTGGGTCTCATCCCTGGCCAGGATACACGGAAATGCTATTGGGATCATTTGGAAATCCAAAACCTTGTCTGAGAATTGTGTACTCACGCACACTGTGGCCTGTACACTGAGATACACAAGGAAATATCTTGCTTATTTGGAAGCTGTTTGTTCTCTAATTCATTTTTTTTAAATTTTCCCCTTTAAATAATATGACTTCTTCTTTCAAATTTTTAAACTTAATTCTGTTCCTCTTTTGGGCCAGACTCCAGTAACTGTTGAGGCAATGTTTTCTGTCATGAACTCTTTTTATGGGAAGAAAATAGGGGCTGTAAAGTTGTTGGGATTGGGGTATCCTCTCAGAGGGCTTTGGGAAATGGGCGGGGGGCAGGGGGGGGAGAAAGGTGAGCACAGTCCAAGGTGGGAGCTATAACAGTCAGATCCGGGGTCAGTGTGGTGGGAAGGGAGTCATTGCAGGCAGAAAGCAGTACACACAATGGAATGAAAGACAAGAAGATTTGATGTTTGTTGGAAATTGTGAGGCATGCTGGGATTTAGCCTGGGAGGGGGAGTGGTAATCAAGAGACAAGGCCAGAGAGGCCTGAAGAACCTGAGGCATTAAAGATCTCTTGTTCATAATAAAAGTGGCCAGGTTGAATGGTTCACTGTCTATATAGGGGAAGACTGCAATCTTGTTAGCCTTTTATGACAGTTACTTGTAGTTGCTGGATAATGGCTCAGAGGGGATGGTGATGAAAATTGGGAAATTATATTTAAGGACTAAAATTTGGAACCAAACTTGGAAAGGGGCATCTTTATGTCAGTAAGACATTAGAAGCCATTTGAAACCTGCAAGAAGGTTCCTAAACATTAGATGCAATCATTCTGTCGTGAAATATGTGTGCCTCCCAAACATACAGGTATTTGTGACTGATCTGACTACCCTAACTGAATTGTTCCTTATTATTAGACAAATGAATGAAACAACTGAGTGTTTAGGCAGTTCCTTTCCATCTTTCCCTCTTTCCATTTATCCCCTAGTGCCACTGAAAAACCCAACAGGACAGTTCTCTGAAGTCCCCAAACATTTTTACCAACTATGTGACTGATCTGTGAGTATCCACTGAATTGAATCTGAAACGGATGGTCATATGATGTACTAAAAGCCCAGGCACTAAGCTGCCTTTGTATGATAGTGAGATAAAGGTTAGGCCTGGGCCTATGTGGTGGTTTAAATATGAAATGTCCCCCATAGCCTCATGTCTTTGTAATTAAGCCTCCATCCCCAGCCTTAGGGAGGAGGAGCCTTGCTGGAGGAGGTGTGTCATGAGGGTGGACCTCGAGGTTTATTAGTCAAGCCTTACTGGGTTTTCACTGGCTGGGTCACTCTTGCTGCTACATCCCAGCTGCTGTGACAAGATGTGATGGGCAACCTCTGTTGTGCCATACTATAAGGAAACTCACCATCAACACTGTAAGCCAAAATAAACCATTTCCTTCTGCACACTGCTTTTGGTCAGGTGTTTCGTCCAGCAACGAGAAGGTGATGGCTACAGCCTGCATGGGGCAGGTATATGAGTCGGGAGAGTAAAGCGGATAGTATCAGGAATGATGCCCAGGCCTGGACACAGCTGCTGCTCTGCAGGAGAGATGAATAGGGCAGGCTTGCACGTACCAGGGCCGCCTCCCTTACTATAATTATCAGGTGTCAAGTGAATATTTCTGGGTTGCACAAAGCAACTCCAGAGGTTGGGGGATAAATGGTCCCTGATCAGAGGAGACAAGGACCATTCATAGATTCTGTTGCTCAAATTCTACTCACCTTGCCGCACTGGAAGAATATGAGTAACAAGCTTAGTCTCTCTCTAGTCTATGGGCATTTGTAGACCCCTATGGAAGCAAGAAACATTGGCACAACATGGGTGGGAAAGAAGCTAACCTGTTTGCTATTCCCAGAGTGGTTAGGGTGCCTGGATATGGTGTTAGTCCTAGGCTTATAGTCATGGGTACTCAGGTCAGATCCAGCTCTCTGCTGGAATTAGCGCAGAAGTCTTGACTCTCAGGTACACTTATCCAGCGTCTTCCCTTACCACTTCTGCTTGCATCTTCCATAACTGCCTTGAGCTGCATGTGGTGGTCTGTCACAGAGCATTGTTCCAAACTCCTGGAGCACCTTCTTACTCCAGCGAGGGTGGAAACCTAGGAATATGCTTCAGACTCCCTTGCAGCTAAAGCGGCAATGAAGACAGGCTAAAAAACAGATTCCAACAACTGTATGCATTTGCCTGATATAAAGAAGCTGGAAGCCATGTTATGATCCTGCTGCTGTACCTGAGAGTCTGGGATTGTTTCTTAGGGATTCTATGCTCCAGTTGCCATATTTATAAGTGTGGAAAGACAGTCACAGCTCTGGTGGCAGATAGAATGGCTTCTTGAGTTTGGCTCACATGTCAGAGGTATGTGGTCAAAATGATGGTCCTGGCGGGATCTTCCATACTGGTGAATTTCCAAATTCTGTCAGAGATGGCCATTCCCCTGGTAGATAAGTTCTCAGATTCATTCCTAGAAGCTGGGAACCCACCTGAGCCTCCATCTTTCTCATGATTTTGTAAGCACCTGGGTTAAATTATTTACAAAAATGACATTAGCCCTTTACATCTCCTTGTTCCCATGCATCTTTGCAAAGGGGCTTGCAGATCATGTCAAGAAGTAAGTCTAGGAGTTGGGGAGATGGCTCAGTCAGTAAAGTGCAAGCATGGAGACCTGAGTTTGGATCCATATTAAAAGCCAGGGCTGGGGAGATGGCTTAGCAGTTAAGGACCCAGGTTCGATTCTCTAGGTCTCATGTAAGCCAGATGCACATGTTGGTGCATGAGTCTGGAATTAATTTGCAGTGGCTAGAGTCCCTGGCACACCTGTTCTTTCTCTTTCTTTCTCTCCCTTTCTCTTCTCTAATAAATAATAAATAAATAAGAAACTCTTTTGTTTTTAAAGCCAGGCACAGTAACACATGCCTGTAATCCAGCACCTTGGAGGGGAAGACAGGAGGATCCTTAGGGCTTGCTGGCTAGCTAGTCTAGCTGAATCAATGAGCACTAGATTCACCCTGTCCCAAAAACTAAGGTGAAAGTGACTGAGGAAGATAGCTGAGTTCAACATCTGGCCAACCCCACCCCCAAATACACACTTGCACACATATGTGTGCCCAGGTATAAGAACATGAATACATACATGAAACCAACCACACATAAACATGCAAAAAAAGTTATGTCTGTTTTCCAAAACCTAGAATTTTGAGCTGAGTTTGAAACTGGCTCTAACGAACAGATTAAGAAGAGGGACCATTGTACCCATTGAGTCTATACCCACGGTGGCCTTATCTGCAGTTTCTCCTTTGCAACTCTTCCCGAAGCCAAGTGGATAGTCACAGCTAGTTTGCTATATATATAGTGCTGTGGTTCTTAGCATTCTCAGCCAACAGTCAGTTAGCACTTAGAAGCAGAGCCACTTAGCCAATACGCAGCTGACCGCAGATGAGAGAACTGTCCAGCCCAGATCAACAGCTCACAGCTGTGTGTGCTAAGTAAATGGCTTTTGTTCTCTGTGGTTTATTGTGTAGTATAAAATAATGGAAAGAATAGTTAATTCTGGCAATCGAATCCTTTATGGCTTAAAATGGATTCTGTTGTCTGCAATTGCCTTACCTTGCCTGTTCTACATGTAATTAAGCATTCCAACAATCGGATCATCCTAGTTCCTGTTCAAAGTCTCTCTCTCTCTTCTGGAGTTCTTCTCTTACTATTTGCCACTTTCCCTTCTTCACTGTTCTATCTGACCCATCAATAGCAGTTGTCCTTTATATTTCTCAAACACATACTACTTCTGTCAGCTAGCCACAGCCTCCCTGCCCTATATGCCTTCATTTCTGGCTCTGATAGAAATAGTGTCCTTTTTGGTTTTTCTTCTTCCTTTCTTGTCTTCTTATCTCCTCTATAAGATGGCTGGGTGAATGTTGTAGATATCTTACTGTTGCCAGGACAAAAAAAAAAACCTGACCAAAAGCAGCTGATGGGAGGAAAGGTTTTATTTTGGTTTACAGTCTTGAGGGAAAGCTCCATGATGGCAGGGAAAGCATGGCACGAGCAGAGGCTGGACATCACCTCTGCCACAACAGATGGAAAACAACAAGATGGTAAGCCAAGTTCTGACAAAGGGGAGCTGGCTATGACACCTCAGAACTTGCCGCCAACAACACACCTCCTCCAGCAAGACTCCACCTCCCAAACTGCCACCAGATGAGGACCAAATATTCAAAATATATGACTGTATGGGGGTGAATATCTGATTCAAACTGCAGTGAATGTTTTTAAAATGAAGATCTGACCACAGTGCACAGACCTCTCCAGATGTACTTCCTGAGGTCACATGTGCTATTCTTAGCCCACCTTACCAAGTTATAGACCTGCCTTTCCTCCAGTCTCTTCTTCCTTTTCCATGTCAAGGTCTTTGTATATGCTATTCCTTATTCCAGTAATTCTTTGTCTCTGCCCTCCTCAAGTCCTTTCCTATCTTGCCTTGAGAGCCTGGTGGGAATATCACTGGCTCCCCCATTCCTGCAATGATCTCTCTTTTATTCCCCCACCCCTTCACATAGAAACAAGTTCATATCTGCCCATTCCATGCTCCAACGAGATTTGGCACAAATCTAGGTAAAAAATAACTTTTGTCATTATTCTTGTACTGTCATTTTCTTCTGCCAAGTGCCTTAATCTTAGTTATGATTTGTTCTCTGTAGTTAGCAAGGTGCAATTTGTGTAGGAGACATCCATGACATGTGGTAAAGGAATGGTGAAACATAAGCTTGTCTACCAGGTTGCCTGATGTTTTGTGAAGTAGATACTTGGATACACATCACTGTTTCCCAGGATGCTTTGCGGCCAGTGAGCTCTCATGTTCGTTTCTTTACAATCTGACTCAGTGAGCCTGTGTTCATATCTGGGCACCTGCATTTTAACAGGATTCCCAGCACAATCTCCATGGACCACACTTGAGCTAATGGTCTTGATGGAGGCTTCAAACATTGGGAAATAATATAGTTTCTTTGTTTCTTCTGTAGATATGTATGGAGTACCTGCTATAAGTGTGGGTATGCAAAAGATGTGGCAGTCATAGCCTAGCCTCAAAGCCTCTTAAGTTCACCGTGAAGCCAATCTCTTCCTTCATAAAGTGTCTAAAAGATGGCATGTGACTGAATTTCCTAGGAAGAACTTGTTTTTATATATAAGGCTATAAAATGAAAGCTAAGGTCTAAACATTTATTTCTTGCTCAAGGCTTGGAAGAATTTTTTTATATACTGGAAAAAGCACTGGCTTTGGAATTTTCCATGGTATTTCATCTCTTCTTGAACTAAAAACTGACTCTAGTATCTTCATTCATAAAATGTTGTTGATAGGAAAAGAAACTTGTGTAGGAAATGAACTCAGCCTAAGGCTTGGGGTTGTCTGTGTGTTCTGATAGTGAGTTTCATTGTTATTACTGAACAGCCAGCTAGACATGATTGTTGATCTGTCTATGTAGCTCTAAGCTTCAATGGGAGAAGAGCTAAGGCCGGAAAGGGAGGCTGGGTTTGTATGCTCACTCAGCCCTGCACTGCTAATGAGTTGTAGCACTTTGTTCTCCGAATCAGTTTAGATTTAAATTGGAGGTGAAATGGCTACATGTTCTCATGACAAATGTTAAATGAATAAAATTCTAGATAAAGAACCAAGCACAATACTTTGAACATATTAAGTCTTCAATAAATACATACTCAGCAGCGTCCAGCATTGGAATTAAAGAGGGGATGATTTTAGGAACAAAGGCCTGCCTTACTGCCCAAGCAGTGGGCTTAGGAGTTACAGGCAACAAAGGAAATTATTATTGACCAAAAGACCATGTCTGAGAAATATGTGAGATTCTGAGAACCTTTTTTTTTAAGTTAAAATATTAGATTTTTTTTTTTTTGGTGTAAGAGACACAAAAAGCCAACTTTAACATAAGAAAAAACTCAAAAGAACTATTTCACATCATGTATACTGCCTGCCATAGACACATTCCAGAGCAGGCATGACTTCAGGCATGGCTGTACACTGAGACACAAAGGAATGATGCTGTGTGGTCACGTGGGTCTGCCTTCTCATGTTGAGTCCATTGCCAGCTGTAGCAGGGATTCCATTCCATCCCGTTGTCTCCTCAGACCAAGCAGTGGCAGCATCCCTTATCCCTAATCTCTTGCTTAAGTCCATGGCTTAACGATGATCGGGTTGGCGTGGGTCATTTGTCTCTTTCTCTGAGCCTGTTGCTATATAAAGGAGAGAACATTGTGATTGAGTCAGGCATGTGCTGTAGGTCTCCCTTGACTCTGGCATGGCTGAAGTTAGCCTAACCCATGTTCCAAGTACTGCGCATGATGGGGGGTGTGCCCCAATATGTAAGCAATGTCATCAGAAGGGAGAAAGGACACAAGATAAGTATAAACAATTCATTCCATTCTAAACTTTGAGCTTCTTGTACTATTTTTGGTCAACCTGGGTATATCTCAGTCCTAAACCCTAGGAAAATGACTGAACTTGTTTTCTGCAATGGAAATTGGGAGCCAGGGCTGGGATCCTCATCTAAATCCAGTCTTTGGTGACAGGCAAACTCTGAGAAACGGACAAAGGCCTGGTAGCTATGGTGACTGTCAGGAAGCAGGCTTGGCCCCTGGAAGAAGAGAGACCCAGGAAGCGTTAGCATGGGGGACATTTACTTACTAGCTTCCTCAAGCGTGGCTCCTGGATACTGCCGGTGCTACACAATTCCTGCCACCCCCACCCCTACTTTCTCACTGTCATCAAAGTGCTGCTTTTATGGTCAGGGCACTCTGTTCTGACCACAATTCCTCCTCATGGGTCATCTTCTGGTGAAAAACAGTTTTTCTCTGAGATGTGCCTGCATCTGTTGGGTGGCACATTAAGGTATACCCCATGGGGACAAGAGTTATGAAAATAGAATCCATGCCCAGGAAGTGAGCAGAATCCTTTGCCCACCCTCTCCATTGGAGCAGCGCAGGAGTCAGGCAGCGGCGGCAGCGGCAGGCTTCCTGCCTCAGCACTTTCCTCATAGAAAACAAGATCACTAAGTGACTTCTCCATCCTCCCTTCATCTGTATCCCCGGGAGATCACGGCAGCCCTTGCCAGTCGATGCATTTGCTCTGTCTCTGCTCCCATCCATTTTTCTTCTTGTCATGGAAAAAGACTTAACAAAACACTCACATTAATATTTCTGATCCCTGTAAATGGCCAGATCCCCCAGAGACCCATTGGCCTCTCTGTCCACATTGCCCATGCCTCATTCTCTTCCCTGTGATGCAACATCGCTTTGCCTTAATGTCAGTCTGGAATGTGGCAGTAACTGGTTGCTTTATGCATTCTGGCTTCCCTTTATTAATCATTCTCCCACTGAAGATGCTAACACGAGATTTTCTGTTTCCACAACAGTGTAGGTGCTTCCTTAAAGAAGCAGTATTGTTAACTTAGCAAGGATCTGGCCCTAAAGCAAAGGTCACCCATAGGCACAGCCACAATTAATTATAAACCTGTAATGACTGTGACCCTGGGCAAAAGCTTGCTATTATATTTTAAGTTCCAAGGACAGTTTTAAACCATATAGTCCAAAGGTTTTTTTTTTTTTTCTTCTCCAAAGGAGACATGTCTGAATACAGTTTTGGTCATCATAATTCAGAGGGCATAGTGGAGGAGTGACTGGCATCTCACATGGTGCCCCTCATCCCCACACAACAGAGAATGTTCCAGCTCTAAAGGGCATCAGAGTCAAGGACGAAAGATCCCAATGAGTTGGCAGTGACTCAGTCATAAATTCTTTGATGTGATCATCCACTTAGCACTTGACCATGAAGAGTCTGGTACGTATCAGGCACCATTCCATGTATCAGGGATTTAAACATGACCAGGGCTGTCCGGATAACTGTTCCCATGGAGATAATACCGTAGGGGGAACACACTGACAATAAGTATGTGTATAAAAGGATTATTGAGGAGGTTCTATGACCGCCAAACAAGCACAAAGATAAAAAGAAAGAGTGAGAGTCAGATAAGACTTGGATCATATTAGCTACTGAGACCAGAGGAGGCTATCCTGAGAATCGGCATTTGCTCTGAGACCTGTTATGGGAATAGAAACCAACAGAGGTGAAATCTCAAGAAAAGTGTTTGAAAAGCAGAGAGAAGATTCGGAGAGAAGATCTCAGTCCCTGGGGCAGAAATAGCTGTCTTGTTTGGGGAAAAAGAAGGAAGACAGATATCTGGAAAAGAATGAATAGGAAGGAGGGTAGCAGAGATAAGAAAGGAACCATAGAAGGCCTGGTCTAATCAGATAGAGGTAGAGTTGATAAACCTGTCCTGGAAAAGGCCAGATGGTAAGTATTTTCAGCTTCGTGTCCCATATAGTGTTCACTGCAATGACTCAATTCTCCCATCATCTTGTACAGGCCATAGACAATATGCAAATGTGTGGGCCTGGTTGGATTCCAGTACAATTTATTTTTATTTTTTCATTTTTTTGGTTTCTCAAGGTAGGGTTTCACTCTAGCTCAGGCTGACCTGGAATTCACTATGTAGTCTCAGGGTGGCCTCAACTCACAGTGATCCTCCTACCTCTGCCTCCCAAGTGCTGGGATTAAAGGCGTGCGCCCACCACGCCTGGTCAGTAAATTTTTTTTTTTTTGTAAAGTTGGGCTATGTTGCTGATCCCTGGTGTAGGACCTTGTACGACATGAGAAAGAAGTTAAATTTTAAGTGCCCATGGACAATTTTAAGCAGGGGAATTAATGACACTTATGAATGTCCTTTGTAAGACAAATGCAACCAGTGGCTTGGTGGCCTTAGGCATATCATTTCATCTCTCTGGGCCACAATTTTCTTCTGTTTAAAATAGAATTGGCCGCCCCCCTCAGATTGATGTTAGGCTGGGGCGACACAGATGGAGGGAGTGAAGTGTAGTTTGCAAATGTGAGTTATCGTGACTGTTAAAAGTGTTTCCATCTGTGGAGGCCTCGAGCCCTCCCATGTTTCTTCCCAGCCTTCTAGTATGAGCGATGGCTCCGATTCAGAGCAGGAGGAACTTCCCGAAACTCCAGGAGGTGGAATTACTCACTTGCCATCACATAAGGCAGAAGCAGTTGTGTTTGGGCTCCCGCCCGCCTGTCTGCATGTTTTACAGCTCAAATATAGACTTCATGCTCAGTGCCTCGTGGGGGCTGCTTCTCCCCTGGTAAGCCCACGAGCTCGGTTTTCCCTGCAGAGGAGTCACCTCTCCGTGAGCAAAGTCATTTGCTTTGCTTATCCTTGGCAGCTGTGTCCTGTTGTCCCGCCCATGAAGTGTCCAGAGAAAGCTCAGAGTAAAGCAGGAAATGAACAGAAACTCAATGGGCGATGACAGGTCTGCAAAGAAGGAGCAAGTGTTTGGGAGCTGACCTGGAATTCACTATGTAGTCTCGGGCTTGCCTTGAATTCACAGCTACTGTCTCCTGAGTGATGGGATTTTAAAGGTGTGCACCAGAAGTTTTTTTTTTTTAAAGGCTACACCACAAGGCTTTTTCACAAGTTTCTCCTCCACTCCAGTTACCTTCCCCATCTTTTCTTCCTTTTCATTTGGCTAGTGCTGTCACAAAAGTCTCAATGGAGCCTTTGTGGACCAAGCTCTTTAAACTTGCAGCTCATCCCAACCATGGCTTTCTGTCCCCTTATTCTGTTGTATTTAGGGTCTTACAGTGTATCACATGTTCCTACCTGGCATGACAGCCATGTGCACTGGTTTACCTGTTTGCTGTCTGTCTGCCCCCCTAGTTGAAAGCAGGGCTCCATCAGGTGCATGGTTGCACTTCTCACGACTACCCAGGTGGGATGCACACAGCAAGAGAGTAAAATATTTGTGTTGGCTAAGTGAAACATCTCTGCCACACACTCCGAAGCTCAGGGACCATTGCAGAAGAGGTGGTGGGAAGAATGCAAGAGACAAAGGATGGGGAGGAGTGCTTTGGAATACTGTCTTCCTGACACAAAGTGGCGGTGACATTCGTGACCTCATAGTGGCTGACACTACCTACACAAAACATGCATGATAGAAAGGAAAAATGATGACATCAACATAGAACAGGGACTAGAGGGAAAGGAGATAGCATACAGTGCAGGGGGATAGGAGAGGAGAGAAAGGGAGGGTGATGGGTGGGGATCATGATCATGTATATTGCGTGTCTATAGGTGGGGTTGTTAATGAAAAGTTAAAAAAATATTTATGTCGAACGAATGAAAGGATGTTCCCAGGCAGCTGGTCACTTGCCAGTCAGGCTGGTAACAGCTAAGTTCTCTGTCACTGGCAGGAAGCTAGCAGCGTGAATTTGAGGCAGGCCGATTACACAGAGTCTAGTAGAGAAACTAGCTGCTGAAACAAATGCCCGTCTCTCAGTGACTACGGCCCTCTTAATCTCTCCCTCATGTAATAACAGCCCATGGTGGACTTTTCTATTACTACGAGATTTCCCTCCAGGCTTTGGTTCAGGAACCCAAGCTCCCGTGGTTTTGTGATGCAACCATCCCTAAGGACTGTAAATTCTCTGCCTGGTCCCCTCCCCACTTCCACTCTCTTTCAGCTCATTCCCACTGGTGAGAACTGATCACAAGCCTTCACCTAACTACAAAGGAGGCTGGGGCATCCCACTTCCTACCCAATAACTGCTTGCCAGCAACAGCTCTATACAAAGAAATACCCTGTGTTCTCTACTCCGGCTGATGATGGATGTTTGACTGTGTCACATAGTAGTAGATCTTTCCTTCCTTCCTTCCTCCTGTGCCAGCACCTTGCCCAGCAAGTCCATAGTCAGTAGACATCCTTCTTCCCAGTCCCGTGAGTCTTTTCTCTACATTCAAAAGTCCATTTTGGTAAAAAAAATTACTTATTTACCTGTGTGTGTACGCCAGGTTCTCTTGCTGTGGCAAAATAAATTGACTATCTGGCTTTATGTGGGTGGCTGGGGAACTGAACCTGGGCTAGCAGGCTTTACAAGCAAGTGCCTTTAACCACTGAGCTATCTCTTCAACCCCTTCAAAGTTGTTTTAAGCAAACAATCTGGCCAACTGCTTTCTCTTCACCATTCCTAACATATCTTCCTGGTGCGTCCAGGCATCAAACTGGTCAATAGTGAGCCAGAATTCTTGAAAGAATTCTCTGCTGATTTAACTTTTTTTTCACATATTATTCACTCCTTAGCTTCTTGAAACTACTTCCACTTAATGTCACCCATGACCTTCTTGGGAAATCTGATATTCTTTCCACGGACTGAATTCTAAATGCTTTCTCTGCAACATTTGACACTCAGGAGGATGGCTCCTTGCCTGGGGCTCATGATTTTCTGACCTCTCTGTTCCCTGTTCACATCTGTCCTCACTGGCCACCCTTTCCCGGTCCCTTATTTCTGCTCCGGGTCTGGGTCACTTGAATTCTGTTCTTGGGTCTCGTCCACACTGTTCTCATCTGAAAATACCTCCCAGGGTTGAAGCATTCGGTACTCGTCTCCTAACGCTCACAAAGGCCCAGTGGATGGCGTAAGATAACAGTTTCATTCTTTCATCATTCTAGTGTCCAGTAACCCCAAATCCTGCTGTTGGTGGGGTTGATTCCTTCGGGACACCTTGGGAGAGTGTCTGTCCCAGGCCTCTTTTCTCGATTCGCATGAGTCCCACAATCCGGCATTCTCTGGCTGCAGATATGTCGCTGCACCCTTCAGGCAACCACCACCAGATTCATGAGCTTCTTGAAGTCTAGGATCACCTCATTTCAATCTTTTAACTTAGCAATATCTGCAAAAGGCTCCGTTTTCATGAAGTCTCCTTTCAGACTGAGGGTTAGAGCTCATTAGGGGGACGCTACTTCATGCACAACACCGCCAGGTTCTGTATCTCACTCCCAAGTTTTGCTTCTGAGCGTTTGACCCATGTTTCTGTCTCTCTAGCCCATGATTCCTAGTGTTGGAGGCAGGATAACCTCAAATGCACATGGGCAAACATGGTCAGAATTGATCTTCTTGATTCTAATCATTCTTGATTTTTTTCTTTCGTGAGGGATAGCTCACCATCTGTCCACTCTTCTAAGCTGAGCGCACGAGATGTCTCCTGGATTCCTTCCTTACTTGCCTCCCACCTTCAATCAGGCAATGAGTTGTGTGGATGTGTCTGGCTATATCTCCCCACAGTCCTCACAACCAGCATCTCCACCTCGGTGCGGCTTGCCAACAGCTTCTGGGCTAGCTTCCTTCTCTCCTGCCCCCAAGTTATCATTAGAACTATTTACAGAGTTTTCCTCCTAAAGGGCATTAGGGGTCTGATCATAGAATTTCTTCCCCTAAAGTTGGAGCTTTATACACATTCAGAACCTTTTGGATTTAAGAAATGCCAGACACAGCACATTTCATAGGTCTGGCAGTATAATCTGGGACAGCACCCCAGTCTCAAACATGGAAGAGTGACGTGTGTGAATATTCACATGCAGAGGAACAAGGACTGTGAATAGCCTCCTGTGAGTTCAGCCGTGTTCACTGCCAAATGCGCTTGTGCTAAGTCATGAAGGAACCTTCCGTTGTCAGATTTTTGAGTTCCAAGAGCGTGTACTCATACTTTTCTTTGTAGAAACTTCTATTGATTTCTTTTTTCCCCCACTTTCATCAGAGTTTAAAAAAGTAATTCCTTGCCGTTGGCCTGCGGCCTTCAGTGGTGTGTGTGTGTGTGTGTGTGTGTGTGTGTGTGTGTGTGTGACAATATTTTTAAACATCCCAAATGGGAAGCCTGTAGGAGACACAGACATCCACGTGCACAGGCTTGCACTGTTTCCTATGGTGTTTATAACACATCAGTTGATGTAGTTTTCCTTATCCCTCTGGGTATTTGACCTTAAATAGCCTGCTCTCTAAACTAATAGCTAGGTTATTCCCAATGCAGCCTCAGGCTGTTTCTTCAGGGCTGTAGTGGTTGGATTGAGGTGTCCCCCATAAACTCAGGTGTTCTGAATGCTAGGTTCCCAATTGACAGAGATTTGGGAATTAACACCTCTTGGAGGCAGTGTATTGTTGGGGGCGGGCTTATGGGTATTATAGCCAGTTTCCCCTAGCCAGTGTTTGGCATACTCTCCTGTCCCTGTTGTCCACCTGATGTTGGCCAGGAGGTGGTGTCTACCCTCTGCTCATGCCATTGTTTTCCCCTGCTATCATGGAGCTTCCCCTCAAGCCTGTAAGACAAAATAGCGCCCCCCCCCTTTTTTTTTTTGCCACAAGCTGCTCTTGGTTGGGTATTTTCTGCATGTACTGTAACAAGGACCATCCCTGCCCCTTTCCTCTTTCTTGTCTCTCTGTCTCCTTCTTGCCCCAGATATATCATATTATCCAGGTAAGTAGAAATCCTCAAATGTAAAGTTAGTCTGAACATCTGGGCATAAGCTCATGCCTCTAGCTGAACTGCTCTTTATCAGTGTATTTTGGAAATCAAAATTCATTTGTTAAGCAAATATTTATAGAACCAGCCCCTGGTGAGGTTCTACGTATACAAGTCAGAGAACTAGACAGAAATCCCGGCCTTTTCAGATTGGGGCAGTAGCAGTGAGCCTTGAGGTTTTATAGCTCAGCCCCTTCTCTTTTTTTATGCAGGAGAGAGAGAGAGAATGGGCATGCATGCCAGGGCTACCAGCCACTGTAATCAAACTCCAGATGTGTGCAGCCCTTAGTGTGCATATATGACATTGTGTGCTTGCATCACTGTATGCCTGGCTTATGTGGGACTTAGAGAGTCGCGACATGAGTCCTTGGCCTTCGCAGGCAAGTGCCTTAACCACTAAGCCATCTTTCCAGCCCCAGCCCCTTCTCTTTACTAAGGATGCAATGTGACCAGTCACCTCTTGTTCTTGCCATCATGCCTTTCCCACCATAATGGACTATATACCTTCAAACTGTAAACCACAATAAACCTATTTTCCCTCAAGTTCCTTTCTGCCAGGCATTTTTCCACAGCAATGAGCAAAGTCACTAATACACCATGTGAGAGTAAAATGACTTATGCTATAATCATGATCACAAAGATCACAGTATCTCACGCTATACCAATTGATTTTGGTTAATAACACATGTCCCACGTGATCAGAAGAAAGCTCACTCTTGAAAAATGCTTCAACATTAATGGTGGCAGAAAAAGATGTGGTGGTGGTTGTTGGAACACTGGAACTTACAACTTCCACCTGGAGGTGACACACATCCTGTCGATAATTAAACAAGTCATGGATTACATATAACTTTCCAGAGGTGAGAACATGTCTAGGATGAAGTGCGCTGGTATATCTATGAGTGTAACTAGTGACCCTCCAAATGAGGATCTACATGTTAGCGGCTAGTGAATGCATGGCAGGGTTCTCCCTTTTAGGGGAGGGACCACAGGCAAGAATCCCTTCGTTTGAATGAGGACATCAAGCTAGGTTACAGAGGCAGGAATGAAACACATATGGGCCTCTTAATAGAGATGAGGCCAAAAAGGGATTCAGGGACCAAGGTCTGGGTAGAAAATTGAGCACAGACACAGACTGAGATTCTTCTGTCTTGAACTGGTACGTAGAGAATATGAAACCTGTAAATTATCTGGATAAAAACCTAGAGCTCATTCAATGGTTGATGAACACCTACTGTTCATCATCACTCTCTCCTGTCTACCTCTTAGCCTGAATTGGTACCATTCTCTATGATCCTATTTTTTTCCCCTCACCATGCAGGTGGACATTTCTGTGCCTGAAATAGTGGTGACTCAGGGCTCTACGCACATGTGCTGGAGTGCCTCCCCATCCGTGTAGGCGAGGCTGTCCCCCCAGCATTTAGACCTTAGCTTAGACCGCACCATCTTTTTGTTAATTATTCAATGTCATTCAGCACTCCCCTAATGTAATAAATTATCAAACTGCAGTCTGTGGCCTGGTACTTCTTTCTGCCCATAAAGCTCCTCTCCTCACTCGTGTGCAGGTAGCTACTACTGCCAACATTAACACTGCAACACAGAAGTCATATTACCGGGACAGTGGCCACAAAACCCAGAAAGTTTGCTCTTTGCTCCCTCATTAGGGAATGTTTGGTAGACCCTTTCCTTGGGTCATTCTACAGAAATCAGTGAAAATCTCTTCCTGACTGTAGCAGACAGCTTCAGGTTCACTGAGATGAATTTCCAGACCAGGCACAGTTATGGAGGAAGGGATATTTATTGTAGCTACAGATCCAGGGGAAGTTCCATAATGGTAGGAGAAGTTGGCCTGCTCTTACAGGACCAGGCAGAGAGAGAAAAGCCACCAGCCACACAGCACAACACACTTCAGGAACTCCAGCTAGGCACACTTTGAGTATCTTTAGATTGAAATCCTAAATCCACCACCACACCTTAAGATCCGTCCAGTGACACTGCCTCCAGCAAGGTGGCTGCAGATACAAACCACAAACTAATAAAACACTGAATATATTGAGGGCCATCTATTCAAACTACCACACTGACTCCACTCCCTAGCACCTTGTTATTTAATCCTCTACTAGAATGTGCACTCCATTGGCAAGGACCTTTCTCCTTGCTTCTGCCTGATTTGTGGCTGTAATTAGAATATTCGGGAGCATTCAGTACCACAGTTTGTTTGAATGACTAAGTAAGTTGTTTTGAGTAAGTATGTTTTGAGCACAATTGGTCAGATAACCCGGGGAGAAGCTCAGCGTCCAGTGTGCACCTGCAGGAGAAGAAAGAATGAATATCAGAGGTGTCCATCTCTGGAGTTTGATTGCCCCAACAGAACAACTGCCTTCCCTCCCCATCTACCATTGAAAATATGTCTTGGTCTGTCTTGTGTTGCTATAACAGAATACCTAAGGCTGGGTCATTTATAAAGAACAGAGATCATTTCTGACAGTTCTGGAGACTGGGACATCTAAAACCAAAGTGCTAGCTGCTGAAGCCTGGCCTCTACTCCCCAAATGGTACTTTGGAATCCAGAGGAAACTTCCTTTTGGTGGAAAAACAGAGTAAGAGTGAGTGAAGGGACAGGGTTAGAGACTGAAATAAGAGTGAATTCATCTTTTTATAGGGAACCTATCCTGAGATAATGAACTTACTCCCACAATACTATCATAAAATTCATTTTTTTCTCCCTCATGGACTATTCACCTCTTATTAGTCTCCACCTGCCAACAGTTACATTAGCAACCAAGTTCCAGGATACGTTTTTGTTTTTTTTTTTGTGGGGGGGGGGTGCATACACAAACCATAGCACACAATGGAAAAGTGCAGAAAATCAGTGTCATAGTCTATGGCCATCCCACCCTGGACATGCCCAATCTCATCAGAAATCAGTCTTGAACACTAGCCAAGAATTTAGTGGTGAACTATCTGCAGTAGACTCTTGTAGTAACGAAGCCTTCAGCTGGCTCTGTGGGATATAGGATCACAAAGCAAAAAGGAGTACAAGTGGCTCAGGTCACATCAATCCAAGAGACCAAATCTCTCCAAACCAGCCCTTCATTGAAATGTTGCTGTGGCACATACCACCCTGGCATCATTGACTCGCATAGCACTTTACCATCCCCAGGAGAGGACCGTGCTCAGCGGAAGCTCACGTCCCTCCTGTCATACTTTCCTGGTGCAAATATCTCTTTCTAAAAATGTAAACCAGTTTCCTTCAAATTGCACTTGGCTGAGTAAATCAATAACTATGCCTTTCAGGCTCAAGTAGTGCTTCTGAAGAGAGATGTAGGAGGCTTACAGTGGTAGAATAAGAGAGAAGAAAGCAACGGGCTGTGCTGGGTTGTTTTCACCTTCATATACCTGTTGGATGTGGAAAACCAAAGCGGGGCGCTTTCCATAGGATTCTGAGCAAAAGGAAATGCATTATTTAGAATCTCAGACTTTCTTTACCTTCTGTACACAGAACGCTAGTGTGTTGTGCCAGACCCACTTCTGAAATGTCTGCTGCTTCCCACTCCTGCCCCAGAATCCCACAGCACCTCCTGGGCTCAGGCATTGACTCTCTAACTGTTTTGTGTCTACTTATACCATCTCTTCAAAAACTCACTCTACTCAACAGCCAGAGTGATCTCCCCCAAATGCAAGGGAATCATGCTACGTTTCTGCCTAAAACCCTCTGGAGCCCTTACCACGGCCCACATGTTATGTGACTGACAGGTGTTCCAGAGGCAGTGAGCACTTGTGTTATGATCTGAATGGTGCTGCCTTCCCCTACCCAAATCCATATGCTGAGACCTAACCCCACGTGTGATCCCACGAGAGGTGAAGTCTTTGGGAAAGAGTTAAGTCATGAGGGCTCCGCCCTCAAAAATGGGGAAAATATCCTTATCAAAGGGAATGTGGTGCTGTAGCAACAAAGCACCATCGGTAGCGCAGATCCTCACCAGACACTAAATTGGCTGGCACCTTGATCTTGAACTAAACAGCCTACAGATCTATGAGCAATACATTTCTACTGTTTATAAATTCCTGACTGATGTGTTTTGTTATAGCAGCAGGAATGGGCTAAGACAACTTGCATAGTTTCTGAGTTCATCTCCTGCACTTCCAGCTCACATATCCCTTCCTCAGAGAGACCACCGAACCTCCTCTTTGTTTCTGAGTCCCTCCCTTAATTACCTGGATTACCTCAGTAACCTCCTGTAAAAGTCCTTTGCATTGTTTACTTCACCGCACACACCACTCTCTTAAAAATATCTCATTTTCTTATTTCTGAACTTGCTTAACTCTCTCGTCTTGTTCAACATGTTAGCTCCCGGATCTTAAAATCTACCCAATGCAATGAAGGCACTTAAAGAGCCAGTTCTGTCTGAGCACTACTTTTATTGTTTTTCAAAATGGCCAATCTATTGAAAAGCTATGTACCTGCTGGTTCTTCATTCGTTTATTCAATACATTCCTAGAGCTCCTGTTCATTGGTAGTAACCCTGTTGATCACTGCAGGCAAAGATAGAGTCCTAGTCTTAGGTCACTGTTACTAAGAAGAGACAGAAGGACTTACCACTGGGAATAGGCAGTGGTTTGGGGCTGATATGTTCAAGAGCAGGGCTGTGAACAACCATGAAAGGTTTTCAGGAGTATAGGGCATGAGGTAAGTACTTCCCTCAGTAAAGTAAGGACTTCCCAGAAGAAGGAACCTTTGAGATGGGTTTTAAAGGATGATTATGAGATTATTAGCTATTTAAAAGGGGTAGAAGAGATATAGTATTTCATTAAAAATCAGTTTAATATAAGTAGATATTGTATATAAAGATTAAGCATAATAAATACAAATAAAATCTTTTTAGAAAAGATTAAGTATGGCATATATAGGTTCCACAAAGCTTTGGTTCTATGATCTTCCCAGTGGTGAAAAATGAGAAGAGAGAGGGAGAGGGAACTCTCAGGGAGGGAGAGAAGAGGAGATATGAATGGTCATCCTTCACTCACTTCATGCAATTGGTGTTATTTTTTTTTCAGTTGATGATCCACAGAGAACTCAAATATTAGATACACCCAGATGCTAGGGGTATTGGAGGGATCATGATGGCTAATTGCTTGCTCCAGTGGGTTCCATGAAGGACAATTTTGGGGACAGAAAACTCAGTGTGGATAGGGTTTACCTAAACAGTGTTTTATCTAGAAATTGAGCCCTTCCATGCTAGCAGACACTAGTGGCTCAATGCAGAGGATCAGGATATGGCCATACCTCGATACGTATGTGGCCTTGAATGCCAACTATGTGATGTTGGTACTAAAGCATCTCCTTGGACGAGCCTGGAGCCAGTCTTTGTTCTGTCTGATAGGGAAATAGGGTGAAAGGACTTCTCTCCCTCATCAAGGAGAAGAAGTGATGTGATGGCTGTACAAACCCATGGCACATGATGGCACATCACAGGTGTTCAGACCCACTGGCTTTTTATATGATCCTGGCCTCTGTCTATTGAGCCCTTGTCTGTGGAACCAGGTTGTGTTAGGTGCTTTCCTTGGAGTTTCCCAGGTTTTTGGTGTGTTTGTACTGCTACCACAAGCTTTAATCTGAATATTATAAACAGAAATGAGTTCCTCTTCTGGAGGCCATGATGTCCAAGGTCAAGGTGCCTGTAGACTCGGGGACTGGACTTAGAGAGAGGCTCACAGGGATAGTTTCCTCCTGCAGGAAAGAATCTTATAGGAGGTTTGAACCAGGAAAGGGTCTTCTGGCTCGGAAGGTCATGTGACCTCCCTAGCTCTCCCAGGCTGAAGCAGGATGACCACTAAGCACTTGGGGGTGAGTTTCTTGGCCTGTGTTGTTTTCTGCTCTATTTTCAATGTGTGGCACACAATAGGTGCTCAAGAAAGGCTGCGGAATGGATGAATGGTTAGGCAGAATGGATGAATCATAGGATGAGGCAGGGAGTTGGACTGGGTGGAGTTTGAAGTTTACATTTGCTTTCACTGGTGAAGCTTCATGGGTCTTTGAACTTGATGTGGAGCCTTAACACTATTTTCTGTAAATTAATGAATTAACAACTCTCCAGCTTCAGCCACGTATGGCCTGAAGGAGTGAAACAAAGAACCTATCTTCTTTTGGTGTAGAGTTTGAAGAAGGAAATGGGGTTCCTTTTGGAAGACTGGAAGGTGCCACCTCCCACTTTCCAGTCTGAACATGAGGACTCAAAAATGGGAGGAGGGAGGCCTCTTCCTCCTGGACACACACGACTCCCCTTTTAACTTACTCAGATTTCTGAGGCTGTTGAAGTAGCTCTAATCTTTCACTACAGGTGGCATTGGCATCTCTGGCAGGAGAGATTAGAGGGAGGAGAGAAACACAGGAGATAGGGAGCAACTTTCCATCTGCTTCTATAAAGCAACATGATGCCCAGCCGTCCACTTCCTCCCTGATGACCCAGTCTCCTTACAGTTCTTTCTCTAGATGTCCACTCTGCTTATCTACTGTACTTCCTCAGGTGGAAGGAGGATTTGAGATGAGAGAAGCATAAATTATTCTGTCAAGTTGGATGGTACAAGGAAGTGGCAGAGAGATGAGATCCTGGGCTATTCAAGATAGCACCTATAGGATAAGGAGGTTGTAAATAAGGCACGAGTGCCACCATTTGAATGCTCTTGTCCTTGACATTTATACAGCAAGTCCTCTGCTGTTGACAGCCAGCCAAGGACTTGTCTACAGATTTATGTCTTTACTCTGCCCGGTGTGAAACTCTCCCCTGGCTTGCACGTGCCAGCATTCCATTCACACCACTTGGTTTCTTAAGCCCTCTCTCTTCTTTTGGCCCAAGAAGAGAAGCTGAGATATGGACTGCATGCTGGAGTTCCCTCCCATCTTGACAAATCCATAGGTTGTAATCTATGAATCCTAACCACCTAATGCACAGAAGATGCATTAATTAATAATTGGAAGTAGAACTTAAGGGAAAGTTATTAGGGTTAGATAATGGCATTGCTGTGCCTCTAAGAAGAGACCAGAAGGTACTTGCTCTCTCTCTCTCTCTTTCTCTCTCTGTCTCTATCCTATGAAGAAACAGCAACAAGATAGCCATATGGATGCTGGAAGAGGAACAAAGCCAGACATGGAATCTGCTGCCATCTTGGTCAGGGACCCCCGTCCTCACAATAAATGTCTGTTGCTCATCACTCAGTCCAGCATTGTGCTAGAGCAGCCTGGATAGGCTAAGACATTGTACAAATGCCTCCTGGTTTGTGATCTACTGGTTTACCCCTCAAAGCCTTTGTCTAGTCCATGCTTGGTGGACATATATTGGTTACACAAAACAATAAGTGAAATGAACAAAAGCCCATAGTTTAGGTAGCCATTACCGGTCCCAACTACCATCCTTTTGTCCAAATTGTTCCTGCTTTCCTTAGCCTTCTGCATTATGGAAGCCAGGTTCTCAGCTGTTGTCTCTCTCCGGGTTCTACCCATTGGTTAATATGAGCTTCTAACTAGTTCTCTTTCCTTTAAGTTGAAGCATCCTCATTGAGAAAAACAAAACCAACTCATTAAAATATTGAAACATCATTAAGGTTCATACATGTTAGAGAACACAAATTAGTACACTACAGTAATAAATTCATACAATATAGAATAATATAACACAGTAAGAACCAATCATCTGCACACCACTCAGATAATCAGTCATGCTTATAAATTCAGTATGATTGAAGGGATACTTGGGGTGCTTACTGTATGGGAGGCACTATACTGTGTGGTCTGTAGCCATTGTTTATTTCATTTCATTCCCCCAAACAACTCTGCAAGGTTGATATGATCTTCATTTTATAAATGGCAAAATTTAGTCATAAAGAAACTGACTGCAGTTCTTAAGGACACACAACTAATCAATGTTAACATAGTGGCTTAAATTAAAGCAGTCTGGCTCTAGGATACAATTTTGAATGACACCATAATGCTGAGTATGCATATGTGCATCATTTATAGAAACCTTACTGGAGATTGCAACAACCATTCCAGGAAACCATGTGTGAGAATTTTTCTATTGGCTATTCCAAGAACACAGTAAAATGCCCCAAGAAAGCCCAGGTTGGGAGTTTTCTTTCTAATTATTCTACTTCCTTTGTCATTTTCTCCTGGGCAGCCAGATTCCTCATTGACTTGAGTTCTCAAGGCATGGGCAACACACGTCTTTCTCCCTTTGGGGTGTCTTAATAGTCAATTGGCATAGCTTTGTTTGTAAGAATACAGAGGATCATAGAAAAGAAATAAAAAGAAAAAAATGGAGTAGTATATTTCTGTCATTTTATATTCATTATTTCACAATGTCCAATGCAGACAGACTGTTATTTTTCTCCCCCCCTTTTTCTCAAGTGAGAAAAGAAAGATGAAGTCACCGGTTCAAGGGCACAGACTGGAATTTGAAACGATGTGGGTCCAGCTTTAAAGCTCATTTTTCTCTCCTGTTGTGTAACATGCTGTGTTTGATAATATCATTGATTATAATTGAAATGATAGGCATCACATCATTTTATCTTAAGAATTAAGAACTATCTTATGAGAATTCTCTGGGCTCTTTTCTTATGGACATCACTGAAGATCATACAAGTTGAATACTCCCTATATATTGCTATCCTGTACTTTAAAGAGCTAATCTAAGTTTGAGTTTTGAAAACTGAATATCTTTGAAGTACCTTTCTGGGGAATCAACATAAAGGTAGAGCCTTAATGTATCAATATAAAGGAAGGAGCATCACATTTCTGTGATATATATATATATATATATATATATATATATATATATATATATACACAAAAACACACACACACACACACACACACACACACATATATATGATTATTCTGTCAACACCTTCTTCATGGAAAGTCTGTCTTCTTTTTTTTAAATTTTTTAAAATTTTATTTATTTATTTATTTATTTATTTATTTATTTATTTATTTATTTACAACAGACAGATAGAGAAAGAGGCAGAGAGAGAGAGAGAGAATGGGAGCACCAGGGCCTCTAGCCACTGCAAATGAACTCCAGAGGCATGTGCCACCTTGTGCATCTGGCTTATGTGGGTACTGGGGAATCGAGCCTCGAACCGGGGTCCTTAGGCTTCACAGGCAAGGACTTAACCGCTAAGCCATCTCTCCAGCCTGAAAGTCTGTCTTTCTTAAAGGGAGATAACCCTTGTTGTAATGATGTGTAACTATGCCATCTACTACTTAGAAACTTCTTTCCCAACCGGAAGCATAATTATAGTGCCCTTTATGGACCATTTTCTATTCACTGTGCCTAGTTTTGAAGTGTAAAAGGCACTAGATAACTGCCTTTTGGAGAGATGAATTCAGTGAGCACACACTATGAGGCACCAATCGCTGGACACTGGCAGGAAATGAGTGAGAGAGCCAGCCTTGCCTTTAAGAGTCTCAAGGTCTAAAGGAAAGACAGACCGGTAAACTGCTACATTCACTAACCTGATCAATGCAGTCAAGGAAATGTCCTTTTACTACTTATCATCCATCTTTTCAAAAGCATTCTATATGGAGCTCCTGGTCTGTGCCATGCAGTAGGTGAGGATATAAGGTGGAGGAAGCAGAGGAGGCATGCACCCAAGATCCGTGAGTTTATTGTTTCTCCGGCCAACCCACACAGTGGGCATCGTGCAGCACCTACGTGCACAGGTTTTAAGTCTGTACTGCCTGTATTCGGATCCTTCTGCTCTCCAGCTTGATGGCTTTGGGCAAGTTATTTAACATTTCTCTGCCTTGGTTGCCTGTGTCCTAGGAACCTGAACATAGCGCTGTACTAACCTCAAGGAGTTGTCATGAAGATCAAATACATTTATATTTTAAAAAATATTTAGGTTAAAATGTTCTCTCAGAATAGAGGCAGAGAGGTATTTATCATCAATTAAGCCAATAGAACGGTACGGAATAAGACTGAGTTGTTACAATTTTTCCCAGCTCCAAATTCTGCCTGTATTACCTATGATCTTTAAATTGACATTTATTTGTTTATTTATTTGCAAGCAGACAGACACAGAGAGGGAGGGAAGGAGGCAGGGGAGGGAGAGGAGGAGAGATTGAGTGAGAAAGAGAGAGACTGGGCACATCAGAGCCTCTATCCACTGTATGAACCCCAGATGCATGCACCACTTTGGCCATCTGGCTTTATGTGTGTGCTGGGGAATCAAACCTGGGTCGTTTAGCTTTGCAGGAAAGTGCCTTAACCACTGAGCAATCTTTGCAGCCCTAAATTAACATTTTTATTCTGCTTCTTTTTTTCATTTTTTAATATTTTTATTTAGTTATTTAGTTATTTTTCTTTTTTATTGACAACTTCTATACTTACAAACAATAAACCATGATATTTCCCTCCCCTCCCCCATTCCTCTTCAGAACTCCACTCTCTATCATATCCCCTCCCTCTATCCATTAGTCTGTCTTTTAATTACATGTCATCATCTTTTTCTCTTATTATGAGGGTCATGTGAAGGTATTGCTAAGCACTGCGAGATCATGGATATCGAGGACAATTTTTGTCTGGGCAGTTGCATTGTAAGGAGTCGTACCCTTCCTTTGGCTCTTCCATTCTATCCACCCCCTCTTCCGCAATGATCCCTGAGCCTTGGAGGGTGTGACAGAGGTGTTTCAGTGCTGGGCACTCCTCCACCCCTTCTTCTCAGCACTATGTTGCCTTTTGGGTCATCCCAGTGGTCATCTCCATCCTTCCTCTGCTTCTTTTGGAAAATTTTTTGAGGTAGGGTCTCACTCTAGCCCAGGCAGACCTGGAATTCACTATGTAGTCTCAGGGTGGCCTTGAACTCATACTGATCCTCCTACCTTGGGCTTCTGAGTGCTGGAATTAAAGGCATGTACCACCATGCCTGACTGGCCTTTTTTTAAAAAAAAAAAATTAAATGTTTATCCATGTGCTATCAAACATCACAGATAAACTAGATGAGATATGTTGCCACAGATCTAACAGCTGCCTGGGACACTTCCTAGTGAAATTCTCTACCTGTGGATGCATGAACATCTGTGAGTGTGAGTGTGAAAACCAGAGGTCAACATTGGATGTCTTCCTGAATCACCATTCTATCTTTTTATTTATTTGTTTATTTTTATTTATTTATTTGACAGCAAAAGACAGATAGAGAGAGAAACAGGCAGATATATAGAGAGAAAATGGGCACACCAGGGCCTCCAGACACTGCAAATGAACTCCAGATGCATGTGCCAACTTGTGCATCTGGCTACTGGGATCCTGAGGCTTCACAGGCAAGCGCTTAACTACTAAGCCATCTGTCCAGCCCCATCTTTTTATTTATTTATTCATTTATTTTTATTTTTAATTTTATTTTTTTGGTTTTTCGAGGCAGGGTCTCACTCTAGTTCAGACCGACCTGGAGTTCACTCTGTATTCTCAGGGTGGCCTCAAACTCACAACGATCCTCCTACCTCAGCCTCCCAAGTGCTGTGATGAAAGGCGTGCGCCACCACACCCAGCATATTTATTTATTTTTGAGACAGGATCTTGCTCTGAACCCTGGGCTGACTGATTTGGCTAGACAAGCTAGCCAGTGAGTCTTGGAGATCCTCCTGTCATATATTAGAGTATGTGCCATCATGCCTGGTGTTTCAAGTGGGTGCTGATGATGCAAGCTCAGGTTCTCATGCTTGTGTGTCAAGCACTGGGCCCACTGAGCCACCTCACCAAGTTCACTTGAACAGTTTTTTATAAATATTTTTAAAAATTTATTTGCAAGCAGAGAGAGAGAGAGAGAGAGAGAGAGAGAGAGAGAGAGAGAGAGATGGACAGAGAGAATGGGCATTCCAGGGCCTGTAGCCACTTTAGATGAACTCCAAATGCATGTACCACTTTGTGTATCTGGCTTTACATGGGTACTGGGGAATCAAACCTGGGTTATTAGGCTTTGCAGGGAGGAGCCTTAACCATGGATCCATCTCTCTAGCCCAACTTGAACAGTTTTAAGAGAAGGGAAAAGGTAAGTGGAGGGTCCTGAAGCATACCTCATTATCTTTATGAGGCTGAGAAAGAATGAATAACCCCTTATGCCCATCCCCATGTTGAACCGTTGCAGTAGGGTGCATTCCAAAACAAATTTTTTTCAAGTGAAATTTTCCTTTGTAATATCTCTGCAGTTTCCAGCCTGAAAGAAATTTGACATTTAAAGACAAATGTTTCTGAAGTACCCCACCATGTTGAATTATCTGAAAATGCTTCTTAATTGTTACATAAAGCAATTTCTATATGTACTTGGAGTGATTTTTTTTTTTCAAAAAAAACACCACCACCCTTCAAATAGATCATTTTCTGGCCCTGAGTTGCTAGAGATAGTGATACTAAGTGGTTTAATAGACACACTAGTGTCTCTTTCTTTCATCCACATAAAAAACACAATTTTACCTTTATTTTTTTAGTTTTTGGCTGAGTAAGTGCCCTGATAGATTGTTATAGATGTACAACCCATTAACATGTCAGCTGATCAGCCAGCTGCCTCTATGTAACCAGACCAGCAAAGGCTCTTGAAAGCCTTTTTGCCAAAATGCACTTTAACCCATCCAGTTTGAATGGGCACAACATACATTTACCAAAGCTTCCATCTTTTCCAAGATGTCTCGAGCTGATCCTGGAACAGTTTCCTCTGCAAAGAAGGTTTGTAGCAGGTGAGGAGACAGAAGCAGGCCACACTCATTTTACAACTGAAGGCAAAATGGGATAGATTGGATTTCCTTTCGGCCCTTGGGCCAGGATGCCTCTCTGCTGCTCTATCCCCTTCACGATATCCTCCCTTGGGGCTGGGGAGATGGATCAGCAGTTAAAGGCACTTGCTTGCAAAGCCTGTTTACATGGGTTCCAATTCCCAAGCCACCCATGTGTAGTCAGGCACAAAAAAAAATAGCACAAGGGTCTGGTGTTCATTTATAGTAGCCCCACGGTTCCCATGCATATGTGCGAGTGCGGCACACACACACACACACACACACACACACACACACACAGCACATGAGCAAATAAACTAAACAAATAGATAAATAAATATTAAGAAAATAAAGAAATCCTCCCTGCCTCAGGATCACTGAGATTGCTCTTCCTTGAATGTCCACCCTGGATTTGTCTCATAGACACCTGTTATCTATGGCACTTCTCTTTCCTGTCATTGTCATCTTTACCTCCTTTGGAGGACCAAGAGCATGGGAATGTCCTGTAATTAGGCACCTAGCAGTGCTTATAGCTTCAAGAACATAAACATGCCCATCCTTCTTCTGGTCCTGCTGCTGCCCCTGCTCCTGCTGGGGGGAATATCTGTTCCCTCCCCTTCAGTAGACTGCTGGGACACAGTAGCTTAGCGTGGGTGGCTTGGACAGCTGAAATTATTTCTCATAGCCTAAAGAATGGGAAATCTAAGATAAAGGTTCTAAGCAATTCCTTTTTTTTTTTTTTTGAGAGAGAGAGAGAGATAGAAGATAGAGAATGGGTGTGCCAGCAGCCTCTCAGCTGCTGTGAACGAATTCCAGATGCATGAGCCCCCTTGTGGGCAAGTGCACCATTGCACCCTTGCATGGGACCTGAAGAATCAAAAGGGTGTTTTTAGGCTTGGCAGGCAGGTGCCTTAACTGCTAAGCCATCTCTCCAGCCCACCATTCCATTTTTGATGAACACCTTTTTCTTCTCTTATAGGTAGGTGGCCAGCACGTTCTTCCATTATTCTCCCGTGGGAGAGAAATACAGGCTTCTCTTCTCCTCATACGAAACCCTGAATTGTGGGTCCCACCTTCCTCCTCCTCCTTCTTCTTTTTGTGTTTTGTTTTTTATTAATTTTTTTATTATTTTATTTATTTTTGGAGAGAGACAGAGAGAGACAGACAGAGAGCGAGAGGGAGACAGATAGAGATGGGCACGCCAGCAGTCTCTCAGCTGCTGGGAATGAAATCCAGATGTGTGCACCCCCTTGTGGGCAGCATTGCGCCCTTGCATCACTGCATCTGGCTAAACTGGGACCTGGAGATTGGAACCAGATTTCTTAGGCTTAGGAGGCAGGCGCCTTAACCACTAAACCATCTCTCCAGCCCTTGTGTTTTGTTTTTTGAAGAAGGGTCTTGTTCTAGCCCAGGCTGACCTGGAATACACTATTAGGTCTCAGACTGGCCTCAAGCTCATAGCAATCCTCCTACTTCTGTCTCCTGAGTGCTGGTATTAAAGGCGTGTGCCACCACGCCCGGCTCACCTTTCTTTGTTATTGTGCTATCAATTACCTCCCAAAGCCCCCAGCTCCAAACAGAATGACTTTTGAAGTTAGGGATTCAACATATGGATTTTTGGAGCCCACAGTTCAGCCCATAGTAGACCAATTCTTCCTGTACTTCAAATTTTGCCTCAGATGTCAATTCCTCCAGAAAACCGTTATCAAAAAGGTGGGTTAAGCTTCCTCTCTGCAAAAAAAAAAAAAAAAAAGGCTGTCCTCTGGGCAGGATGGCGGAATCCTTTTAGTGCATGTGTCCCTGCAGTTGTCAACTATGTGTTCTTTCTAAGTGTTCCCCTATTGGCCACCAGTCGGTGTCTCCTTCTTAGTTTTATTGGTAGTTGTATGGTCTTTTGAGACAGGGTCTTGTGATGTAGTCCAGGCTGACCTCAAGCTTGTGATCCTTCTGCATCTGCTTCTGTCTCCTTGGTTCTGGGGTCACAGGCATGATCTGACACTCCTGTTCATTTGCCTGTAAGCCTCTTGAGCTAGAGTCTCACTCTTTGTCTCTGTCCCCAGTGTACATAAAAACAGAATATGTAACCAGTAAATGACTTTATGGGAGTCGAGGATGAGCAATCATTTTTAGAAGAAGTGCATAACAGGTGAAGTGCTTACCCACTCCTTAAATGAATGTTGCCAGACAAGAATGCCAAGTTAGGGCTGGAGAGATGGCTTGGCAGTTAAGGCACTTGTCTGCAAAGTCAAAGGACACTGGTTTGATTCTTCAGGACCCAAGTAAGCCAAATGCTTACACATGAATTAGAACCCCCTGAACCCATGTAAAACTATTTTCTTTTTCTACCCTCATTAGAAGTCTGATCTTCTGGCAAGCCTTGAAAAAATGGTTTTCATGGTATCTGGTGTATAACTTGGCATTCTTTTTTTTTTTTTAATATATATTTTATTTATTTATTTGAGAGAGAGAAATAGGCAGAGAGAAGGAGAGGGAGAGAATGGGTGCGCCAGGGCCTCCAGCCACTGCAAATGAACTCCAGATGCATGCGCCACCATGTGCATCTGGCTTACATGGGATCTGGAGAATTGAACCTGGGTCCTTAGGCTTCGCAGGCATGCGCCTTAACTGCTAAGCCATCTCTCCAGCCACATCTCTTAATTGATCCCTTTTAAGGGAAAAGTCTTCACCAGTCTAACCAGTCAGAACCCAAAGCGTAGGAGCAGAAGCTTGGAGCAGAGTCTGCAAGAGGCTGTCCTCTGGGCAGGATGGCGGAATCCTTTTAGTGCATGTGTCCCTGCAGTTGTCAACTATGTGTTCTTGTCATTCTTTGCCTCGTAATCTCACATCGGTAGACAACGTGGGTGCTCTTGAAACACAAGGAGGAAACTCATATATGGATATGAGCAAAAGGGAATCACCAGACCCAGTACTCATGCCCTGATCACTGCTTCGTCCCGGCACACAGTAGCTCCTTGGGAGACAAGAGTGGGAGAATGACTAAACATTTTCTCCTCACCCTCCTTTTCTTAGCAGAATCTTGGGTTTCCCCTTTCCCACGAACATTAACATTCGTCTAAGAATTTTCCATTACCCCATTTGCCCCATACATATAGGTAGGGAGTAGGTTAAAACAAGCACATAAGCCATATGGCTTACGCTTAGAAGCTGTGAATGGCATACTCACTATGTGTGAATAGAATGGGACCTCAGCACTGGGTGAATCTCGTTATTTGGGGCTAACTACTTGCTCTTCCATTCTGTATGAGAGACCATAGTCCTATGAGTATGTAGTGGTGGGTGTTGGCTATGTCCTTCTAGATTCTTCCCTTTGTGCATTCACTATACCAGAAAACTAAGTGTCCATCTCAGGGTTGAATTCTTGGAAGCCCCACCATATATATGGCATCCCCATGACCACACTCCAAATCCCAAGGGCCTTTCCCACTTTTCCACCCTTCTGGTCTCCCAGGAAATTAGGAATAGTTTGCACAGTTTCTCCTTGGTGAGCTCTCCTGACCCTTGTCTGGTCAAACCTGTTCAGAGTCCATGTTTTCTACCCCAGGTATATCAATATAGAGAAGTGTGTGTGTGTGTGTGTGTGTGTGTGTGTGTGTGTGTGTGTGTTTCCTATACAGCCTTCGTGAGCTGTCTCAGTGCCTCTCTGTCCTAGAATTAGTAGGAGGTTCTTAAAAAGTGCCATGATTCCTGGACCCAATTCAGTCCAAGCGAAACAGACTCTCTGGGAAAGGAGACCAGGGAACGTTAGCTTTAAGTTTTCATTTTCTGTCACAGTGCTCCCTGTTCTAGCAGCGGTCATCACGATGAACGTTGCTAGAAATGAAAATTCACAAACCCCAACCCAGACCTGCTGTTTCTGAGTCACAGAAGAACAAGAACTGTTTGTATTTGGGATAAACTTGTGGGAAATTCCATCGTGCTTCGCTCTGCTCTCTGTCTGCTCTCAGGACATAAGGCAAGCCAGGCTGCTTGACCACCAGCAATCATCTATAGCTATGTTTTCCATGCCTGGTTCCCCTCTTGCAGGCCTTGCTGACAGTCTGCTATTGTTGTTTTTGTTTTTTTCTTTCTTTCTTTCTTTTTATGGGTTTTCAAGGTAGGGTCTCACTCTTGCCCAGGCTGACCTGGAATTCACTATGTAGTCTCAGGGTGGCCTCGAACTCACAACCATCCTCCCACCTCTGCCTCTCAAGTGCTGGGATTAAAGTGTGCCACCACACCCGGCCAGTCTGCTACTTTACGCTTGCTTATTCAAGTTTGAATTAGACCATACAGAGCTGGTTAGTTTGAATTTGCTAGAGCTGACCTTAAAATTAGCTGAGTATGATTCCAGAGACTTCACCTCCTCCTTGTCCCCCAGCTCCTACAGCACAGAACAATGGATGGTGTGGTTTTCCACCTGAACATGGAAAAAAGGAGAAAAAAACCCCACAAGGGCTCATTTCTTATGGCATGACAGTCATGTACTGAAAACGCCATTTCTTTTGCTCCAGGGAAAGTGACCCAGCATCAGTTGGGATTAGCTGACTCTCCATTTGAGAGTCCCCCTAACAGTGGTTCAGGTAAACGTGAGTTTCTTCTCTCCCGATGGCTGGAATTCAACCTGTATCAGGCACTCTTCACCATCCACCCATGAAGAAAGTCACTAAGCAGAGGCCAGTGCATGGCAGAGGACTTTGCAGAGAGAGTCCAATGCCTCTGTTCTGTGAGCCGAGTTGCTGCCTCATGCCTCTACACATTGCTCATCCTTTGATATCATGCCAGAAGCCTTAGAATGATGCAACTATTTCTGGAAGTTTTCATCAGCCTGTGCAGGCAGGTTCATGCTGCACAGAGGTTCTAAAGACCTCTGGACCACATGGCCCCTGGATGAAGAGTTACTATTTATTCATGTTTCTGGGCAACATAAATTGAACTTCTTTGTTTCTCCAATACTGTTCTGATGGCCCATGTGGTCTCTCCCCTATCTGGTGGGCCTAATCCAGAACTTAAGGTCTACTATTTTCTTTCTTTCTTTTTTTTCTTTTTTTTTTTTTTTTTTGGTTTTTGGTTTTTGGAGGTAGGGTCTCACTCTAGCCCAAGCTGACCTGGAACTCAGTTTGTAATCTCAGGTGGCCTCAAACTCATGGCAATCCTCCAACCTCTGCCTCCTGAGTGCTGGGATTAAAGGCATGCACCACCAATGCCTGGTGGGTCTATTATTTTCAATTCATTCTTTAACTGTAATAACTCATCAATTAATTTCTAGAGTTCTGCATTTCTCTCGAGTCTCTGCAAGTTGGAATCTAAGAGAAAGGGGGAACGTGTCTTATCTTATGTGAGCTTAAAGGAAGAGCTGGGGAGGAAGAAGATAGCCATTCAATTAATCTCCAGTCATTGGGCTGTTCATTGACAACTGCTCTGAGCATCTTCATGGATGTGCAGATCCCTGAAACACCTCATCTGATGCCATCTGTTTTATTTTGAATGAATATTTCATTTTAAATGTTTTTATTTATTTTATTATTTGAGAGAGACAGAGAGAGAAAAGAGGCAGAGAGAGAGAGGCAGAGAGAGAGAGAATGGGCACGGCAGGACCATTTCAGCCTCTGTGAATGAACTCCAGACATGTGTGCCCCCGTGTGGGCATGCACGACATTGCACCCTTGCATCACTTTTGCATCTGGCTAAGTATGGGACCTGGAGATTTGAACAAGCATTCTTAGGCTTCACAGGCAGGCGCCGTAACCACTGAGCCATCTCTCTATCCCGAATATTTCATTTTAGAACAGTTTCTGATCTACAGAATGATCCTGAGGGTGGTAATGGTACACAGTGTTCCCAGACACGGCACAATTGGTTTCCTCTATCACTGATATCTTACATAAGCATGGTACATTTGCCACAATTAATGAAGCGATAATGATGCATCAATACTAACTGATGCCTATGCTTTATTTAGAGTCCCTCAGTTTCTTTCCAATTTCCTGTTTCTGTTTCAAGATCCCATCCAGGAAGCCATGTTACATTTAGCCATCGTGTTGCCTTAGACACTTCTTGGTTGTGACATTTTCTCCAAATTCCCTGGTTTTTTATCACTTCAACACTGTGGAGGAGCACAGGACCATTGTTTTGTAGATTATCACTCCTCAGTTTCAACTCATCTAATGCTTTTCTCATGATGAATCTGAAGTTATGGGTTTGAGGGAAGATCAGAGTTTAAAATGTCATTTTTATCATATGAAGTCAAAAGTCCACACTATCAGGCTGGAGAGATGGTTTAGAGGTAGGAACCTGCCTGCCAAGCCTAAGAACACCTGTTCGATTCTCCGGGTCCCACGTTTAGCCAAATGTAAAGTGACGCAAGGGTGCAATGCCTCACTTCCCCACAAGGGGGTGCACGCGTCTGGAGTTCATTCACAGTGGCTGAGAGGCCACTGGCGCGCCCGTTCTCTGTCTCTCTCAAAAAAACAAAAAGTCCACACTATCAATGTGTTGACCTTGGTGACCTGGGTAGAGGTAGTGCTTGTACTCGTTATTCCTCCCCTTTTTGTACTGTACTTTTTGGGAAGAAGTCACTCTACATCACCTTGATGATGGAATATATACACACATATTATTTAAAGGTTTCCTACATAGTTCATTTGTCTTCTGCATCCCCCATGAAGTTATTCATTCCTTTATGTACATGTGTGTGTGTTCATATCTGTGCAAGTTCACATGTGTGTAGTTTCACCTCCATGTATATATGCATGTATGAGAAGGCCAGAGAACAACCTCAAATGTTGTTCCTTAGGGGCAGTCCACTGTTTTTTTTGAGACAGGGTCTGGAGCTTTCTAATTTTGGAAGAGTAGCTGGTCAGCTGACCCCAGAGATCAATTTGTTTCTGCCTGCCCATTGCTGGGATTACAAGTGTACACCAATATGTATGGCATTTTTAAAATTAATTAATTAACTAGTTAATTAATTAATTTGGGAGAGACAGACACACAGACAGAAAAAAGGCAGAGAAAGAGAGAGAATGGGCACACCAGGGCCTCCAGCCACTGCAAACAACTCCAGATGCATGTGCCACCTTGTGCATCTGGCTTATGTGGATCCTGGGGAATCAAGCCTTGAACTGGGTTCCTTAGTCTTCACAGGCAAGTGCTTAACCGCTAAGCCATCTCTCCAGACCAAATTATGGTGTTTTTAAGTAGGTTCTGTGTCTTTATTCTTGCAAGAGAAGCATTTTACTCCCTGAGCCATTTCTTCAGCCCTTCATTTCCTTATGTAAGCATGGACTCATGGATAATTGTTTTATACATTGTCTTATAATTTAATATTATTTTATAACTGTTGCTCATATCATTCCAGCTTTGGCTCCATGGGAGCTCTGGATACCCCCACCATTGTGGGTTGGGATTTGGTTTTGGTGCCATCTGTGTTTTGTGGGTTGTTATTGGCGCAAAGGTCTGTGGTGTTAGTCATCTGCTTTTCAATTTGCTCTGCTCTATGCTTAGATATCTGATACTCTGTGAGGTCCCTTGGCAACTCTGTATCCTCTCAATCAGTTATGTGAGTTTTCCCAGTCCTTTAGTCACAGGCATGATGGCCCATGGGGCCAGAATACGCTCACCCTCTCATGCATCTATACACCCCCATGGCCATATTGCCATGTCATCTCAACGTCACTTGAATCTGAGCTGAAGACTGGAATGTGGGGCAGCTATAACATCTCCCACCACATTTTCCTTCCATTTCATCACACTCCTCAAAGGAGACATATACATTTGTTTTCCCACCTCCCACAGAGTCCTCCTCTCAGTCTTGTCTGTCTATAGTGCTGAAATAGCTCAGGAGAAGTTCCCCAATGATCCACACATTGCTATATCCCTTTCAGCGTTTGTGTTGAGTTTTCTCGCAGAAGGTTTCAACATTGTTGGCAAGATCTTCTCCATCTGTTGGCTCTTGGGCACACAGACTCTCCTGTCCTTTCTTCTATCACCCCAAAGGCTCTGCCTCTGTTCTCTTTCCTGCATGTTCTCCACTACCCAGTTTAGAAATGTCAGCCCTCCAGAGTGAAATTCTTCATCTTCTCTGGACTCAGCCCTTCTCCCAGGCAATTTCCCTATGGGCTAAGTAGTTCACTAAGTCCTCAACACAATTTCATAAAAGAAAGAGACATCCGGGTTGGAGAGATGGCTCAGCAGTTAAGGTGCTTGCCTACAAAGTCTAATGACCTGGGTTCAATTCCCCAGTACCTATGTAGAGCTGGATGCACAAAAGGGCACATGCATCTGGAGTTCATTTGCAGTGGCTGGAGGCCTTGGTACACCCATTTGCTCTCTCTCTCTCTCTCTCTCTCTGCTTGCAAATAAATAAAATAATTTCTAATGTTTATTTTATTTATTTATTTATTTATTTGAGAGAAAGAGAGAGAGAAGGAGAGAAAGAGACAGATAGAATGGGCATGTCAGGGCCTCCAGCCACTGCAAATGAACTCCAGAAGTGTGCACCCCCTTGTGCATCTGGCTTATATGGGTCCTGCGGAATCGAACCTAGGTACTTAGGCTTCTCAGACAAATTCCTTAACTGCTAAGCCATCTCTCCAGTTCAAATAAGATATTTTATTAACATTACTTATTTATTTATTTACTTATTTATTTATTGATTGATTTATTTGACAGAGAGAGGGAGAAAGAGAGAGAGGTTGGGCATGCTGGGACTCCAGCCACTGCAAACGAACTCCAGATGTGTGCACCCCCTTGTGCATCTGGCTAACATGGGTCCTGGGGAATTGAACCACAGTCCTTTGGCTTTTTAGGCAAATGCCAAAATTGCTAAGCCATCCCTCCAGCCCAAATAAAATATATTTTTTTAACAAGAATAAGTCATCAAAAGAGAAGGACTTCTTGGAAAGAGGAGAGTTCTCAGTATAATAGAGGTGGGGAAGGGAACCAAAAGAGGGACTAGGACAGAAATATGATCAAGTTACAGTACCAAATATTTTGTAAAAAGCTAGTTTCTTTTGGAAATAGATGAGAGTAATCATTTTCTCAGGGAGATTTGCATTTACAAGAACTTGGGATTCAATTTCTCCATTGTAAACCATAGATGGTTGGGTGAGGCAGGGTATGACCAGACACAGATCAGGAAAGACCCTGAGTCCTGAAGCTTTATTACACATGGCTCCCAGAGGGAAATAACATCTATGGACAGACACTCCACAGTGTCCAGCAGCAGGATGGTCACAGGCAAAGGGAGAGAGGCAAACAGCGGGAACCACTGTTGTAGTTTTTCTAGGAAGAAATAGGGAAGTCAGGGTGAGTAGGGTCAGCTCATCTCAATCATCTAACCTAAATAGTTTTAGTTGGTTTAGGACATGGAAGCTGTCATGGGATCGACCATTTTCTTTGACCATAGTTTACTAACTGAGATCCCATAGCCTCTCATGGGATCTACCATCTTCTGTGACCATAGTTTACTATCTGAGATCCCATAGGCTCTCATGGGATCTACCATCTTCTTTGACCATAGTGTACTATCTGAGATCCCATAGGCTCTCATGGGATCTACCATCTTCTTTGATCATAGTTTACTAACTGAGATCTCATAGGCTCTCCTGGGATCTACCATCTTCTTTGACCATAGTGTACTCTCTGAGATCCCATAGGCTCTCATGGGATCTACCATCTTCTTTGATCATAGTTTACTATCTGAGATCCAATAGGCTCTCATGGGATCTACCATCTTCTTTGACAATAGTGTACTATCTGAGATCTCATAGCCTCTCCTGGGATCTACCATCTTCTGTGACCATAGTGTACTATCTGAGATCTCATAGGCCTCTCATGGGATATACCATCTTGTTTTTTTAAAAGATCTTATTTTTATTTATTTATTAAAAACAGATAGAGGATAATCTTCTTTGACAATAGGGAGAGACTTCTGTGATCCTCAGCCACCATCTTGTACCTAACTCTAGATGTGTGCACTTGTGCATCTGGCTTTCCTGGGATCTAGAGATCTTCTGGGATCATAGTGTACCAGGAACCTCTAAGCCATCTCTCCAGCCCGATATACCATCTTTTTACCCATAGTTTGCTGACTGAGATCCGATAGACTCAATAGGATCTACTATCTTATTTCACTTATTATGATCTTTTTGGCCAACTAAACACCAGAGGCTGTTGGAAGGAGTTATTAACTGAGATGACATATGTGAAGTTCTTAGCACAATACCAATGACAAAGAGTGCCTAAAATTCACCTTAGCTTAATTAAAGACTTGACATAGGATTTGTTCCTGTCTCTAGGTCTTCCCTTCTCCTTTTTAAAGAGCATTTGCTTTAGAAAACACTTTTGAGAATTGTTTAGAGTCCATTGCCAGTTTGCAACTCAAGAACATCTTTTCTAAGGACCTGGGAGCCATTCCTTGGAAGTGTAGCACTCATGGAAGATAGCTCCCTAGGTTCTGGCCTCTGCAATAGGCTTGACTAAAACCCTATTGGCCTGTTTATCTTGATTCAATATAAGGTTTTCTGGGCCTTGACATCAATCACAAAGCAAGTGCTCAGTAAATGTTAGGGGCTGCACTGCCTGGCTTCCAGAATGTCTCCTGGTAGTCAGGTGAAAAGTATATGAAATAATGTGGGTGGTGCCTGGCACATAGGAGGATATCATTAAAGGGACATCATGCTGATTGTCCCTTGGTTATAAGCAGGATGTATAAGTCACAAACACACAGAGATGAGCAAGAAGGAATGGCTACTCTCAGTGAGCTTCTAGTGGTAGGACTTTAGTGGAGGCTTCTAATGTGCAATGGAAGCCTACAGGTAGTGACAATCTTGACTGGTAACTGGAAATTATGCAATTTTACTAAGGAGGGGCCAAGGAAAATGAAGGAAAGGGTCAGTAAAGCATGGGATGTGTTAGCAGGTGACAAGTTGTTCCATGTAGCCAGAGGTCAGTATGTAGAATCTGGGGTCAGTGGAGTGGAAACAGTTGAAGTGAGGACATTCATTGGAACACAACCATTGAGAGCACTTGACGGTGAGGTGCAGCACAAGTGGTTGGCTGGTCTGTGGAAGTCAGAGTTGAGACCTGGGGCAGGGGGATTATCCAGGGGCGTATGGGAAGATGATGGTCTCAGTGGCCAAGTGGTTGGAGAGATGGGGTTGGATATGAGAGATTAAGAAAAGATAGTCCAGCCGGGCGTGGTGGCACACGCCTTTAATCCCAGCACTCGGGAGGCAGAGGTAGGAGGATCACCAAGAGTTCAAGGCCACCCTGAGACTACATAGTTAATTCCAGGTCAGCCTGGGCCAGAGTGAGACCCTACCTTGCAAAACCAAAAAAAAAAAAAAAAAAAAAAAAAAGAAAAGATAGTCTGGGCAAAAGGTAGGGTGAAAGGTTATGATGGTCAATGTTGCCAATATGATGGGATCTTAAATCACTTCTGGGTCTGTCTGTGAGGGAGTGTTTCAGATTTTTTAAAAATTTATTTTATTTTATTTATTTATTTGAGAGAGAGAGAAAATGCATGCACCAGGGCCTCCAGCCACTGCAAACCAACTCCATACGCATGCGTTACCTTGGCATCTGGCTTACATGGGTCCTGGAGAATCAAGCTGGGATCCTTCGGCTTTGCAGACAAATGCCTTAACCACTAAGCCATCTTTCCAGCCCTGAGGGAGTTTTTTTGAATAGATTAATTGAGGTGGGAAGACTTACTCTAAATGTGGACAGTACCATTCCATGGGCTGGGAGTCTTGGACTCTATACAAGATAGTGAGCTGAGCACCACCATTCTTCTACCTCTGCTTCCTGACTATGGATGCACAATAATCATCTGCTTCATTCTTCTGCTGCCATGATGACTGTGTCTCCTTGAACTGTAAGCTATAGAAAATGCTTCCTCCTTAATTTGCTTTTGATATATATATATATATGTATATGTATATATGTGTGTGTGTGTGTGTGTGTGTGTGTGTGTGTGTATGTAAATACAATGCACATACAATGCTGGGAAAGGGAGATCATCATGACATTAGCTAGAACAAAGAGTGCAGGACAGCCTAGGAGTTACTCAGGAGGGAAGGGATTAGACAGGGAGATGCTGAATTCAGCTTCGAACTCATTACATTGGAAATGTTTGCGGTGTGCTAAAATGAAGTTAGATCTTTACACAGGTTCCTAGGGAGAGTCTGAAGTGAAATGCCTGGTTGGCATCCAGGTGAACACTGAAATCATCCATGTGATTATTAGGGAAAGGGGAAGTTACAGAGAACAAAAGAAAAGAGGGTTAAGGATAGGACACTGGTGGACTCAGGATCTCAGTCCATATCCCCATGATGAGATACATTTCTCAAGATCACTTTTCCAAAAGAAGCTAGGGACCACTTGTCCAAAAGAAGCTAACTAACAAATGAGCTTCTGGGGTGGGTCGACCCATTAGAAGCTGCATCTATGTAATGTGGAGAGTAAAGAGAGTTAAGAAAACAAAGGAGAGACTATGCTCTGAAAAATCTAACTGTTGGGAGACCATTGGAAATCATGCAGGAGGTTAGAGGACAGCTGGAGGGGTGGAGAAGAAAGATGTGCAGTGAGATTCTGTAAGTCCCCACAACAGGCAAATGCAACATCACTCAGCAGAATGTGTCCATAATTCAGTGCCCAGAGAGTGTTAGAGGCTGCCTGTGTGTAGAGTGGTGCACTAAAACTGTCAGGATAACAAAGGATAGACTCTAGTTAAAAGAGAGACACTGAAATACCATCAGGAATCCACATAAGCCAGATTCACAAGGGGGCACCTGCATCTGGAGGCCCTGGCATGCCTGTTCTCTCCCTTTCCCTCTCTCTCCCTCCCTCTTTCTCTCTCTCAAATAAATAAATAAAATATTTAAAAATTGGAGAAATGAAAGGGCGATCATGGTGAAAGGGAGCAGCTGGACATAGCCCATCACAGCTCCATGGCTGGGGGAAGACAGAAGACAACTTACCCAAAAGCTAAGCCAGGCAGCACTGGTGACAAGAGGATGGTAATCATGCCCACAGGCCAAGCCTGACATTATTGCAAGCCTCAAATTCAGGTCCTCGGCTAATGGCAATTTTGGACTTAATGCCTCCTGGAATCAGTGCATTGCTGGGGCAGGTTTACGAGTGTTATAGCAAGATTCCTCTTGCCTTTTTTCCTCACAAGATACTTTTGGTCAGGTGTTTTCTGCCAGCAGTGCAAGTCCTGACTGTAACAGTAAACTTGGTACCAAGAGTGGGGTCATTGCTGCTAGAAACCTGACTGTGTGGCTTTTGGCCATTTGGAGCTGATTTTCAGGAGGAATGTGAGAGGATTTGAAACCTTGGCCTAAGAGACACCTTGCAGTACTGTAAGTACAACTTGATGGACTGTTCTGGTCAGAGTTGAAAGACCTGAATGAAGGTGTGAAAGGGCTTTCCCAGGACTGGGCTAGAGTCAGTTTGTGTGGGAGGCTTGCTGTTATGCCCATGTTCTGAGAACTTGTGCGGGTTGCATTGCATAGAAATAGACTGGCTTGAGCAGAGGGATATGGTACAGAAAAAATGAAATCTTTGGGTGAAACTACTACCCATTCAGCTGCAATTGAGAGATTACAACCATTGAGATTGGCCAGATGACCTACATTGGGAAAACAGGAAAAATGCAGAGTCTTTTTAAGGGGCCTGAATGCTGAAGGAATGTCCTATTCTTCAAAGTCTGATTTATTCCCCCCGGATTAATAAATTGGCAGTCTACCTGGTATTATGGTGTATAGCAAATGCAAGAAAAAGAGGGTCATTTAATTTGCCACACAGTTTTGTTTTTTGGAAATGGCCATGGGCAGTGTGAAGTAGGCTTGTTGGATTACCTGCATGGAGACCCTATGGAGCCATGAGGATGAAACACTGGTTGCAATGGAGACCCAATGGAGATGCCAGGACTATGGGGTGGCTGTCAAGGAAAGCTACCAGCACCAGATGAAGTTTTCCAGGACTGTGAGTAGCCTAGTTGGAGGGGCAGAATTGGAACTCCAGAGACCTGTAACTGGTTAGAATTATCAGGCTTGGAGACTTGTCAGTGACTAGAGTTGGTGGACTTGGAGCTACAGAATTTGATGTTTGGCCTGTTTAAATCTTGTATTGGTTGAATATTTCTTTACTATTCCCAATGCCATCTTCTATAGTGTGAATGTTCGTTCTATGCCATTATGTGTTTTTTGGGGTTTTTTTTGGTATTAGGGCTCAGTTAAAAGATCTTGGATTATGGGAATGTTCGAACATCATGAGGATTGATAAAAACTATGGGGACTTCTAAAGTTGGACTGAATGCATTGCATTTTACATCATAGATGATTATCAGTTTATGGGGACCAGGGCCAGAATGTGGCGGTTTGATTCAGGTGTCCCCCATAAACTTAGGTGTTCTGAATGCTAGGTAGGTCCCCAGCTGATGGCAATTTGGGAATTCAACCCTCCTGGAGGCAGTGTATTGTTGGGGGAGGGCTTATGAGTGTTATAGCCAGCATTCTCTTGCCAGTGTTTGGCACATTCTCCTGTTGCTGTTGTCCACCTGATGTTGGTGAGGAGGTGATGTCCACCTTCTGCTCATGCAATCATTTTCCCCTGCCATCATGGTGCTTCCCCTCAAGTCTGTAAGCCAAAATAAATCCTCCCCCCACCACAAGCTACTCTTGGTCGGGTGTTTTCTGCCCGCAATGTGAACCTGACTGCACATGGGGGTTGAACTTGAGGGTCTCTCAGACCTCCTCAGACCCTTATGCTTGCACAGGAATTGCTTTCAGCTGCTGAACCATCTCTGCAGCCTGAAAATTGAGATTTGGACAAAAAAAACTAAGCAGACATATTAGAAATGAAAACTTCAATGGCTCAAATGAAAATACAGTGGGAAGGATCCTCAGCAGACTAGATCAGGAAGAGCAAAGAGTCTCAGGATCGGGAGAGAGAGTGACAATAATGAACAAACATGGCCGTGACCTTTAGGACTCTGGGACACAATTAGCACACCCAACACAGGGATCCACAGGGTAAAAGAGACAATTAGAGGAAACTGAAGGTATAGGAAGTCACCTCGATGAAATGATAGCAGGAGTTTTCTGAATCTAGGGAAGGAAATGGACATCTAAGCACAAAAGTCATTTGAAACCACACAGACATGGTCATGGTCATGGTCATGGTCATAGTGTCCACAGTGCACGATCCACAGACTGAGACCTCAGACTGCAGAGCAAACACACCACACCAATGGCTACAGGAGGGAAAGGCCAACACACCGAGAAAGGCAAAACCTTCCAGATAACGTCAGATAGACCTCCTGTCAGAAACACTGAAACCCAGGAAAACGTGGAATGGCATATTTGAAAGACCTGAAAGGAATCATTCGCCAGCTGGGATTACTATATACAGCGAAGTTACCTTGTATAGCGAACAGAGAAAGAGGCAGTCCAAGCACGTACAACGTAAAGGAATTCATGGTCGCCGTGCCGGAATTGCGGATTATCTCTAGACTGCTACACACTCAGGAGGAGGAACGTCCTCTTCAGTCATGAGAGCATGAGGTTTTCCAGGCAGGTGTGAAGGACTGAGTGGTCACAGCGCAGGCTGTGGTTTCAGGGGTCACCGTGAGTGTATGTAGGTTCCAGCTATCCAATGAAAGGGGTTCCCTTTTGTGGTGTGTGTGTGTGTGTGTGTGTGTGTGTGTGTGTGTGTGGTGTGCATTTATGTGGGCACACTGGTGTGTTCATGCACATGTATACAAATGTTTGTGGAGACCAGAGGTCAACATCCAGTGTCTTCATCAATTGCTTTCCACTTTATTTATTGAAGCAATGTCACTCCTTGAACGTACAGCTCACTGAGCTGGCTACACTTGCTAGCCAGCAAATTTTGGGGTCTACCTGTGCCCCAAGGATTGATCTGTCTCCTTTTCTTCCTCCTAACGACACTGGGATTAAAGGCAAACACTACCATACATGCAGCATTTACATAAGTACTGGGGCCCTCATGCATACATGGCAAAAGGTTTACCAACTGAGCTATCAGCCCAGCTGAAAAGGGCCCTTTTCAATAATGGCTATAAGGACTGGCAGGGAGTCATGGCTCAATGTCCCTTGCAGTAACCAAACCTGAGACTGGGTGGTGGCCCTCCTTCAGGAATACCCGAGAAGATTTCCTACTGACCCACAGTTCAAGACAAGTCCCTCTGAGAGCCCTTCTGTCCACAGTGACGAGAGATTTGAAGATCAATAGGAAAGATGGGCATGTTGGGACCAAGCACATTCACATGTCACACCAGTGGCTTTTCATTCCTGTGATCTGGGACACACTGGTCTCATCATAGACTTTTAACATCTACTCTAAAAGCAACTCCCCCATTTTTCTAAATATTACAGAAAAGCCCAGCTACACTGATTTCAATGAAATGGAAAAAGCAGAGTCTTTTCTCATAGGGGTCTGAATGCTGAGTCCAGGGCCAGTGTGAAATTCCTTTCACCTTCCTGTCCCACTGTCTCTATGCTCATCTTGTAATTCAAGCTACCTTTGGACAGTCCCCTGCCCCGTACCTTGCCCACATTATAGTTCAGGAAATGTGTGGCTAGGGAGGTCAGCACAAGTGGGATCCCTAAGAAATCATTCCTCTCCTGCTTTTATCAGACGGGCCACAACTAGTCTCATGGCTATAATGGACAGACAATTGCCTTCCTGTGGTGGTTTGAGTCAAGTGTCCCCCATAAACTCATGTGTTCATAAGAGATGAATGCCATCTTGGGCCCTATTTTAGGAAGGAAGAACATGAAATCTCGGGCAGTTAACTTATCTGCCTGTGGCCAGACCAATCCAGAATCTACATTCAGGTCACCAGGCTTTGAAGTCAGCCGTTCTAACCTCTGGTCTACATTACCAAGTGTTGGTTCATTCCTGCAAGCACTCCTTTCTACCATGAACTCCTACTGACCTTGGACTCTGCACTAGTCATTGCTTTGGAGCCTCGTAACAAAGAGGAAAATAATGCAGATGGAGGACTAGGATATGAATAGGTTCATATGCTGGAGGAGGGACTAAGAAGAAAAGAGGAAGCACGGAGACCCGAGTTCAGATCCTGAGCACAGTGGTGTGTAGCTGTCCTCTCGGCACTTACACAGTTGAGGCAGGAGGATCCCTGGGGCAAGCTGGCTAGCTAGACTAGGCCAACTGGGGAGTTCCGCGTTCTAGTGAAAGACCCTATCTCAATAAATAAGGTGAGAGTGATAGAGGAAGACACTTGACATTGGCCTCTGACTTCCACACCCCAGTGCACACTCATGTGCACATATATCTGCACACAAACATGTACCCACACACATATGCCTCTGCAGACATAGATGTACATCTATATAACTTGTTAATAGTTTAAGAGAAAGAAGCTCTGCAGTAGAAGGATAATTGTCCAAGAAATAAATGAAAATATAGATTAAAAACAAACAAACAAATTTTAAAAAATCAATGCAGCCAGAGATGAAGCCATGGAGGAAACATAACAAAGAGCTCTAACTTGGCTGGAGAGGAAGAATGTTCTAGACAGGGTGGGCTGGATGGAAGGCTGCTCTCAACTGCAATGGTGTGGTTAGAACCCTGTAAGCCGTGGTGTGGGGAGGGATACTGGAGCACAGGGAGTAGCAAGTCCAGAGAGAACTGCTTGGCTTCATGGAGGAAAAAGAAGTAGCTGGAGCAGGGAAAGAACTAGAATGTACTTGAGGCAGGCAGGCTGGGGGTGACATGTTCCAGGAGCGCCTGTGGCCACAAAGCTTTAGTCATTACAGAAAAGAAGATTTCAGGGCTGGAGAGATGGCTTAGCAGTTAAGACACTTATCTGCAAAGCCTAAGGATCCAGGTTTGATTCCCCAGGACCCATATAAGCCAGATGCACATGGTTGCACATGTATCTGGAATTCATTTGCTAGAGGCCCTGGCATGCCTATCTCTGTCTCTGTCTCTCTCTCTCTGCCTCTTGCTCTCCATAAATAAATAAATGAATGAATAAATAAATAAATAAATAAATAAATAAATAACTAGAAGATTGCAGAGTTAGACTCTCTGGAGGAGGAAGGAGGGTCTTGGATATATGGAGCAGGAGAGTTGAGGAAGAAAAAAACAACAGCAAGACTCCATGTAGTCCCCTCTTTTAATATAGCTTTCTCCTTACAGTCCAGTGGGTTAGAGGTAGTCAGTGGGTTAGTAAGGGCAGGGGGTCCAGAAGGACATTGTCAACTCATATGTCTATTTTCTGTTGCTAAGCACACACTGCGTGAGAAGAATCTGTCATCCATCTATCAATCCATCATCTATCTACCAATTATCTATCATCACCTCTCTATCATTTATCTACTAATTATCCACCAATATATCACCTATCATCTCTCTATCATCTAGCATCTATCTCTCTATCATCATCTATCTAATCCATCTATCTACCTATCATCTCTCATCTATTTATCTACTATCTATCTATCTATCTATCTATCTATCTATCTATCTATCATCATTATCTATCCATCCATCTATCTATCCATCTATTATCTACCCATCATCTATCATCTATTTATCTACCATATATCTACTATCTGTCTATCTATCTATCTATCCATCTATCTATATCTATCATCTATTTAATCTATTTATCTATCATATATCTACTATCTATCTATCCATCCATCTATCTATATCCATCATCTATCTATCATCTATTTAATCTGCCTATCCATCTATCCATCTATAGCTCCATCATCATCCATTTGAATGTATTTTGCTCATGGCTTATGCCGGGAAGTCTAAGAACCAGGAGTAACATCTGATGGCAATCCTCTTAGTAGATCAAAACACTGGAAAGCCTGACATGGTGAGCGGAAGAGTGAGAGCAGGTTAGTGAGGGACAGGAAGAGAGAGAGAGAGAGAGAGAGAGAGAGAGAGAGAGACAGATGAACCCTTTCTGTTAGAAGCCTAATCGGTGTTGAAGTCACTAATGCATTATGATGGTGGAGTGCTCATGGCCTATTCACTATTTAAAGGGCCCAGTTCTCAATACCATCATGAGGGCAGCTAAATTTCAATACATTTCAGAGGTGACGTTCATGGCTTAGCATCTCATGACAAAGAGAGTGGAATTTCATTCTATTTAGAAGTTCATCCGAATGCATGTGGCCCTGAGCGAGAAAGGAGAGGAGACAAGAGGGCAGGCAGGCATGGACAATCCAGGAGTGGCCTTTTCCATACTCTTGGTTGCTGTGGAGTTTAGGAGAATGAAGGCCAGAGGTCAGCAATCACCACAGACAATGGGTTGCACTTGCCAGCCCTGCCCATCATGGATAAAGCTTTGAGTGGTCAGGAGAAGGTGCAGCCCCCACAGCTCTGACAGAGCTGATAGAAACTAAACTCACCTCAGAGGAGACCCAAGGCCAGCACCTGCCTGCAGCTGCGCCCCATGCAACACTGCATGAGGTGGGTCAGCAGCATTGGAAACGTGAGACCAGACCACAGTTTAGCTTTCTCAGAGTGGACTTAGAAATTGGACCCTCTTAGGATACACAGCCTGTGACCAGGGTATGTGGTGGAAGAGGTGATAGAGGTAGAGGCCAGGAAGGGGTAGCAGCTGTGCACCTCAGGAAAACGGTAAGAGAAACTAGAGGGAGGTGCCACCCAAGGTAATGGTGAGATTTGAAAAAGAGGCAGGGAATTTCAGAGCAATCAGAACAATTTTTTTTTTTCAGTGTAGCAAGTCACAAACAAGAATTAAATCAGGCCTCTAAGATGATGACCACGCTTCAGGCGGGCCTGGAATGCCATCTGCACAGGGCTGGGCTGGGCCGAAGGGTGCTGCCTCTGAAGGGGCCAGAGAATGCAGGGTGCTGGAGGGATGCAGCTCCCTGAGGGAAAACTCTGCATCTCTTCTTTGTTTGACCTCCTCTGCCACTGAGCCCTTGACCCTCCCACAACCCAATTTGTTTTGAGTGCTAAATGTTGGGGGGGGGGGGCGCAGAAAATGAAGCCAGAGCCCAAGTACTTATCGGGCTGTTAGTTTCCTTAATTGTGTTTCCTACACATTCTTTATAAATAGATTTAAGCAAGACACTCTGTTCTTTAAATTGTGCATTTCGGTTGTTATGGAAACTCCTGCTTTTATTTCTGTCCCCCCTCCTAGCTTAGCCATAAAATAGAAGTTAACGCACCTGCTTTTTCAGACAGGTGTATTATCTGCTAACCTTGACCTCTAAGAAGGTTTGTATGAGTGGGTTAGAATAACCTGTGGATGGCATCTCTGGATGAAAGCACCAGGTGAGTGGCTACAGTTCTCAGAAGATGCGGTCCATCCTGGCTCACCCTTCGAATGCTAAGTGACTCACTCCACAGATTGAGACGATTGGAATGATAGAGGAATCTCTAAATCGCTAGTCCTCAGAATAATAATTCCAAATCACCTCACTGTGTGCATTCACTGTGTTAAATTAGTCTCTAAAGGAATCTTGGAATTAAATCATTTGTTCAGAAACACTAACTGAACATGAATACTGAGCTTGGGCAGACACAGGTGAACATCGCACAAGAAAAAAAAAAAAAAAAAGGAGTCAGCCAAGATATCTATGTGAATGAAGGAAGCAGTTCCCCCTCCAGACTTCTGGGCATTGTGGACATTGAACACTTATACCGTGCCAGGCACATGCTTGCATATGATTATGTACAAGGTGTGGCAAGAGCAGATGCTGGGTCACGTTGCTCCTCCCATTTTTTTTAAAGCTGGTAGAAATAAAATTGTCTTTTCTTTTTTTGTGAGTCAGCTAAGTTGTTTATTTTCTGACAATCTCATGCATGTACATAATGTATTTTGGTCATATTTGCATCCTTACACTTTCTTATCCCTCTCCTGCTCCTGTTGAATGAACCCTTTCTTCTCAACTACCCTTCTTTCTATTTTCATGTATTTTTCTTGTGATCCACTGAGTTTAATTAATGTTGCTTGTATGAACATGGATGGTTTTCTTTTAAACTGTAGCCTGGGCATCTTACTAGTAGCTACACAACTAAAAAATAGGTCTTGCTCTCCTCCAGCAGCCATTAATTGTCAGTAGCTCCTTGGAGAAGGATGGAATTTTATGAGTCATTCTGCCTTCATGATAGATGAACTCAGGCTTGTGCAGGTAACTCAGATGCTCTGCGTTCAAAAGCATGACTATTTAGGGGCAGAACTCAGTATAGGACCCAGGTTTCCTGAATCCTATTCTGATGGTGTTTTCAAATACCACCCTGACTCTAAAATAAAGCTTCTGCAACTCCACTGGGTGAAGGAGTCACCTTGTCTTATGGACTGAATGTTTGTACCACCCACTCACGTCAAAATCCTGACCTTTAATGTGATGGTACTGGGAAGTGGGGCTCTTGTGAAGTCATGAGGGTGGCACTCAGATGAATGGGATTCAAAGCCCCAGAGAGCTTTTTCCTGTCTCTATCATCACAGTGAGAGGACCCCTGTTGGTGGCCCAGAAAATGAGCCCTCCCCAGACAGCACATCTGTTCCTGCTTTAATCTCAACCTCTAGAACTGTGAACAATAAGATTTGTTTTTAAGCCTGTGGTATATTTGTTATAGCTGCCTGAATGGACTAAGATGCCTGGTGGGGTTCTTGTACAATGCTGGTTCTGATTCTGTAGGTCTGGACTGGAGTTTGAGATTCCACACTTAATCTAGGCCCGTAATGTAAAACAGGTTTAATAGCAGGATCTTCTAATATCATTAGATAATACAAGAGCCAAGTATAATTTCAATCCAGAGACTACGTATGGGGATATGACCCACCACGCATATTCAAGAGGGCTGAGGAGGCGATAACACAGAGCCAGCACTCTAGTTCTATTCCATGTGACAAGGTGGCCATGGGTCCAGAGAGAAAGAAGACTGGGGCATGACAATAGGACATCACATGAGGAGGAAGGGTTGCAATTCCAAGTGGGATATTTTAGGGAAGGCTTCCCAGAGGGAAACTGAAGGGAGTCTGGAAGGATACAGACATACCTGAGGGACATTCTTCCCAGAGGGGGAGATGGCAAGGTCAAAGACAGGAAGGAAATAATCTAGCTGAGAGGGAGAGATAAGAGATGAAAAGGGAATAGGATCCAAACAGACAAATGTCCTCCTGGGCCTTTGTAAGGAACTTAACTTTGATTGGGTATACACGTGCTGGAGAGATGGCTCAGCAGCTAAGGCACTTGCCTGCAAAGCTTAATGACTCGGGTTCGGTTCCCTAGTACCCACATAAAGCCACATGCACAAGGAGACCTATGCATCTGCAGTTCGTTTGCAGTTTCTAGAGGCCCTGCCATACCCATTCTCTCTCTCTCAAATAAATAAATAAAAATATTTTAACAAGTGAATTCTTTGGAACTCCACAGGCAGAGCACTAACATTATCTCACTTGAGAGGTTCTTTGTTTTTTTCTTGCATATATGTGTTAGGGTTTCAGGAAAGTCCTTGATCCCCAAGCCCTGGGTTTGTGTTTGTATTTAACCAAAGGATTGGACAAACCAAACTGAGAAGGACAATTATTAAATTATTCTATTTATTGAAGGAAGTATAGAACCAGGGGAAGGAAAATGAATACACCCACGTGGCCTGAGAGCCCACATGGTAGGCCTGGAAGAAATGTGAAAAGAGAGATACAGAGGAAAGAAGAGAGTACAAACAGCTCCTGCCATGTGGAGGGCAGGAAGGGGTAAAGAGCCCATGTAGGAAGTAGAGATTACAGGTTCCCCCCTCGTCTCAGCCCAGCCAGACCAAGACAAAGGGGAACTCACCAGAACCTAGATGTTCAGGAGTGGTCAGTTCAGAGTAAACTCATTTATAACCTTATGGCAGTGGGTCCTACCATGTGGCTCAGGTGAGCCAGAGAGACAACTGATTGGTCTGGGCTAGTGGCGTCTTAGGAAGAGTCTAGCCATGATGCCAAGTTCTGGGGACTGAACTTGACCAACCACAGTGTTAGGATTAAATCCTAGGAAAGAAGGCCTCCCTCCCAGGAGGGGCTCTTATTGTGTTTTTTGTTTATTTTTATTTAGTTATTTGACAGAGAGATAGAAAGAGGCAGATAGAGAGAAAGAGGCAAGTAGAGAGAGAGAAAGAGAGAGAGAGAGAATGGACACACCACGGCCTCTAGTTGCTGCAAACAAACTCTTAGCTGCGTGCATCCCTTGTGCATCTGGCTTACGTGGGTCCTGGGAAATTGAACCTGGATCCTTTGGCTTTGCAGGCAAGTGCCTTAACCACTAAGCCATCTCTTTCAGCCCCTCACTGTGTTTCAATAGGATCATCCTGCCTCCTGTTGAGAACAGGAGCAAGTGGGAAACAAGAAGTTCATGAGGGAAATCAATCATTCAGTGATGATCCTCATCAAACAATGGAAGCCCACCCTGTGGGTGCCCTCACCTGCCCTGGGGGTGGTCTTCCCCACAGCCAGTATCATAGGAACTTGGGCAAGACTTCATTGCTGTTGAGGAATAAAGTCACTATTCCCTCCAGGGTGCTGCCAACTTTCCAATGTAGAAAACAAGGACAGTCCCCTGGAGAGCTAACTGGGCTGCAAGACAGAAGACTCATCTTTCTGTGGGTGTAAAGCTGGCAAGGAGCCAGGTGATAGGAAAAAAAAAAAGAAAAATCCAGGAAGGATGTTTAAATTAGCTACCTGGCGAAGGGAAATAAGCTAAGTTAGGCCAATTGCTGACTGGTTTTAGGTTCTAAGACTTAAAGGTTCTGGAGCCAGTCATTCGAAACTCCACCTCTGGAAGGAGCTGGTTATGGATGGTCCTGCTGTTGTATTATTTAAAGAAATGGATTGGCCTAGACAGCAACATGCAGAACACTGAGAGCCCACTTGTGGATGAAAGCACTCTTTATTTTTATTTATTTTATTTTATTTTATTTTATTTTATTTTATTTTATTTTAATTTTTGGAGAGAGACACAGAAAGAGACAGAGAGAGAGGGAGAGGGAGACAGATAGAGATGGGTGCGCCAGCAGCCTCTCAGCTGTTGTGAACGAAATCCAGATGTGTGCGCCCCCTTGTGGTCAAGTGCGGCATTGCACCCTTGTGTCACTGCATCTGGCTAAACGTGGGACCTGGAGATTGAAACCGGGTTCTTAGGCTTAGCAGGCAGAAGCCTTGACTGCTAAGCCATCTCTCCAGCCCTGAAAGCACTCTTTTTATATCACCTCAGGTCTGGATTCAACTTGAGCAAGTCAGACATCTGTGGGTTTGCAATGACTAGGCATCATATATGTCACATGAAGACCTTAGGTCAATGATGCAGCAATGGAGGCTCATAGTGGCCTACTAAGTTGCCTAGTGTGGCTAATATAAATTGTGACATTTGAGCATTTGAATTCCCCCAAGGACTGTTGTCATTTTAATGTAAGATGTCACCCACTGGCTCATGTGTTTGATTACTTGGTCCCTAGCTAGTGGCACCATTTTGGAAGATTGTGGAATCTTTAGGAGGGAGAGCCTTGCTGGAGGTCTGTATCTGTTGGCATTCTCCTTTCTGCCCGCCATGTTTTCCCCACCATGATCAAACTTCCCCTTGAAACTATAAAATGGATAAAATTCTTTCCTTCTCTAAATGGCTTCTGGGCAGGTGTTTGTCACAACAATGAGACAGTAATTGATACAGCAATATCTCTTCCATTGCTCCCCTCCAGGCCTCCAGAGACATCTTGCTTTAGCTGGAGAAGAACATGAGGCTGATGCTGAGGAGGTTTCTGTGGGCTGCATTGAGCAGTGGCACAAGCCGTTGCTGTTCTCATTCCGCGGGCCAGGACCAAGCGGGGTGGCCACGGGCGGAAGGGCGGAAAGCAGCGTCCAGCTGGGAAGTTGCAGAGAACCAGAGATCCCTTCCAGAGGTGCTACATAGCAAGAGGTTGAACTAGGCCAGAGAAATACCAGCACAGAACAGGGGAATTTGTCCAAGGCCTCCCCTCTGTGTTTGCTTCTGTTTCCATTTTCCCCTCTCCCTTCCTCCCTCCTTTTCAGGTCTCTCCATCTTTTCTTCACATCCTTCTCTCTCCCTCAGCTTTTCACCTCTCTACCTTTTCACAGAAATGTACTGAGCATTTGCTGAACACCAGAAGAGGTTGGAGCATCCAGCCAAAGCAAGCATGGATCCAAGTACCTGTTCATGTAATTAAGTAGCTGCAGCAGACGTGAGACTCACTACATATGTGAGGTCAGAGTGCCCTGGGGGAAGCATGGAAGGAGGCACTGGAGAGAATGCGATGGAGTTCAACAGTGGTATGTACTTCTCATGAGACCTGGACCCCCTGAAGTTCTCCCCAGAACACTCACTCATGGAGAGGACATGGCAGAAGGATGGGCTGAGCTGTACTGACTAAGCTGTCATGATTTGTGTTATACTCCACACATCATACCCTCTTTGACTGAGAGAGGCCCCAAGGACAAACTTCATCCCAGAGAGGATGCTGATGTACGCAGGCTGCATCCCAGCTGCAAGGCCAACTATTCCTGGCAATAGGTGATAGATCTGAGGGTCAGCTCTGGGCTAATTGAAAATTTCCTCATCTATAGGGTGGCATCATGGGCCGTGGTGTACCCATTTTCTGCTGCTATTTTAACTCAACAACAAACTGGCTTAGCAACAAAAAACCATACCATTCTTCAATTCTGAACATCAGAAGTCTGAAATAGGTTTCTCTGTGCTAAAATCAAGTTATTGGCAGGGCTATGTTCCTTCTGGAAGCTTCAGTGGAGAATCCAGTCCCATGCTTCACCTTTCCATCTCCTCATTGCTATCTGTCACACTTACTTTTAAAGAATCAAAGGGTGGGGGTGGAGATGTGGCTTAGCGGTTAAGACATTTGCCTGCAAAGCCAAAGGACCTCGTTTCAATTCCCCAGGACTCACTTAAGCCAGATACACAAGGTGGTGCATGTGTCTGGAGTTCATTTGCAGTGGCTGGAAGCCCTGGTGCACCTATTCTCTCTCTCTCTCTCTTTCTCTGCTTCTTCCATGCTCTCAAATAAATAAATAAATTAATTAAAAAATATTTTAAAAAGAAAGAATTTAAAAGAATAGAGTTGTCATATAGAATTTATAGGTGTGCTGACTGGTAGCCAGAAGACTGACAAGTAACAAAGCAACCACTGAGGGTCTTGCTCTCCCCTTCTCACGCCTGTAAGTTTGGAGGACCTAACCTGTCTTGCATGACATTGAACTGCTACCCAGTAGAGCACCCGTTTCCAGCTTGTGGAACTACCTGCCTTTTTTTTTTTTTTTCTGGCTTCTGATCCAGCTTTGAAGCCAGTAGCATGGTGCCACAACTCTTTACCTGACTCCGAGCCACCTTCCTCTACTCGCACAAGGATGCCTGTGATTATTTTGGTCTTACCTGGGTCACCCAGGAATATCTCACCTCTGCAAAGTCCCCTTTCAAGGAAGCATGTGAAGACTGTAGACTAGGACATGGACACCTTGGTCAGAGCCATTCTTGTCACTGCACAAGGAGCATCTATTTTTGAAGCTCTCAGTCTGTCTACTAAATGCTTTGCAATGAGTTGGGCAGAGGAAAAAGAATCTTGGGGCTGGACAGATGGCTTAGCAGTTAAGGTGCTTGCCTGCAAAGCCTAAGGACCCAGGTTTGATTCCCCAGGACCCATGTAAGTCAGCCACACAAGGGGGCACATGCATCTGGAGTTCGTTTGCAGTGGCTAAAAGGCCCTGGTGTGCCCATTCTCTCTTTCTATCTGCCTGTTTCTCTCTCTCCTTCTTAAATAAATAAATAAATAAAATATTTTTAAAAAGAAAAAAAGAATCTTGTACTTTATTGGTATGATCAGACACTCTACTGGCTACCAGTTCAAGGCCATGCAAGGCAGCTTTGCTCATCAAAGTTTCCAGGTGCAAGAAGGAGAGAGAGAGAGAGGCGCACAGTGGATGTCTTGTAACCTGCCTGTCATCTCTCTACCACTTAGCACATCCTGGAATCCTTTATGAGAGCTCTTTATTCTTTGACTTCCTCCCCCCACTGCCTTGATTCTTCAAAAGACTGAGCAACAAAAAGAAATGAGAAGAGGGAAAGGACTGGCATTAAGGATCTTTCTTATTGGTTTGGACTTCATAGGAATTAAATTTTGATCATTTCTCTTGTTGATAATGTGATAGAGATAAGGATGCTTGATGTTTAATTGTGCAGAATGAATGGAATGCATCAGTGTGGGGCTGGCTTGGGTGGGAGAGGAGCACCTAGAATGTGATGCCATTTCTCTCTAATATCAGTTGTACCTGCTGGTACAATGTACCTTTCTAGCTTGTGCGGACTAGAGTCCCTGTCTACGCTCACATGGAATGACTATATGTTTATCCAGAGTTCAATGTTGGTATCCATAACGTGGCTCCTCTTAGCAGCCAGGCCCACTGCCGCTGGAAGCCCCCTAGCGGACTGGATCTGAACAACTCCAAACTCAGAGCAGCACTCCTCCCAGGCTGAAGGGGTGTGCAGCGAAGGAGCCAAGGGTGTGTCCTTCCTCCCTACTCCAGTGTGCATACCCAGGCAAAGGCCACCTCTCTTTGACCTCTGGGGAATCTTTATGTGCCTGCCACCCTTCGTGGCACAACCTCAGGGATGCATCGGTGGAAACAGCACACGTTATCGAGCTGGCTATGCAGGGCTAGAGTTATGGAGAGCTGCAGGCTGGAAACTAAATTAGATTAAGGACAGTATATTCTTTCATCAGCACAAAAAAGGTATCATAAGTCAGTATGGACTTTCTGCTTCGATTGAGTTAGAGACCTTGGTGCTTAATGTGGGATGAGCAGGGGACGAATGCCTGAGGGTCTCCGACAGAAAGAGGCCTAAGAGAGGGACAATTTGTTTGTTCAGTGCCATGGGGAAATACCAGAGTGGTTGTCTCATCCAACAACATTTATTTTCTCAAAATGATGGAGTCTAGAAAGCCAAGATCAAGGTCATCACCAGGTAACTTTCTCCTGAAGGCTTTCACTGTACTTAGCAGAGGACTACTTTTTATCACTGTGTCCTCACCTCCTGTTCCCCCCACCCGATCTCTTCTTTCTCCCTCTCTCTCCTTCTCTCTCCCTCTCCTCTCTTTAGGGTCTTACCATGTAGCCTAGGCTGGCTTCAAACTCATGATCCGCTTATCCTGCCTTTGTACCCTGAGTAACAAAATCACAGGCACGAATCCCCATACCTGACTGATTTTTTCCTAAATAAGGAGATCGGTCATGATGGATCAGAGAACTGTCATTATTTAACCGTAATTATTTATGAAGGCTCCTTCTTCAAATATAGTTACATGGGGGTTCACACTTTAGCATATGAATATTTAGGGACACAAACTTTAGTCCACTACAGGGACTGTGATCTTTTGTGTGTGTGGAGGAGGACACGTGTGGCCTAGAAAACAGGGAAAATACATGCTTGGATGAGCTGCTGATGGGAGTAAACTTCATTCTAGAAGGCATCCCATGGAACATAGACTGTCTAGCAAAAGTACTGGAGTAGAAATGGATATTAGGAAGAATTCTCAGTAAAAATCCTCTCCAAGAAAAAACATCCTTTGGGAGAAATTATTATTATGAAATTATTGTGATGATTATGGAATGCTACTGAAAAATATTTACCTAGAGGAGTATCCATAGGCAAATATTGCCAACAAGAAAGGGGGGTGTGTGATCTTCTGGATCCTGCTTCAAACAAAACAAAACAAAACAAAACAAAACAAAACAAAACAAAACAAAACAAAACAAAACAAAACACAACAATCTGAAATAGTTTGATCATCTGAACAGTGGGGCCAGGGATTCTACCCCCTGTGGCTCTGACAGTGCGGACATTAGATGAGACGATGTTGTGGAGTACTTATCAGAGAGCCTCATTCAGTGGAAATAGTCAAGGAAAAACAGGACCTGGCCCCTCCCTCCAGGAAGCTTAGTGTCAGGCAGGTCATCTCCCAATGCTACCTTAGCATCCCAAGTGGAGGCGAAGAAAGGCTGACGATTTAAGTTCAAGTCCAGAATCTGCAACTCAAATTCTCTCCTCTGTCATCTCTAGAGGCCTACGGTTCTGTAGGAGTCCATCTGCTGCTGTAATAAAACATAAATTATTAAAACCATAAAACATTGATGAGCTGCTTTATAAAACAGAGGGACTTTAATGTATTGATTATGAATTGAGAAAGACGTAATGAGTTTCAGGAGGAGGAATAATTGGGCAATGATGGTGGGCTGATTCCTTCTGCTCCCCTGAACCAGAGGCAGCGATGTTTCTATGACCCTCTTGTTCCATTTCGCATTATGTCAGCTTGCATTTATACCATAGAACATTTAACATCTACAAACAGCCAAGTCTTCCTTGCATTCATTTCATTTCCCTGGGGGTGGCTCCTAATAGACTCTGGCAAACAGGGGGTTAATATCACAGTTCTTTCCACTCTTAAACGATCCACCCACAAAGGTACTCCCACTGAAGTTTAGATGTCTTATTTCTTTGGGCCCTTTATTTTCGGATGAAGCCTTCAGTAGCAGAGAGTGAACTTTTGATAAGACAGGCCAACACTCATTTTCCAGATGGGAAACTGAGGCCCACAGAGAGGAGCAGCTTGACAAGATCTCACAGTGGATTGGTATGAGGATTCCAGCTGGTACCCAGGTCCCTGACTCGGGTGCACCTACTTCCGTGTCTTAACATGGACTTTCTGTTGGGAAGAGGTGTTTTGATGTGGAGCGGGTTTGGGGGTGGTGAGCTCTTGTGAATAAGCCTGTAGGCTTCTGGACCTGCTGGAGGATTTGAAACTTGGTGGAGTGATGATGTCATTGCACCCGGCACCTGCCCATGGCATGCTGATCTTCACAGGCTCCCAGGGAAGACCTGTGCTGGCACATGATAGTGACTCTTGGGATATTCAGCTAGGGACGATCCAGCCATCTTCACTGATGGAACCCTCATGGCCCCTTTGTGAGGCAAGATAGATAAGTGTAAAAGTTGATAAGAGACCCTGATCTCTGGGAGGTCAGTAGAGTCGCCCACGTTTTAGAGAGGTTCAGTATTGTTCCTGTACAATTACCAACTTCGTTTTAATTCTATTTGCAAGAGGTCAGTGCCAGGGCAAGAATCACATGTTAGCCCTGGGATAAGCTGAGGTGAGGGTCAATGGCTTGTCTCACTTTGCGTCCATGTCTGTTTTGTGTGATTCTTGCCAGTGAAGTTGGAAGTAAGGCCACTGGAATATTAGCTGCTAAAATTTATGGAATGTATTTTTTTTGTGTGTGTGCCAGGTAACCACACCACTTACTCTATTCTGATGAACTCAATAGCAGCCTTTGAAGTGGAGACTTCATGTCTCTAATTAACAAAGGAAGAAACTGAGGTACAAGAAGGTTAGACTGAGTCCCATGAAATGGACGTGGGAGTCTGTGCTTCTACCCAGTGTCAACGCTTTGTACCTTTCCTCTTGGCCAGATTCATACTGCTTCATTCTATGCTGTGGACCTCTTGATGCTTTGGGAAGCTATTAAGTCCTTGGGTCTCAATTCTGACCATATCTTGATCTCTTTGACTGGCTCATTCTTGCTATCAGTCCCTTGTCGCTTTCCGTTTTCACATCTGGCTTTATGTGGGTATTGAAGAATCAAGCCTGAGCCAGCAGGCTGTGCAAGCAAGTGCCTTTAACCACTGAGCAATCTCCCCTGCTCTTTTATGTACTCTTTTGTTCCTACCTAATTTTGTGATGTTTGGATGGCTTTGGTATTCCTTTTGAAGTATCTATTTGGATTTTAATGTATTTCTTTGAGTGTGTGTGTGCCCGTGCACATATCCATGTACACATGTGTGCAGGTGTGTGTGGAGGCCGGAGGGCAACCTCTGATGATGTTCCTCAGGAATGCCATCCAGATTTATTTCAATAGGGTCTCCTATTGCCCTGGAGTTTGCTAAGGTCAGACTCACTACCCAGTCAGCCCCAGGGATCCTCTGTCCTCAGCGCCCCCCCCCCACACACAGTGCTGCGACCAGCCTATACCACCACAACTGGCTTGCTTGTGTGGGTTTTGCAGATTGAACTAAGGTCCTCATGCTTACACAGAAAGCACTTTATCAACTCAGCTCTCCTCCCCAGCCTCTCGACTATGTCTTTTTAATAGTATTTTTAGTGTTCGGCAAAGGGATTATTCTCAAAGTATCCTACTTCTCACAGGTAACTTTTAAATCAATTTCCATCATTGCACATAGAATGTCGAAGCATTACTGTCAAATAGACCCCAGTACTTTTCCATCTTTATTCTTCTGATATATTGCAGCCAATTCATTATAAGTTCCACCAGAAAATTTTACATTTTTACTTTCATCTATAAAATATCTTTTCTCCTGGATAGTTGACTAAAAGATATAACCCTCAACAAGAGTATGATGGGATTGTCTGGTAAGAAGGGCCCTGGAAAAGGTGGGAAGAAGGCTAACCTTAAAACATTTGGCTCTGGCCTATAACTCCCAAATACCAGAAATTGAGCTTTTGATCAGAAAGGCCTACAAGGTCCTCAAACAAGACAGGCTTCTGTCAAAGCACTTGGCTACCTGCCTGAGGTAAAAAATAACACCCTGAAACTGAAGACACCATATGCTGCTGACACAGAGAAATACCAAGAAGTCCGCCTGGAATCTGGAAGGTAGCTGGTTCCCACATGGTTAGCCATATAGTGCTAGGAAGTGCTACATGAGTGGCTGGGGGAAAGTAGCCAACAACGTTGTGCGCAAGCAGGGGACACTGGTATTCAAAAGCCACCAGCCTTACAAGAGGTACACACGTGTGCAATTGTGCAATAGTGGATCCCAGCCTTGGTGGGTAACCAATGGCTTTCTGATTGACCAAGAGATCCACTCCGTGGAAAGGAACCCATAGCTGGAACTGGGAACCAGGTCAGAATCCTATGGAGATCTGTCTATCTCCTCTTCAACTTATCTTTATTCTTTTTTAAAAAAAAATTTCATTATTTATTTATTTATTTGAGAGAGAAAGAGAGAGATACAGAAATAGGCAGGTAGAGAGAGAGAGAGAGAGAGAATGGGTGCGCCAGGGCCTCCAGCTACTGCAAATGAACTCCAGATGCATGCACCCCCTTATGCATCTGGCTTACATGGGTCCTGGAGAATCAAGCCTCGAACCAGGGTCCTTAGGCTCTACAGGCAAGCGTTTAACTGCTAAGCCATCTCTCCAGCCCGTCTTTATTCTTAATAAGTCCACGTTTAGGAGCTTGTTTTAACCGTTTCTTTAAAGTCTAGTATTCAGGAGAGGAACTGGAGAGATGAGCAAGAGTGCTGCTTCAATGGCGAGCCTGACAACCAGGTTGAAGGAGAGACATTGGGGACACTGAACACACACCAAAGCAGAGATCCAGAAACTCCTGAGAGCCCAACACTGAAGTACACTTAAAACACAGCCACCACAGCTCCAGGAATTTTGTAGAAGAGGGGGTGGAAAGATCATAAGAGCCCCAGGCTGGGAAGGCATGTCCAGAGGCACTGCCCCTCACCCCCACACAATGACTGACTGCTGTTCATGTGGGAATGCCTTCATTTTAACTCCACTTCCGTTATCACTCATTACATGTACATGATTCACCGTAGAATTCCAGATTAACCTCTTATTTTTTAAATCATGCTATTTATTTATTTGAGAGACAGAGACAGACAGACAGAGAGAATGGGAATGCCAGGGCCTCCATCCACTGCAAAATAACTCCAGATGCATGTGCCACCTTGTGCATTTGATTTACTTGGGTCCTGGGGATTTGAACCTGATTCTTTGGCTTTGCAGGCAAATACCTTAACCACTACACCACCTCTCCAGCCCTGACCTTTTTTATTTAAAGAGATTATAGTACTGGGTTCAGCATCACTAAATAGAGGATTCTAGAACATGAATTCTCTTTCAATGAAATATATTGTAGCTATATATATATGTACATATATATATATGTATGTATGTATATATATATTAATACACATAGTAATATTCTATTCCTAATACAGCACTAACTTTTGTCGGTCATAGTATAGTGCTATCACTGTCTGTGTCTCCATGACTTCTGAAGAGCAATCCAGGCAGGCATCTGAGTCATCGCTCCCCTCGGGTATTGTTTTCTTTGTCTCCTTTCACGTTGTTTTCCTTTGTCTTCAGGTCTGCAGCCTACGTGTGATGTAGCTCTGCATGTGACTGCTGAGAGTCTCCTGTGAGGAATCCACTGATCTTCAATTTGTAGATTTACAGCCTTTGTCAACCTTGAACAGTTTTCCACCTTCATCTCTGAGGATTTTAGTTACTGATCTATTCTTCCCTTCTGTCGTGAGGGCTGTGGTGACACGGGTGTTAGATGTTTTGTTGTAATCCCTTCCACTGGTCTCAGTGGGTCTGCTTGGCTTTAGTTTAATTTTTTTTTCTATTCTCCCTGTTCTTCAAATTGGTTAATTAAAAAATACATATTTTTATTTTTATTTTTTTTGGGGGGGGGTGTAAATTAATTTTAATTTCCACTCAGATTGCTTTCATTAACTTCCACCCAAGATATCCTTTCTAGAGAAAACTAAGCTCCGAAAAGGCTAATGAAGGTGATTAACTGTTCCGCGGCCAAGGAAGGATTTGAATCTGGGTGTGTCCCTTGACTCCAAGACCAAGTCTCATCCATTGAAGTCACACCGCTCCCTTCCTATGAGCTCCTGGAGGTCAAGACCAGCAGCTTTCCCACCTGTCTGTCACAACATTCTATGCAGGGCCAGGGTACCATGCTGGATCTGTCAGACGCCTACCTGAGTGTAATGCAAAGGTGACCTCGCTATCATCCAGGCCCTCCATGCTGCCAGCCACCCCTTCCTGGGGTTCTAGGACCCAGCCCTCCTTGTTGCCCTCTGCCTCCTCTTCTTCTTCCTCAAAGTCCACATCTTCCATCTCCTGGGCCAGATCATCTGTTTTAGGGAGAGAGCGTTAAAAGACTGGGCTCAGAGTTGGAAGAGGGATGGGGAGAAGCGTGAGGAGGCCGAGGCTAGAGTGGGTCGTGTGGCCAGAGGGTAAGGTGGCGTTGGACACCAGGGATATAGGGGTGTGAGATAGGGGAGCGGGGGCGAAGACCTGGTGTCAGAAGGGACTGTGTAGCAAAAATACATATTTTTATTTATTTGCAAGGAGAGAAAGAATGGCCACATCGTGACCTCTAGCTGCTGCAAACGAACTCCAGACACATGCCCCACTTTATGGCTTTATGTGGGTACTGGGGAACTGAACCTGGGTCATTAGGCTTTGCAAGAAAGTGCCTTGACTACTGAGCCATCTCTCTGATCAAGATTGGATAACTTTTGTTAATACATCTTCAAGTTCACTGACTATTTCTTCTGTAATCTGCATCCTACACTTGTGTCCATCCAGTGAGGTATTCAATTATTGTAATTTTAATTTCTGCTTCATTATTTTTTTGCTAGGCATGGTAGCACACACCTTTTTATGAGAGAGAGAGAGAGCAGAGAGAGACAGAGAGAGATAGATAGAGAGATAGAGACAAACAGACAGAAAGAGAGGGAAAATTGGCTTGCCAGGGCCTCCAGCCACTGCACTCAAACTCCAGACATGTGTGCCACCTTGTGTGCATATGTGACCTTGCATGCTTGTGTCACCTTGTGTGTCTGACTTATGTGGGATCTGGAGAATCGACTGCTAAGCTATTTTTTTCAGCCCTCAGCTTTGTTCTTTCATATATCTCTTTCTTCTTGAAGGAGACTTTTTTTTGTTGTGTGTCTGTGTAGTGTGCACACAAATGTATGTCTGTTTATGTGTAGGCACATGTATATGTGCACGTGCACATACGTGTGTGTGTGTGTGTGTGTGTGTGTGTAGAGGCCAGAGGTTGATGTTGTGTGTCTTCCTCAATCATTCTTCATTTTTTTCTTCTCTTTTCTCTTTTCTTTTCTTTTTTTTTTTTTTTTTTTGGGGGTGGTTTTCTGAGGTAGGGTCTCACTCTAGCCCAGGCTGACCTGGAATTCACTATGTAGTCTCAGGGTAGCCTCAAACTCACAGCGATCCTCCTACCTCTGACTCTCGAGTGCTGGGATCAAAGGCATGCGCCACCACGCCCGGCCCCACCTTCTTTATTGAGGCAGGGTCTTGTGCTGCTCTTACTGAACCCAAAGCTTACCGGGTCAGCTGGACTAGCTGGCCACCAAGCCCCAGACATTCCCTGTCTCCATCTCCCCACTGCTGGGATTTCAGACAGGCATGCTCCACCACCATTCCAGTTGTTTTATGTGGGAGCTGGGATCTGAACTCAGATCCTCATGCTTGCATAGCAAGTACTTTACCCAATGAATCATCTCCCCAGCTGACGTTCTCTTTTTGGACTCAAGGTTATTTGTGACTGCTGGACAGAGCATTTGTGGACTGACTTCCATAAGGTCTTCATCGGTAGTTATGACATTATGACTCCTTGGTCACTCAGGCATTGACTTTTACTGTCTGACCGTATAGAAATGAAGAACGTGCTTGCTTCTTGCTATGCTGAATAGTTAATGGATTTGATTATAAACATTTTCCGTAGTATGCCATGCACTTCTGGGTCTTAGTCAACTCCTGTGGAAACATTGATGTTTTGTTGCTAGCACTCCATCAATCTGATCAGGTTCTGGAGGCCAAATTCTAGCACTTCTCAGACTCAGCTTTCAATACCAGTTCAGCTGTCAAGCTTTGTAGTGCTGGCTGGAGACAGGCCAGGTGTTTGTCCACTCTGTGGTTATTCTAAGGACATAGATTGTGTGTGACTTCTCTATTGGCCCAGGCCCCAAGATTTACTTAGGCTGAACAACAACAGCTTGAGTATGAGCAGAGGAAGGCAGAGACCACTCTGTGTGGCCATGTCCTAAACACCTCTGTCTCTTTTATCCATCCAACCCTTTATGTTTGCCTGGGGCTCCCCTTTTTCCTTTCTTAGGTAGAAAGTTGAGGCTTGAGTGACTTGGCTCGGATTTGCATTTAGCTGCACCTAAATCCAGGTCCAAGTTGCACGGGTATACCAAAGGGACACTAATGTCAGGTGCTCACAGTAGACACTGGTTTGGGAATATATGGGAACTCTGTATGATTTTTACAGTTTTTTCCCTGTAACTCTTAAAACTTTTGTAATATTAAAAGAGTAGCTTGGGGGCTGGAGAGATGCCTCAGTGGCTGAGTGCTTATGGTACGTGCACGGAGACCTGAGTTTGGATCCATGGCACCACACAAAAGTCTGGGCCTGGCCACTCATACCTGTAAAGTGAGCACTGAGTGAGCCACAGTCCAGAGGATTGTGATGCTCACTGGTCAGCCAGTGAGCTACAGCTTCATGTGCAGCGAGATATGCTGTCCCAAAGAAACAAGGCCAAAGAGAGATTAAAGAGGGTACCTGACATCTTCCTCTGGCCACCATACACATGTGCATAGGCCCATCTGCCCACACACATGTGCAGGCACACACACACACACACACACACACACACACACATACATACCACACTTACATGCACACTGCAAGGTAAGTGTATTTAAATAAAGAACAGCTGGGAGGCTGGAGAGATGGCTTAGTGGTTAAGGCACTTGCCTGCGAAGCCTAAGAACCCATGTTCTACTCTCCAGATCCCACAAAGGTGAGGTGAGGTTAGAGCAAGGTCGCACCTGTTCACTAGATGGCGCAAATGTCTGGAGTTTGATTGCAGTGGCTGAGGCCTGGGCACATCAGTTCTCTACCTCTCCTCTCCCTCTGTCTCTCTGTCTCTTGCTCTCTGTAAAAAATTAAAAAAAGAAAGAAAGAAGAAAGAAAGAAAGAAAGAAAGAAAGAAAGAGAGAAAGGGAGGGAGGGAGGGAGGGAGGGAGGGAGAAAGAAAGAAAGAAAGAAAGAAAGAAAGAAAGAAAGAAAGAAAGAGAGAGAGAGAGAGAGAACGGCTGGGCATGGTGCCACACAACTGTAAATCCAACATGTAGGAAGTGGAATCCAGAGTTTTGCTGTGAGTTCAAGGCCAACCTGAGATACAAGGTGAGCCTGTGGCTAACGTAGAGTACATAGTGAAAACTTATCTCTCTAAAACAAAACAGATACTCCAGCAAATAACCTCTCACCATGCTCATGCAAGCAACCTAAATAAATCAACTAGTTGAAACAGAAAGACATGGATGTGGAAGAATAGGAAGGGGGTTAGTAGGGAAGAAGGGCTTTAGTGGGAGTGAGAGAGAGAAGAGAAAGCAATGGGGGTAAATGTGATAAAACTTTCAAGAAATAAAAAGAAAGAAAGCATATATCTGTATTCAATATAAAGCAGTTGGCAGCTTTCTTGTGTTCTGAGGGGACAGACAGTGATCAGAGAGCTCTTTCCTCCCTTGGCCTCCTGTAGGGGACTTTGCCAACAGCAAGCAGCACAGATGGATCTGAGAAGCTGAGAACAGGAACAAGGTGGGAGATGGTTTCTTGCACTTTGGCGGTATTAGCAGTTCCCTTTCCTCTGCCCGGAGAAGAATCATCTGGAATACTCTCTGTTCATGTTGACGCTTGCCTCACAGTTCCCACCTTCCCTGCTGCCTCCAGCTCAGTGTCCAGAAGGAAAAGCAGTACTCAGCTCCCTTTGGGTTGGTGGTTGGGATTTCTGTCTGCCCCACTTCCTCCTGCACGGCGTGTCTTTCAGAATCCTTAACTAACAGCTCCAGACTATCCAGTAGGAGGAGGCAGGCAAAGGTTGTGGTCTTCATATTTTTTTTCTTTTAACATTTTTTTTTAATTACCAATAGGAAATGTACATATGGTGTGAAAATACAGTTAAATGAATACAAATGAACACCTATGAAACAACCGCCCAGGTCAAGCAAGTCAGATGTAGAATGACAAACATTGTATGTTTTCTCTCATGCATGGATCCTCAAATTCTTTTTTTTTTTAAATTTTAATTATTATTTATTTCTTTTTAAAATTTTTTTAAATTTTTATTTATTTTTGGAGAGAGACATAGAGAGAGAGAGACAGACAGAGAGGGAGAGGAAGACATAGAGAATGGGTGCGCCAGCAGTCTCTCAGCTGCTGTGAACGAAATCCAGATGTATGTGCCCCTTTGTGAGCAAGTGCGGCATTGTGCCCTTGCGTCACTTTACATCTGGCTAAACATGGGACCTGGAGATTGGAACCAGGTTCTTAGGCTTAGCAGGCAGGCACCTTAACCACTAAGCCATCTCTCCAGCCCTAATTATTATTATTTTTATTGACAACTTCTATACTTATATACAAAAAAACACATGACATTTCCCTCCCCTCCCCCCTTCCACTTTAGAACTCCAATCTCCATCATATCCCCACCCTCTCTTCATTAGTTTCTCTTTTGATTTGATGTCATCATCTTTTTCTTCTATTTTGAGGGTCTTGCAAAGGTATTGCTAGGCACTGCAAGGTCCATGGATATCGAGGCCAATTTCTGTCTGGGCGGTTGCATTGTAAGAAGTCATACCCTTCCTTTGGCTCTTCCATTCTATCTGCCCCCTCTTCCGCAATGGTCCCTGAGCCTTGGAGGGTGTGATAGAGATGTTTCAGTGCTGGGAACTCCTCCATCCCTTCTTCTCAGCACTATGTTGCCTTTTGGGTCATCCCAGTGGTCATTGCCATCTGAAAAGAGAAGCTTCTCTAACCAGAAGTGAGAGTAGCATTAATATGTGAATATGGACATTAAGTGTAGTGCTTTCAGGGCAGCTTGGTGGGAATAAAATATACACTTAGTCAGACAAGAGCATGCTTTATACCCCTAAGGCTCATGACCTCACCTGCCATAGACTTTTGCTTAGGTTTTTCAGTACCAGGTATGTATTCCCTCCCATAGAGAGGGCCTTCAGTCCAATTATGGAGCAGTTGGTTACCCCAAGAGTAGACATGCCACTATTGCACCCGTTCAGTCACTGAGCCTGTATGGCCAAACTTGAATATTCAGTGTCCACTGTTTTCACTGCTGATGACTTCTGTCTCCCATACGCTGCGTGCAGTGCAGCTTTTTCCAGATTTCAGTTGGCTGGTCTACAGGGAGAAGGTTTTATGCTTAGCACCAGCTTGCTTTCTCAGTGACCTTGCCTCTAAATTCAAGATATTGTGACTAAGACTTATGTATACCTACTTTTTTGAATAATGGCACATCTAGAAGCTGTAGACTGTTACTAGAAAATTTTCAGTACCTGGGATGGGATACTTTCCAGTGAGTTGTTGGCCAAAGAGGTCCCGGTAGCCTCCAAAACATTAAAGGCTTTTGCCAAAGCCCTTGGTTTCCCTTGAGAAACAGATGAAGACATCTCTTGCCTGAGAGGCAAGGTCACTGAGAAAGCAAGCTGGTGCTGAGCAGAAAACCTCAAATTCTTACACATAGAAAACACGAGCCACCCGGCGTGACTGAGAAGAGCAGTCACAACATGAAGGTGTATCCGCTACCGTGCCTGGCGCCTTGCAGAGTTCAGAGCGCCGAGAGCAACCATGTCTTACTGAAGGCAGGAAGGTGGGGAAGGATCGAATTATTTTTGTGACCAAAGAAGACCATGAAACTTCCAGCAGTGCTGACCTAGTAGCTGACGATTCCAATGATCCATATGAGGAACATGGATTGATACTGCCAAGTGGAGACATTAACTGGAACTGCCCGTGCCTTGGGGGAATGGCCAGTGGCCATTGGGGAGCAGTTCAAATCAGCCTTTTCCTGCTTCCACTATAGCGCAGAGGAAATCAAGGGTTCAGACTGTGTAGGCCAGTTCCGAACCATGCAAGAGTGCATGCAGAAATACCCAGACCTCTATCTCCAAAACAATGAGGAAGAGGAGGAGAAGCCGGCAAAACATGGCTCCCACTGAGGGCTCTGCAATCAAAGAGGAGGGGTCATGAAGACCACAGGCCCTGGGCTCCAGTCCTTCCCCTTCAGCACAACATGGACCTTTTGCACAATAAAAACTTTGCAGCTTGGGAGGCAGAGGTAGGAGGATCACCATGAGTTCGAGGCCACCCTGAGAATACATAGTAAATTCCAGGTCAGCCTGAGCTAGAATGAAACCCTACCTCGAAAAACCAAAAAAAAAAAAAAAAACTTTGCAGTTGCCCTCCGTGAAACTGTCTTTCCTTCTGTTGTTCTGTGCACTGTAATGTACAAAATAAGTTATTTTGATGATCAGGGGCCATTTACACTGAAAAAAAAGTGTATGTATCCATGTGTCCTACATAAACCTGTTGGTGAATGTAAGAAAAAGAAAAAGGAAACACACACACATATTGAAGATGTTCTGTGTCCTACAGGATCACATATTCAGAGAATATTTAATTCTTTTTTTCAGGGGGTTGTTTGTTGTTTTGTTTTGGTGTAGGGTCTCTCTGTAGCCCATGCTGACCTGGAATTCACTATGTAGTCTCAGGCCTCAAACTCACAGAGATCCTCCCACTTCTGCCTCCTGTGTGCTGGGATTAAAGGCGCGCTACACCATGCCTGGTTAAAATTTAATACTTTATGCATAAACACATCCAATTTATAAGTATACAACTCACTTTTGTCTGTAATAAATGATAAAATTATATGTATTCCAAAGAATTGTTTTAAGATACATTTTAAAATTTATTGCCAGTAAATCAAGTTTGTTTGTGTGCCTGTTTGATATATCTATATTCCTAGAATCATGCAGGAATTTCTCAGGAGAAAAGGGATTTGGAGAAGAAAAAGTTGAATCCCTGATCTACATATAACCACAGTGCAGCATGGGTTGTTATGTGTTTTTGAGCATTGTGTAAATTGCATCATACTTTATGTACTTTTCAATGTCTGATCTCTTATTCAACACTGTGAAATTCATCAGTGCTGTGTGTAGACATCACTCATTAATCTTTATTTTGTTGCACTGTATAAATATATAGGCATGTGTCCATCTGTGCACAGAGTCCTGGGCATTGGGGCTGTTCTGAACAATGCTTCTGAATGCTTTTTAAAAATAATTTTATTTTATTTGTAAGCAAAGAGAGAGAGAGAAGAAAGAGAAGAGAAGAGAAGAGAAGAGAAGAGAAGAGAAGAGAAGAGAAGAGAAGAGAAGAGGACAGACAGAGAGAATGGACACGCCAGGGCCTCCAGCCCCTGCAAATGAACTCCAGATGCACATGCCACTTTGTGCATGTGGCTTTACAAGGGTAGTGGGGAAGCGAACTCAGGTCATGAGGCTTTGCAGGCAAGCTTTGTAACTGCTGAGCCATCTCTCTAGCCCCTGGATGTTTGTCTGGGTGTATGTAAGTTGGGGTGTCTGTAGGAAATACTCTTATGAGCTGAGTTGCTGGGGGGTGGTGGTGCAGTAGATATATCTTCAATTCTGATCACAATGGCCAGCTGCTTTCAGAAGTATTGCTCCAATTTACACTCCACCAGCAGTGTGTGAGAATCCCCGGGCTCCTGGAGGCCGTGTCTCACTCATGTTTGTCCCTCTCATGCACGGCACAAGTGATGTTCAATCTACATTTGTTAAGCCATTGAACTGACAGCTGGCTATGACGGTGTGATGTGTGATGGCGAGATCCTTTTGTTCAGATCCTGAGAAGCCTTGGGTGACACTCCACTTTCAGTGGAGAGGAATTGAGAACGTGTCACAACAATTATCTCCAGTGAAAGATGTGCTAAAGAAAGCTAATGATGATTTCTAAAGGGGAACGGGGAGACTCAGCCCTTTGAAGATGAACGCAGCATATTGGAGGCTGTCATCTCCCTGATTTAAAGTGATAGGCTCAGAGGGAGGCTGCGGGCAGGGCATGGAAGCGGCATAAAGGAGAGGTCATTTCGAGAAGCACAGGACAGGAGACAGGACAGAGACAGAATGACTGAGTAAATGCCACGGTTGAGGGATAGCCTATGCGGGACCATTTGTCATGTGTCAAGAATTACAATTTGCTCCATCAAAATGAGAGTATCCAAGATTCCACGGGAAGAGTTCAATCCATGCAGGGTTAGACCTGACGGCTCACAGTCACTTCCGGACTCAGCTTTTGGATTCGGATATCATCCCGTTAACTATTTTAAACCATCCCATGTGGAAAAAATAAAAGGTTCAAAATCGGTAGATTGAGAGTTTAAATATGTGTAGGTGATATCAAGGGCATGCCGGGGTCAGTGATAAGGGTCACAAATCCCTTCTGAATCTGATACAGTGCGAGGTGTCATGAGAGTCAGGGTGTTCTGGAATCAAGTGAAAATTGCCGTGTTGGGCCCCCCACCCTACAACACCCGCTGCGAGAGCAGTTTGTAATTTGCTAAAATGACTCCCATTCAATGCTGCAAGGGGCCTAAACTGAGTAATGGGAGGAGACATTTATTTCATGTGACAAGCTCTGTCCGCATGCTTTACCTGCATGTTCCCAGCTAAGCATCACAAGGCTCATCTGTTTTACAAATGGGAAGACTGAGGCCAAGAGGGGTTTGAGTGGCTCCCTTGAGGTGACAAGCCAGTAAGATGTGCAGCTGGAAATGAAGTATAAGGAAAGACCCCAGATGTTACATGTTTTCTTTTTATTTATTTATTCAATGTGTGTGTGTGTTTGTGTGTGTGTGTGGTATAGGCATGTGCATGTACATTTGTGTGGGGGAGTGTGGAGGCAAGAAGTTGATGTTCAGTAACTTTCTCAATTGCTCTTCCACCTTATATATATTTTTTTAAATAGGAGAGAGAGAGAGACAGGGAGAGAGAGAAGAGAGAATGGGCAAGCCAAGGCCTCTATCCACTGTAAACGAACTTCAGATGCATGCACCACTTTGTGTATCTGGTTTTATTTACATGGGTACTGGGGAATCGAGCATGGGTCGTTAGATTTTGCAGGTAAGCCCCTTAACCACTGAGCCATTTCTCCCACCCTCTTCCACCTTACATATATATTTTTGTTTTTTTCTTAATTTTTTTATTGACAACTTTTATACTTGCAGATAATAAACCATGATATTTCCCTCCCCTTCCCCCATTCCCCTTCAGAACTCTCCATTAGTCTCTCTTAATTTGATGTCATCTTTTTCAACTATTATGAGGGTCTTGTGAAGGTATTGCTAGGCACTGCAATGTCATGGATATCGAGGCCAATTTCTATCTGGACAGTTACATTGTAAGGAGTGTACCCTTCCTTTGGCTCTTACATTCTTTCCGCTCCCTCTTCCGCAACGGAAGAGCCTTGGAGGGTGTGATAGAGATGTTTCAGTGCTGGACACTCCTCTGCCCCTTCTTCTCAGCACTATGTTGTCTTTTGGGTCATCACCATCTGAAAGGAGAAGCTTCTCTAACCAGAAGTGAGAGTAGCATTAATATGTGACTATGAACATTGGGCTCTCTCTTGCTGATTCCAGAGATAATTTGGCCCTGGGGATTCTCCTTGTTTCTTCCTCCCCAGAGCTGGGATTCCAGGCACATGGCACTGTGCCCAGCATTTTGACTTGGGTTCTTGAGATCTAAACTCAGGTCCTTGTACCTGTGCAGCAAACACTTTACCCACTGAGCCCTCCCTGCAGCTCCCTGCTTTAAGCTTATCCACAGTAAAGCTCACTTTCCTTTGGTGTTCGGTTCATAATTCTTGGTTTGCATCACTGTTTTCACAGCAATGACACGGGACAGCTCATTATCTTTAGCTCCTCCGAAAGCTGCTCCTTTGTCCTGACCCCTAGCCCTTGACATCTCTATGATTTGGTCATTTCCAGGGTATCATGTGAAGGTAATCAATCATCCAGTCTGTAACCTTTCCAGATTTGCAGCTTCTGCTCTGTACAATGTCTCTGTGATTCATTCAGATTGTGGCTGTCAACCGTTAACTCCTGTTTGCTGTTCACTGGTGTTCCACTCCGTGGCTGGACTACACACGCTGGATTCATCCACCTGCTGAAGGAGGCCTATTCTGTTCTCTCCAATTTGGTGCAATTCTGAATAGAGCTGTTAGAAATATTTATGTGCAAGATATCGGGTGAATATGTTTTTGTTTCTCTACGTTAAATATTCAGAGCATAATTTATTTGAGAGAGAGAGAGAGAGAGAGCACTAGAGCTTCTTGCCGCTGCAAACAAACTCCAGATGCGTGTGCCATTTTGTGCATCTGGCTTTATGTGGGTACTGGGAAATTGAACCTGGGCCATTGGGCTTTGTAATCAATCACTTTTAAACAGTGAGCATTCTCTCAAAGCCCATGCAGTAATTTCATTAAAAATTACTAAAACGATTTTTTTTAACTGGAGAAGCTGTATCATTTTACATTCCAATAATGTATGCAAGACACTCTTGTTTCGCCTCCTTACCAGTACTGAGCAGTGTCCGATTTCAAAAAGTGGATAGTGGCTTTAGCCATCCTAATAGGTGTGTATGGGTGTGGGATACCTTATGATTTTAATTTCCCCTTGCTTAGTGACTGATAAAATTGAGCCTTTCCTCATATGTTTATTTGCCACCTAAATATTTTCTTTAGTATCTATTTACAACTTTTACCCACTTCAAAAATATTGTCGTTTGTTTTCTCATTAATGACTTTTCTTTTGACTCTGTGTGTCTGTATATGTATGAGTGTATACATGCATGCATATGTGTGGAGACCAGATTTCAATATTGGGTGTCTGACTCAATCCCTCCATTGAATTGGAAGCTCACTGATTCAGCTAGACCAGCTAGCCAGCAAGCCCTGAGTATCCCCCTGTGTCTACCTCTTCGTCACTGGGATTAGAGGCATTTACCACCACGTGGGGCTTTTATACGGGTGTTGCGAATCTGAACTCAATACTTATGTCTGCACAGCAAGCACTTTACCCACTGAGACATCTCCGCAGCCCCAGTGACTTTTGATTTAAAGGTTTTTTTTAACACATTCTAAATACAATTTTTTAAAAAAAATTGTTGACTGATTGATTTATTTGACAGAGAGAAAGAATGGGCACACCAGGGCCTCCTGCTACTGCTTACAAAAATCCAGACACACATGCCACTTTGTGAGGCAAGCATGATAGCCACTACCATACGGAATCCTAACATGTGCCACTGTGTGCATCTGGCTTTACATGGGTAACGGTAGTTGAACCCTGCCTAGCAGGCTTTGCAAGAAAGTGCCTTTAATTGTGGATCCATCTCCCAGCCCCTCTAAACACGTTTTTAATAGTTTTTTTTTAAGATTTTTATTTATTCATTTGAGAGAACAAGGCAGAGAGATAGACAGAGAAAAAGAGAGAGAAAATGGGTGCGTCAGGGCCTCCAGCCACTGCAAACGAACTATAGATGCATGTGCCACCTTGTGCATCTGGCTTACATGGGTTCTGGGGAATCCAACCGAGGTCTTTTGGCTTTGCAGGCAAGTTCCTTAACCACTAATCCAACTCTCCAGCCCTTGAACCCATTTTTTTTATTAGATATGTGATTCACAAATATTTTCTCTTAGCCTCTAGCTCGTCTTTCCTTTCTCTTCACATTTCCTTCTCAGGGCAAACATTTTTAATTTTAATGTGTTGGGGAGAGCTTCCTCCCACCCTCCTCCTAACTGTGGCCCTGACCTAGGATCCATAAAGGCTTTGTAGATCAGAAAATGATAATATAGCTACTCAAATCCTCTGAAGGAAATGGATAGCTTTTTATTTTACAACTTATCTTACAATAATGTTATGTGTCATCAGTGTATGATTTTATAGGTCATGCTACCGTGTCTAAGAACTTTTTACCTAACCAAAGGACCCAGTAATTTTCTCCTACTGTTATATTGTGTCTTCATTTAAATGTATTGCCTATTTTGAGTTTCATTTTTTAAAAATTTTTATTATTATTTATTTATTTATTTATTTATTTATTTATTTATTTATTTATTTTGGAGAGACAGAGAGAGATAGAAAGGGAGAGGGAGACAGAGATGGGCGCACCAGCAGTCTCTCAGGTGCTGTGAGCAAAATCCAGATGCATGCACCCCCTTGTGGGCAAGTGCGGCATTGCACCCTTGCCTCACTTTGCATCTGGCTAAACGTGGGACCTGGAGATTGGAACCGCTGGACATTGGAACCAGCATTCTTAGGCTTAGCAGGCAGGCGCCTTAACTGCTAAGCCATCTCTCCAGCCCTTGAGTTTCATTTTTATAAGTCACAAGATCTAGGTCAATCTTTCCATTCTTGTGGGTATTGTTATATCTCATTGTTCTAACACCAAATACTGAAAAGTTGATCATTCCAACAGCTTTTGCAACTTGTCAAAAAAAAAATCAATTAGGGCTGGAGAGATGGCTTAGCAGTTAAGGCATCTTCCTCCTAAGCCTAAGAACGCTGGTTCCAATCTCCAGCGGTTCCAATCTCCAGGTCCCACGTTTAGCCAGAATCAAAGTGATGCAAGGGTGCAATGCCACACTTGACCACAAGGGGGCACACACATCTGGATTTCGTTCACAGCAGCTGAGAGGCTGCTGGCGCACCCATCTCTGTCTTCCTTTCCCTGTCTCTGTCTCTCTCTGTGTGTGTCTCTCCCCCCCCCCCCACCCAAATCAATTGATCATACCTGGGTGGATCTATTTGAATCTGTGTTAGGGTTTGGCAAAATTTTTCGTTAAAGGGTTAAATAGCAAACATGTTTGGTTTGTGGGCATGAACTCTCTGTTCTGTCAGGCCAGTCATAGACAATAGGTACAGGAGTAAATGAATGCGGGAGTTGAGGAAAAGAGGGCATAGTTCAAGGTGCATGGGTCTTGGGCTCTGAAGCTAATTGAGCTTTCTGTTACATGGCTTCTGGAGAAAGAATCGTTAACCACTGTGACACACCTCTTTCATCTTGTCTCAAAATTATGAAGATGAGTGCTCTCTGGTATGAGTATGTCTTAGCATAATCTGGAGAGCTTGTGGAAACACAGAGGACTGAGCCCCTCCATCCCCCAGGTGTCTGACGGAGCAGTAAGAACTGAGAGTCTGCTCTCCTAACTAGCATCCTGGTTATGCTGGTCCTCATTACTGCTACACTGATTTCCCACACAAATGACCTGTGCCATGCTTTCTGCTCAGGGCATCTCTGCATCTGTAGTCCAGGATGCTTGTGGGGGAACCTGCCAGGCAGGCAAACATGTTACCTGGAAGCCTAAGGTGATTGACACTCTTGGTGGTTGGAATGTCTTAGCGAGGTAGAGTCTTTCTGGAAGAGGTGTGTCAGTGGGGGTGGGCCTTGGGGTGATGACATAATCCAGCCCTCCTTGCCAGTGCTCTTAACTCTCTCTAGTTCCTCTCTGCTGTTGTGGAGATGTGATGCCCAGTGTCTGCTCCTGCCATGCTTTCACTGGCATACTGAAAACATCCCCTTGAAGCTGTAAGCCAGAAATAAGCCCTTTCCTTCCGTAGATTGCTTACGGTCAGGCATTTTGTCTCAGAAGTTAAACACTCCCTCCCATGAACCATAGCCGGTATGCACTGGAGAGAAATTGTTGGTTTGAAGTTCTTGAGATTCATTTAAAGGTCTCTCCTCAAGGTCCCAGGGGAATTGGGCCCAGTTGTCTATTGTGATGAGCTATGTATGACTTGAGGCAACACTTCGTACCCCTGTGCGTCTGTCTCCCACTCCTGTTCCCCGGCTCTTTCTAAAGCAAACGAAGCCTTCCCCTCAGCTTTTGCTTCCTAGGGAAACGTAGTCTCAGACATTGACTCTTGTTCTCCGTCTCTTCCTCCATCTCAATCAATTAATGGCGTAATTGATATTTACCCACCGAGAGAGAAACAAAGAGTTCCCCAGATTCCACGGAGGAGAACTATGCGTTACTCACTCCAGAGCACTCCTGCCGGAGTCTGGCACATTCAAGAAAGTATGAACAAATGAAATGATGAAGATCTTCTTGAGATCAGTAAATAATAAGGGGTGGAAGGGACTGAGCATCAGGTGACCGCTACGAGTGTGCTTGGGGAGAGAAGGCAGCTTGTGCCATGGCCGGGGACACAGAGCGAGTCTGCCTCTGACAAAGTGCTCACCAAGGACCGAGGCTGTGGCAATCTTGGTCGGAGCACAGAGTCTATATCCTAGCTCGGCAGCTGGAGATGAGTTTTATAAGTGTACCTTGCTCCGCTTATCTGCAAAGTGGGCGAGTACCTACATCACCAAATCCCAGGGGTATGGTGATCTGTACTAAGCACCTAGCACTCCCCTTGTCTCTCAGTAGGTGTTTGAGAAATGACATTTCCTCCTGTGGATGACTTCAGTGCTGAGGCTATAGAATGGACCATAGTTCCTCTCCCATTGATTTCTTCCGAAGACCATAGGAGGCTGGCAGTATTAATGTTAATAATGAAAATATATAATATGCATTTCAATATCTAAAATATATGATGCTTCTTAATAATATGGTGCTTGCTATATGCCAGAAACTATTTTTTAAAAGCTGCATATTCTGATATTCTACATTCTGTAGCCTCAGGGTAGATGCTATTGTTGCTCAGTTTGAGAAATGACGTAACCAAAGTACAGACAGGTGAAGGGACTTGATAAAAATCATGCAGCTAGTGACAGGTGGTGGTGGGGGGAGCGGAGACTCGAACTGACACAGTCTTTCACTCTACCTTGGTGCCATCTTCCTGGGCTTTGAACAGTCTGCAGCAGTCTGCCCAGGGAAGCCTTGAGTCTGGACTGCTGGGCTTTGGCTCTTAGACTTTCAACGACAATGTCACATGTTATTTATTTCAGCATTAGATGTGGAGGAAAGAGCCAGGCATGGTGGCTCACACCTATAATCACAGCATTTGAGAGGCTGAGGAAGGAAGATTGTCATGAGCTTCAGGCCAGCCTGGGCTGCAAGGTAAGACCCCGTGTCAAAAGGAAAAACTGGCGACAAGAGCGAGTGTTTAAAGGCTGCCTGTTGTTTTTCTAGAGCTGGCCCACTCTATCCCATTCTACATCTTGTGGTCAAGTGACAACTAGGCACTAAGGTGGGTCCTGCCGTGCCTTCTAACCTACACAGAACTTAGTACTACCTGGATGCCTAATGCCATCTATTGGTTACAGAATCATGGTGGTGAAGCGTCCCAAGGGGAGGTAGACATTTTGCTAGGGACATCTGAGTAGGCTCCCAGAGAAGGTCACCTCTGCTGACATTCCCAGTGTCACCTTCCTTCCCATGTCATTGACTTTGCCATCTGAGCCTCTTCATCCTCAGAGGGACAGCTTAAAATAAGGGAGATGACTGAGGGAACACGCCGCTGTGTGAGAGGAAGGGATTAGACTTCGAGTGTGCACTGAGCATTTACCTCCTGTCCATTCCTGACTGTTTATTTGAAAAGTTGCTCCAAAGAACGTCACGTTCTGTTAGGGTCTGGGCAGAGTGAGGTTGAGATGCTTGGGGGTGGGGGCGGGTACCACTTGGCTCCTTCAGTATTATTGGTGCATGTGGGAAATGCAGAAATCCGATAAAAAGTCTTTTGTTTTAAATTGCTCTCTTTGATGTGCCTGAAATTGATGGATTATGCTGCTGGCTTAATGCACTCAGAAATCTCTGACTCTCCTCTGGCTGCTCACACAGCCATGGACAGGCTAGTTTTCATGCCATGGAAGGCAGGGATGAGGTAGCCGAAGGAAGAAATGACTGACCCTGGTCAGACTCTCCCCACCTTTATAATTTTTTATAGAGATTCTCAAAAACCCCTTAACACCCTCCCTTATTTTTATCTTCTTTCCTCAGAGTGGTTGAGTGAACGGCAGTTACTGTTTGGACAAATGGCCCAACAAAGAGAACTGGTTAAACCTCTCTCTTTCCAATGGGAGGCAGTGCGCAGGTAAACTGTGTCTTTCCTGAACATGCAGACGTCTTGTCTAGGATGGGATGATCCTCTTCTGGGCTGGCAGGCTGGAAAATGGAGAACGGTTAGCTCCAGCTAAACCACATCTTTCAGCATGGGTTTTGTGTCTGACGCCTTTTGTTGGCCTCCCTCCTCCAATCCATCTCCTACCCATTTCTGTTCAGCATAGCCCGTCCATTGGTTGGCAGGCTGCCTCACCCTCTGCCTTTGCACCGGAGAAGCCTGTAAGGGGATGTGAAGGCGGGAGAGAGTGAGGTCGGGGTGTTTGATCCCTCAGCTCCTACCTGATGAGCTCGTGCTGGTTAGATGCGTCTCTTCTTTGCATTTGGGGAGCGCCACTCCTTCTCCTTCTCGCCTCAGCCTAGGTGTAGCAATAGCTTCTACTGTAAAGAGGTTTAGTTGCCTTTTCTAAACCCTTCCTAAACCTTCACAAGTGGTCACTTTAGTAAACTCTCCTCTGTCACCTGGCCAGACTGGTTAGTCTCTCTCCACAGGAAAGATGACACTTTCTGAAAATGGCCACACCATCATCTAGCCCTCCCACATGTTACCACTCCTCCATAAGGAGGTGGGTTGGTTCCCTGCCATTCAATCTAGGCAGGGCCATCACAGTGGTAGGTGTGAGGTTACGCAACAGCCAAAGCTAAGTTATAAGAGGCAAGCTGGCCTCCATTGGGTCCTCTACTGGGTTCAAGGGTTCCTTGCTCTTGAACTCAGCCAGCGCATGGAGGAGTGACATGTGAGTGTCCTGGTCACAGGTTCTAGCTGACAGAAACATCAACTTCCAGGTATATAAGCATCTGAGCCTTCAGGAGATTCCAGCCCCCAAGCCTGCCTGGAGTGCTCTAGCAAATGCTGAGGGGCACACAGGCGAGAATGCCTTATTTAGTTCAGACGTCAGCTGGATGAGCAAAATAAATGTGGTTCTTAAGCAACTAATTTTTTTTTTTACTTTTTTTTATTTTTGGAGAGAGAGACAGACAGAGACAGACAGAGAGAGAGAGAGAGGGAGACAGATAGAGATGGGTGCGCCAGCAGTCTCTCAGTTGCTGTGAACAAAATCCAGATACGTGTGCTCCCTTGTGGTTAAGTGCAGCATTGCGTCCTTGCGTCACTTTGCATCTGGCTAAACGTGGGACCTGGAGATTGGAATCGGGTTCTTCGGCTTAGCAGGCAGGCGCCTTAACCACTAAGCCATCTCTCCAGCCCTAAGCAACTAAATTTTAAGGCAGGTTGTTACCTACAGTACATAACCAGATAATCAGTAATAAAGTTGATATTTATTTTTATTTATTAGAGACAGAGAGAGGGAGGGAGGGATGGAGGGAGAGAGAGAGAGAGAGAGAGAATGAGAATGGGCGTACCAGGGCCTCTAGCCACTGCAAACGAACTCCAGACTCATGCACCACCATGTACATCTGGCTAATGTGGTACCTGGAGAATTGAACTGGGGTCCTTAGGCTTCACAGGCATGGGACTTAACCGCTAAGCAATCTCTCCAGCCCAAAGTTGGTATTATATATACAAAAGTAAAGATAAATATATATATATATATATATATATATATATATATATATATATATATCTATATCTTTGATATTTTCTTTCTGTTCTTACTTAGAAATATGGATAGGGAGGGGAGGTATGTTTATTGAGCATGCCTCAGAGAAGCCACCATTCACTAGTTGGATGTCAGTCCCTCAGACAGGCATTGTATAAGATCTGCCCATCTATTCCTCACCACAGTCCTAGTTGGAAGGCTGTTGTCCGCTTTTGTCTGGTGAAGAATCTGTGGAGACAAGAGAAAGACGAAGCAACCATGGTAAGCACACTCTGAGGAACAGAGCGTCCAGGAGAGAGTCCTCGGCTGGTAAGATTCCAAAATGTTCTTGCCTGGTGGCTCCATCTTATTCTAGACAGAGAATCTTAAATCACAAATTCCAAAGCGTTACGAGCCATGACATGATGCCACAAGTGGAAAATTCCACACCAAGAAACTTTGTTATAATTTTTGTTTAATTGACAGGATTTAGACTCCCCATGGAAAGAAATGTCTAGGCATATCTGTGGGGGAGTTTCTAGATTAGGTTAAGTGAGGTGGGGAGAGCCACCCCAAGTGTGGATGGCACTTCTACAGGTGAGGGCCTGGACTTAATAGGAAGGAGAGAGCAATGAGCACAAGCGTTCCTCTCACTTTGCTCTCCTCACAGTGAGTGTGGTTGTGCAGCTGCTTCATGCTGCTGCCGTGCCTCCCCATACGCACTGTCACTCAGACCCACAGGCCCAAAGAAACTCTTCATTCCTTAAGTTGCTTCTTGCCAGGTACTCGTCATAGCAATGGGAAGGGTACCTAACACCAAGATTAGATAAAAATAAACTTTAGCTACATGTGTGAAGTAAACAAGAAGTGTCTCTGGTGTCGTTTGACATCTCCCTGCTCTAAGATAGGTTATTATGTAAATGGGAATATCCTGACATCTGTGCGAAAATGTGAAATCCAAAAGTCTTCTAGTTCCAAGTATTTCAATGAAGAACTTGTTGCCCCATTTCATGTTGATATACAAGGCTACTATTTTCTTTAGTTGATATATATGCTACTAGTCCCCTTGTGGACACACGGACTGCTACTCCCCTTGATAATCAAGTCACTTAGTTATGGTCTGTGTTGTCTGCATCAACTTGTGCGTGTGTGTGTGTGTGTGTGTGTGTGTGTGTGTGTCTGTTTTACAGAAAACCCGATTGCTATTTCTTGTCTACTACTGACTTCCATTTTATCAAGTCAACTGTGATAGTGTGGGAACACCCTCCCTGGGTGATGAGCAGGGGCTGCCCTTCTTGCCATCTGAACCTTTTCTTTTCTTTTCTTTTCTTTTCTTTTCTTTTCTTTTCTTTTCTTTTCTTTTCTTTTCTTTTCTTCAGAAAGGGAGATCCCCAGGCATCTTTCTCAAGTTCTCTCCCACATGTTCCTGGGAATCTCTGCATTCACTGTTCTCCATACGTACGGTCTCAGCCCAAGGCCCTGCATGGGCTAGGCAAGATCTCGGTCCCGAGTCACTCCCCAGCCCCTCGTTTCTCATTTGAAAGCGCCCCACCTTCATCACTGTGTCTGACTATAAACACAGTTCCCTACGTGCAAACACTGTGAACTTTGTCGTCTGCAGGATGAGCATGCCATCTAGGGTGTAAACTAGAGTTTGCTGACACCAGGGCCCTAATTTGTCACCTATCTTCTCTCATTCAATCGTTCAGTCTTTCTCCTCCTCACACTCCATCCATGACTGGACAAAACATGCTTTCATGACTGAGATCTTGCCCCACCATACCTCTACCACATTCTGCCCACTACCCTGCTCTTTCTTTTCTGTCTGGCCCATCTCTCAACATTAGTGTTAGCTAGTCTGAGAGGCCTTTCTGACTTCACCAGGAGGTGAGAAATTCTCTTCCTTGGAACATTCCCTAAATGTTCTTTATGAACCTGTTCCAGCTCATTGTTTAATCACTTCCATGTTTACAGAGTCAACTCCCCCATGAGCATGCAGGCTGCTGGGGAAAGGGGTGTGGCTTTGTTATCAGTGAACCCCGGTGGTCCTATTCATGCTGCCAATCATACTGGAGTAATTAGGAGATGAGACTTTGGAGTGAAATTAAAGCATGATTCTAGCCCATATTTATCGGCTCTGAGATGAAGAGGAAAGTTATTTAATTTCTATAAGAGTCAGTTCTTAAGTCAGTCATGGTATGGCCTGCCTGTATTTCCAGCGCTTGGGAGATGGAGGCAGGAGGATTTAGAGTTCAAGTCCAGACTTGGCTACCATAGCCGGCCTGAGGTCAACTTGAGCTACATAAAACCCTATCTCAAAGCAAAACAAAAACCTGAATGCTTTTATTTTTAATAAGAAGAATAATAGTAATAGAAGTACATATTAAAAGTTGAGCATGGTGGCTCAAGCTTCAAATCTAGGCCTATGGAGACTGAGGCAAGAGGATCACCATGAGTTCAAGGAAAGCCTGGGCTTCAGAGAGAGTTCTAGGTTAGCCTGAGCTAGAATGAGACTTTGCCTAAAAGAGAGAGAAAGAGGGCTGGAGAGATGGCTTAGTGGTTAAGGTGCCTGCCCGCTAAGCCTAAGAATGTCAGTTCCAATCTCCAGGTCCCACGTTTAGCCAGATGCAAAGTGATGCAAGGGTGCAATGCCACACTTGCACACAAGGGGGCGCACACATCTGGAGTTTGTTCACAGAGGCTGAGAGGCTGCTGGTGCACCCATTCTCTATCTGTCTTCCTCTCCTCTCTCTCTGTCTCTCTCTGTGTCTGTCTCCAAAAAGAGAGAGAGAGAGCTAGTACCTATTGATAAGAATTGTGCATATTAAATGAAATATGAATTTTTGGTAAATGTAAGTACTGGATAAATATTACCCATAATTACTATCATCTGTGCTGAACAATTGCAGGCATTGACCATTAGCTCACTAAGACTCACAATTCTGCCTGGTGGGCACCGTCATTCTCAGTCTACAGCTGAACAGAGGGCCTCAGGGAGAGTTAGGAGTTTCCCAGCCTCCTGTGACTGGCTTGTCGTCACCTGCTTGGGGCTTCACTTAGCTTGCGGAATTATCAACGTGACCTGTTAATGCCTTTGTCCCTTCTGACGGCTAACCCAGACATTGAACCCCTTTGTCACTGGATTCAGAGCTCAGCTGCATGGGGAGGAGCAGTTCAGCTTGATTCCCTGAAGCCTTGATCATTCTGAGCTGGGCGGCCTGTGGGCTGGTTTGTTTGTTTTTCACTCCATTGAAAAGATATCATCAGGCCCATTCCCAGGTCAGTCAGCAAAGTTATTCCATCTGCCTTACAATTAAGATTCAAAAGCAAAAGGCAAGTAAATCCCTCCCTGTGCACCGATTCCAATCAGTGATTATGTTTTGAATGACCAGCTAACAAAGAACTCACAAAAGCAAACATGCTATTGAATATAGAATTGTATTGTTGCCAACCTGTTGGGAGCACTTTGGGTTCCTTTTCTGGAACAATCTCTGGGACAGGAGTCGAGTCCTCCCTCCTTGAGCATTCTTTTGCCCTTTTAAGTGAAAAACATCTCTGACATAAAGATCTGCAAGGAGGAAGCTGTTCCCCAGAAACCATTAGAGATCTGCTATGAGCCTTAGGGGTATAAAGCCTGCTCTTGTCTGACTAAATGTATATATTATTCCCACCAAGCTGCCCTGAAAGCACTACACTTAATGTTCATATTCACATATTAACGCTACTCTCACTTCTGGTTAGAGAAGCTTCTCTTTTCAGATGGCGATGACCACTGGGATGACCCAAAAGGCAACATAGTGCTGAGAAGAAGGGATGGAGGAGTGCCCAGCACTGAAACACCTCTGTCACACCCTCCAAGGCTCAGGGACCATTGAGGAAGAGGGGGCGGATAGAATGGAAGAGCCAAAGGAAGGATATGACTCCTTACAATGCAACTGCCCAGACAGAAATTGGCCTTGATATCCATGACCTTGTAGTGCCTAGCAATACCTTTGCAAGACCCTCAAAATGGAAGAAAAAGATGATGACATCAAATTAAAAGAGAGACTAATGGAGAGAGGGAGGGGATATGATGGCCACTGGAGTTCTAAAGTGGAATGTGGGGAGGGGAGGGAAATATCATGTGTTTTTTGTATGTAAGTATAGAAGTTGTCAATTACAAAAATGAACAAACAAACAAACAAACAAACAAAAAAACCAGGGTCCGGAACCACATCATTTTCCCTGTGAACTGCTATGACAAAATGAGGCCCATGTTCCGCCTATCACAGCCGGGCTGCCTGGAGATTAGACATGGTGTCTTGTGATGAGTGCAGATGGACTGGTACTGGCATCAGCACAAAGGCAAACCCAACATTCTAACAACCTTGTGAGAGATGCTTATGATGGGCCAACCTCTAAGCTGAGCTCTTCATGAATATGCCTCTTTGGGACCTGAGAAGAGACTGGGGAGGAGCCAGTGTCATTGTTCCTACTCTGCAGGTGAGCAGAGTTCAGAGAGATCGCTTCATAATTTCCCAGAGATGCATATCCGGGTGTCCATAGTCCCTAAGCCTTGACTCTTAGCCAAGACTCACAAGGGAAGGCCTCTGAGTGTACAAGTCGTGGCAATGGAGAAATTCTTTTCATATACCTGCTGAATATGTCCTGGGTACTATTTTGGTCCTTCATAAATATTAGGTCCATTTGGCTCCACAAGCACCTTTGCTGGGCCGATATTGGCATTTTCTCATTTTGGTGATCCAATTCAGAAGTAGAACAATTTGTGATTATCTCATTAAGCCAGGCCTCTCCAGGAAGATGATAAGGTCAGTGGGGGAGGTGGAGCGAATGAAGATCCAACTGCTTTAGAGAGCAAAGATTAGTGGGGAGCACCCTACTTCACCAAGGTTAAATTCTCTATTAGAAAAGGTGAGCTGGGAATAGTTGCTCAGTCTCCCTTCCTCCCGTGGATGCAGCCTGGGGGAAGACAGCAGAGAGACTGTTCATTTCTTAGAGCTTTCTTAGCGAAGTAGCACAGACCAGGTGGTCTCACAGATGTGGAGGCTGGAAATCCAAGGCCAAAGGTGTTTTTTAAAACATTTTTTAACTTATTTATTTATTTGAAGGAGGGCAGAGAGAGAATGGGTGTACTAGGGTCTACAGCCACTACAAACTCCAGATGCATGTGCATCTCGCTTATGTGGGTCTGGGGGAATTGAACCTGGATCCTTTGGCTTTGCAGGCATGCACCTTAACTGTTAAGCCATCTCCCCAGCTCTTGAAGGTGTTTTGAGGCCTCTCTGCTTGGCTTGCAGGTGGCTGTCTTTTTGTCCAGGTTCTTCACATAGTCTCCCTTCTGTGTTTGTGTGGAGATGTCATCTTCTGATACAGACACATGCCATAATGGACTAGACCCTACTATAATAATGATTGTATTTTAATTCTCTCATCCCTCGCGCTTCAGCTAAGCCCCAGCTGAAACCACAGAGGAATTGGGGAGATGAGCAAGAATACAGCTTCCATGGTGAGCCTGGCAATCAGCACCAGGGTGTAGGAGACAGACGCTGAGGACACTCAACACCTACCAAAGCAGAGATCCAGAGGCTCCTAAGAGCTCATCACTGAAGGAGACTTAAAACTCACCCACCACAGCTCAGGGAACTTTGCTAAAGAGGGGTCAGAAAGATTGTAAGAGCCACAGGTTGAGACATCATGCCCAGGGCCATTGCCTCCTCCAACAACTGATTGCTGCTCCCACAATGCATAACCCACAAACCCCTGAGGGATACCTGCAAGCCCACTAGGAGGGCCCCCAGCAGAAGGGGGACAGGGATAAGGAAAAGGATGATACCAACTCATGATGTGTCTATACTAAGTATGTTCATCATTAATAAATAAAGAACAAATGTCTGAAGAGATGGCTCAACTGTTGAGAGCACTTGCCACTTAAGAATGAGGGCCTCTTGGTCTAGAGACCACCTAGTTCAACTCCCCAGAGCCCGTGTAAAAAGCTGAGCATGAACACTAGTGCCTCTAAGTCCAGCCCATTGTGGACCGTACTCATCACAGTAGCTCATCAAGAGCAGAAGCTCTGGTTGAGGGAGAGACCCAGTCTCAAGGAAATACATAGGTGAGCAACCATAGGAAGACACCAGACATTCTCCTTTGGTCTCTGTACACATGTGTATGGGGTATGTGCATCTGCATACAAGTGTGTATATACCACACATCACACATACCACAGTACACACACACGTGTGCACACACATGTGCGCACACAAAAAAAGAGAAATGAACTTTATCTCTGGACATAATCATACAGTGCAATGTTGGGAGTTAGGACTTCAACATGAATTATGGAGAGAGGGAAAGAAGACCTATAATGATGAGCCCAGAAGGTTATATTTTTAAGTCATATGAACTCACTGAACTTCCAGAACTTAAGCATTGTTTGAATCCACATGGTATAAACCCTTGAACCTCTAAAGACCTCAGGTTGCACCCATGTAAAGCTGGTTCTGACACCATGTGACAACACTGCTGATATGCTCCAAGTGTGAATTCCCACATGGTCACAAAGTCTTCCCACAGCCCCCTGACCCTATTTCCCTAAATGGGTCTGGCTAATCTGGGGGTGGCTAAAGTCATTTCATTTTGAGGAATCCTTTGCTTTCATTTGTGGTAAATGTCTTGCCTATAGTCTTGTACTTTTACAATGGCAGATACAGTGCCAAGTATTCTATTCAGCAAATCTTTGAGATTCCCTTCCAGTGTGTGTAGGCAGGTTGTAGAACCCAAGTTCCTTGTGGGCAGGATAGGGGCACATGCCTAACTTCCAGGTGGTGCATGTGGGCAAAGGTGATGGACACTCCAGCAAGGCCATGCCAATACTGTGGAATAACCCTTCTCCAACTTCCTAATGTCCTTATCTGACATAACTGTGACCAAGTGGTCAAAATGGAGACATTAACATTAATACATTTCTATTACCTATATTATAGACTCCGCTGGTAGCTTTTCCTTGTGATCCAGAAACCAGTGTTGGGGAGTGATGGTTCAGAGGTTGAAGGCACTTGAAAGCATGATGGCTAGAGTTCAATTCCCCAGTACCCAGGCAAAGCATGATGCACAAAGTGGTGCATGCATCTGCAGTTCGTTTGCAGTGGCTCGAGGCCTGGGTCACCCATTTCTCTCTCCTGCTCTCTCTGTTCTCTCTCTCTCTCTCCTTTCTGTCTGTATTGCAAAGAAATAAATAGAAAATATTAAAGAGCAAGAAAACCCAAATCCCCATGTCTCCTTGGCGGCCTCCAATCTATGACACCTGCCCTTTTGTTCCTTGTTCATGTCGTTGACAGTTTTGAAGAGAACTGGCTGAACATTTTCTGTGATACCCGTCAATTTTAAGTTTTCTGCTGTTTTTCTCATTATTAAACTGGGATTGTGGGATTTGAGGAAGAAACTACCAATGTGAAGTGCCTTTCCCGCTTTGTGGCAGCTGACACCTGCATGCCTCAGCTCTGCTGGTGGTGACCTTGATCTCTAGGTGAAAGTGGGATCTGCCAGTGTTCTCTACCTAAAGGGGCATCTTCCTGTTTACATAGCTGATCCTTGCAAATGAGACACAGCTTGGCTTATGCGAACCTCTTCTCGGACAGTTACAGATCTAGCTCCCAATGCCTACAATTGAGTTACTTGCTTGACTCTAGAATCCAGTGAAAAATGCCACTTTTAAAACTTAATAGGTTATGTTTCCTCCCTACTCCTGCCAGCGAGGCCATATGATACATCTGTAATGTAGTTAGAGTTAGTTTTCATGGGCTATATTCCATCCTGGGATCACTGGACACCCTGGTTCCTCTCATAAACTTTATATCCACTGAAGTTTACTCTGAGTATATTTTATTTATTTATTTATGAGAGAGAGAATGAGGCAGGTAGAAAGACAGAATGGGCATGTGTAGCAGACAGCTTCAGGTTCGCTGAGATGAACTTCCAAGACCAGGCACAGTTATGGAGGAAGGGATATTATTTATTGAAGCTTACAGATCCAGGGGGAAGTTCCATAATGGCAAGAGAAGCAGCCTGCTCTCCACAGGGCCAAGCAGAGAGAGAAAAAGCCAACCAGCCACCACAGCACACAGAGCAAAACTACAGCCAAAAGTTCACACAGCACACTTCAGGAACATTTGCATATCTTTACAATGGAATCTCAAACCCATACCTTAAGACCATAAGATCAGCCCCCAGTGAAATTGCCTCTAGCAAGGTGATTGCAGATGCAAACTATAACTAGTAAAACACTGAATATATTGGGGGACATATATTCAAACTACCACATTCCGCCCCTGGCCCCCAATATATTTAGCCCTTGGCCCCCAATAGATTTTTAACTATCACACATTGTAAATTGTACCCAGTTCAATTTCAAAGGTTCTCACAGACTTGATCAACTTAAGATAGTGAGTCCTGTAAAATCAAACAAGTTAAATACTTTCAACATGTAAAGGCACAGAGTAAACATTTTTAACTGGTATAAGGCATAGCAAGGAGAAACTAAAACAATGCAAACTCAACCACCATCAGCAGTCATCAAACTTCTGCAGTTCAAGTTCAATATAACCAGAGACTGACAGTCTCCAGGTTTTCCACTTCCGCCCCTCCAGCTGGGCAGAGTTGCCAGGGAAAACTTTCATCCCATGCCAACACTGCACTCCATGGTAGCCCTTGCATAGTCCTGGTATATCCAAAACAACTTCAGGTCTCCATGCAAACCACGGTCCATCTTCCAAAGGCTCTTCCAGCCTATTCCTGAGGGTCTTCATGCCCTGCCTCATACCGCATCTCAGCAGCAGCTCCTGGAACTGTGTGCAACTCATGACCACTCCATGCATTTTTCATGCTTCCAAAACTAATACCAGGTGTGCAGGACACAGCCATATTCTTAATCCAGGGATGAAATAAATCACAGCCTTGAAAAGCAGGTTCCTTCTCCAGTCAGCTCTTTCCAAGAATTTGCATTTTTAACAGTCTTTCCTCAGGCATCCTCTCCATTGTTTTAATGTAAATCAAGTCAGGCCACCTTCCTTCCACCTTCCTTAAGATTGCTAATGCATTGACAATAGCAGCTCCAGTAACCTAAAACCAGTCTCAGTGCCTCTGCTTTTAACTTGCTTGAAGTTTTCCAACTTAAAATCTCAAAATCTCAGTCCGATATCTTCAGCCAAGCACATCAGTCCATTACAAATTTAACCTTGATCAAACTTTCTGGGCCTGGATAGCAGAACGTAGCCATCCCTTATGCAAGTAGCCCAGTTCCAACAAAGTCCTCTGCAGTCTTTCCTTTCCCTTAGAAACCTCATAAGCCAAGCCTTGAAGTTCAGTAGTATCTGCACTTAGCATTCTCAAACTCTCATCAGAATAGTCCATAAAACTTGGCTTACCACTCCAGAAGGAACCTTCAGTTGCAAGCACCAAGTCCATGCCCATTCCTCCAAAACAAAGGTTCCAAAAGATGAATATCCACACGATCTGGTTCATCTCACCCCACACTCCTTGGTACCACTTTACTGTTGCAGACAGCTTCAGGTTCGCTGAGATGAACTTCCAGACCAGGCACAGTTATGGAGGAAGGGATATTATTTATTGAAGCTTACAGATCCAGGGGAAGTTCCATAATGGCAAGAGAAGCAGCCTGCTCTCCACAGGGTCAAGCAGAGAGAGAAAAAGCCAACCAGCCACCATAGCACACAGAGCAAAACTACAGCCAAAAGTTCACACAGCACACTTCAGGAACATTTGCATATCTTTACAATGGAATCTCAAACCCATACCTTAAGACCATAAGATCAGCCCCCAGTGAAATTGCCTCTAGCAAGGTGATTGCAGATGCAAACTATAACTAGTAAAACACTGAATATATTGGGGGACATATATTCAAACTACCACAGCATGCCAGGGCCTCTAGCCACTGGAAATGAATTCCAGACACATGCACCACCTTGTGCATCTGGCTTATGTGGGTACTGGGGAATTGAACCTGGATCTTTAGGTTTCACAGGTAAGCACCTTAACAACTAAGCTATCTCTCCAGTCCCGCTATGAGTACTTTGAAATATGAGTTGTGTGGCTCTCCACTTGAATGCCACACAGAATAATTTTCCATTCTAAAACAGTCTCCTAGGTGGCCTCCTTGCCATCTTGTCTCCTTGCCTTCCATCACGTGGCAACTACTGGTCTATTTTCTGCTCCTATAGCCTTGCCTTCTCTATTGTCAACGGCGTCATATTCTATCAAGCTCTTCAAGTCTGTGCTTCTTTCACTAAGCAAAATATGTTTAAAATGTGTCTATGTTGTTGTTAAATCCATAGCTTGATGGGTTTTATTGCCAAGTAGTATCCATTGTGTGGATGCACACGCAGTTTATTGGACCATTGCGAACTCTGTGGGAATGAATGACTTGAGGCCCCCAAAGTGGCCTCATGAGAGTTCTTATTTTTGTTTTGTCTTAACCTTGAATTAGGACTCAGAATCTCCTTATAACCTACTTTCCACAAATTCCTTTTCTTTTCTTTTCTTTTCTTTCTTTTTTTTTTTTTTTTTGCGGTGGGGAGGTTTCAAGATAGGGTCTTACTTGAGCCCAGGCTAACATGGAATTCAGTTTATGGTCTCAGAGTGGCCCCAAACTCACATATGAAAGACAGTTTTGTTATGTGTCTTATCTTAGACTCATGAGTTCCGGAATGACCAGAGAGCTATTGCATTGAGCATTTTCTGGTCAGTGCTCCCTACTGTACCTAACTCAGGGCTTTACACAGACAGGGCTGCCACTGGACTCCATCCTTGTTTGGCTAAAGATGTCTTAGGAGTAATTTAGAGGAACACTGCACAGCATATCCTGCAACACCGATTGCTTCCTATTCCCATCTCTATGTATGCAAGTGTGCATGTTCTCCCTTCTTCACCCAACCTCTAGGTGTTACTTTCTGTCTTGATGGTTTTCTCCCCCCACCCCCGGCTCCATCACCCCCCCATTCCCTCTCATCTGATGCCACAGAACAATTCACTGCTGACTCTTCCAGGTTTCTATCCCTACTACTATCACCCTACTTAGCCAACGCAAGACTTAGTCACCACCAGGATTTGTCTTTCTGTAGAAATTATGCCTGCATTTTCTATCACTTAACCTTTATGACTTTGTTCTGGTGATTATAGAGCTGTGGGAATGAATGACTTGATATATATGAAGCCCTCTGTAAAATGTGCCATAAAGTTCTAAATATATTTATGTTTTTTATTGACAATTTTAATACTTATACATATCGTATTTTATTTTTTAAGATTTTGTTTTTATTTATTTATTAACTAGAGACAGACAGAGAGAGAGACAGAGACAGAGAGAGACAGAGTGAGAATGGGCATGCCAGGGCCTCTGGCCACTGTAAACGAACTCCAGATGCATGTGCCACCGTGTGCATCTGGCTTACATGGGACCTGCAGAATCGGACTGGGGTCCTTAGGCTTCACAGGCAAGTGCCTTAACCACTAAACCATCTCTCTGGCCCTACATATTGTATTTTAATTATAATCTCCTCCCTTTACTGTCTTTGGCCCCCTTACCCATTCCACTGAAGCCTTTCTTCTTCCAGCTAGTCTCTCTTCTATTGTGGTGTCTTGTCATTTTGTCATTACCACTACCAGTAAAGATGACGGCCACTGGAAGGTACCAAGTAAAGATTCATGACTTAGATCCTTCATGGCATATTTGGCTTTTGACAATCCAAGAGAGTTCGGGAAATTGGCCCATTCAAACTTGAAGACTCCAGAAATCTAGGAACCCCGATGTGCAAAGCAAGTTCTGGAAAGCCCTTGTAAAAGTGGTGATTGATTAACACTCTACTCTTCAGTCAATCCCTCACCCAGGGGGTGAAATCTGAGGCTTACTAAGGGAAAAACTGCTGACCACAGGCCTTGTAAGACATTGCAAGATTCCTGGGGAGGCTTCTTGGCAATGGCTGAGAAGCAGGAATATGCCCATCTGTCAGGGATTGGGCAGGTCCAGCCCAGATTGAAGGCCAGTGCCATAAACATGACCTCGGGACAGAACTATGCTTTTGTCTCCCTGCTTCCGACACCCCCAGTCTGTTTTGAGTGTTTAGTTTGCTGACTCTGCAGCTGAAAGGTACATCCATAGTACATTTTAGTGTAGTGTTATCTATCCTTTTGTTGCGTGTGTGCAGAGTGTGTCTATATGCATATTTGCTTGTGTGTGGGTACACACATATACGGGTGTGCATGCACATGTGTGAGTGCATGTAGAGGCCAGAAGTTGATGTCAGTTGCCTTGCTTGAGCGCTTTCCCCTTGCGCATCTGGCTTATGTGGGTCCTGGAGAATTGAACTGGGATCCCTTGGCTTCACAGGCAAACGACTTAACCGCTAAACCATTTCTCCAGCCCTCGACTCAGCCTTTTTTTTTTTTTTGGTTTTGCAAGGTAGGGTCTCACTCTGGTCCAGGCTGACCTGGAATTAACTATGTAGTCTCAGGGTGGCCTCAAACTCTCGGCGGTCCTCCTACCTCTGCCTCCCGAGTGCTGGGATTAAAGGCGTGCGCCACCAGGCCCAGCCTCGACTCAGCTATTTTTAATTAGCGAGCTTGTCACAGAGATGCCCTGTCTCCATCTCCCAAGCACTGGGACTACACATGGGCCATCACACCTGCCAGACATTTATGTGGGTGCTGAAGATCCAAGCTCAAATCCTCATACTTGTGTGACAAGCACTGTTCTGACTGGGCCATTGCCCCAGCTCCAAGCCTGTTTTATTCCTTTTAAGTTATCAGCGTCCCCTTCCATACTAGCCTCTCTGAATTTCCCAGTGTGCTGTCCTCATCTGTAGGAGCCCCATCCACAAAGGTATGCTGCGATGGTTAATCTTGAATGTTGATTCGATGGGATCTGGAATCAAATAAGAGGCACATTTCTGGGCAGCCCTGTGTGGGCGTTTTCAGAAAAGATGAGCTCTCTCAGAGTGGGCTTTATCTTCCAATAGGTGGCCAGTATATAGAGGACCATTGCCTGCCTGCCTGCCTGCCTGCCTGCCTGCCTTTGCTTCTTATAGGTGAGCACATCTATCCATTCTGCTGTGGCAGCAGCTGACATCAGAATCTAGCTTCTTTGGCCTTCCAGTATGAAGTAAAAACTAAGGACTCTCCAGAAATCTTACAAGCCTTCAGCATCAGATGGGGAATGCCATGCCAAGGTATCCAGCTTTGTGAACTGAGAAGCTCCGTGGGTCTTAGCTTCTTCTGCGTGTAGCAGTACAGATGGTCATTGTTGGACTACCCAGCCCCTGTTGTATAATCTAGCCCAGTGGATTCCCTTCAGATATATGTACTGACTGTGTTCCTCTAGAGAACCCTACTTAAGACACATCCTTGAGATCAAGAAAGGGACCGGGATAAAGTATAACCTCCAAAGTCATGCCCTACTTCCCCAAGCTAGGCTCCACCTCCTAAAGCTTCCATAACTTCCCAAAATAGCACCCCTAGCTGTAGATCATGTGTTCAACACATGAGCCAGTGGGGAAGACGTTCATACTCAAACCATAGCAGGGTGTAACAACCAACTCCCAAAGGCATTGTTAAGGTTTGGAGATAACATGTTCCCCAAGGCTCACGTCCTGAGGTTTAGTAAAAGGCTGGTAATGCCATTGAGAAGTGATTTTAACATCAGGGAGCTCACTACATCAAAAGGTGACTCCATTGCTGACTTCACTGTGGAATTAGGTGGAGCCTGCTTGGAGGAAGTAGGTCACTGATGTAGCTCCTGTGAAAAATATACCCTGTCCCTGACTTCTCTTGCTCTCTGCTTCCTGACTGCCATCAGGGGAGCAGCCTATTCTGACCAGTGTTTCTGCCCCTGGGATGCCCTGCCTCACCTAAGGCCTGAAGAGATGGAGCAAGCACACCATGGAATGAAGCAGCTGGAAGCAGGAGCTACCATTAGCCTTCCATTCTTTCAGACTGCTTCTCTCGAGTACTCTGTTAGAGTAATGGAAACGAACACTGTCACTGTGGCTTTCGACAACAGAGGTTTTACCTCTCACATACATTACATGCCCATCGCTGCTTGGCTCTTTCACTCCTTCACATTACAGGAGGACCTGGGTACTCGAAGGCTGCAGACATGTTCTGGAATGATGATGGTCTCTCTGTCTAAGACAAAGGAAGGAGTCATGGGGCAGACTGTTTCTTAGTGATGTTCCAGGCAGTGCACAAGTGAGTTTTCATCAACTCAAACAATTCTTAGGACAAATCTGATTTCAACAGGGTTCAAAATGACAATCCTCCCTCAAAGTGGGAAGCCAGATATTGATAAGCAGTTATTCTCCCATATTATCCATAGTCCTTAGCCTGGTAATAAATGATACCCACTGGATTTATCTGGGATAAAATACTTTACTAGTTATATGTCCTTTCCAGCTTATTTATTTAGTCACTTAAAGTTCCATTTCTATCTATTATCCACCTATCTATCCATCTATCTATCTATCTATCCATCTATCTATCTATCTATCTATTTAATCTAATCAATCTACTTTCCACCAATACATGTCCAAGTCACCAGGGCTGTGGAAAAACCCAAGATTCAGGTCTTATGCTTGAAAGGTTCATAAATGGAGAGATGGAAAAAAATGTATTAAACTATGTTATGGAAAATTATGAGCATACATAACCACATGTGAAATAAAACATTGACCTTCCTTCAATCCATCGACCAATCTCAACAATTCATTTCCTACATCACCAATCTTCAAACCTGCAGAAACAGCCTCTGTTGTTGTCTTATAGTTGTTTCTGTTGTTGATACAATTGTAGGTTCTCATGAAGCTGTAAGATAATGCTATCAAAATGGATGTGCCTTTCACCTAGTTTCTTGCACAAGTGTGGTATGGTGTAGCATCTAGACTGTTGATACTGACACAACTCACCAGTCTCACTCAAGTGTCATCAGTTTTACCTGCATTCCTACACTAATTTGTATACATGGGTTTTGCTTCTATTATTTTGCAGTAAATATAGTTGCCTTATAAAATAAGGCCTCCAAAAATAACACTATTATCCTCAAGCCTTAAAAGTTAACAATAGTTCTTTAATACTACCAATACCGAGGTAGTGTTCAAATTTGCATCTTCCCCACAAGTATCACGTATTTTCTAATTTTCTAATTTTGCCTTGTGGTGGATAGACTTGTATTTTAAGGCTCTTCATATCTAATGTGTATTTTCTTCCTTCTCTTTCCCTTTTTTGTTTCTTCTTAAAACCATTTAGTTTGTCCTTTTTAGCTTCCTGTCGTCTGGATTTAACCAGTTACATCCATGGATTACATTTATGTTTCCCTGTCTTTGTTATTTCCTCTATCTTGACAAATGATCTCAACACATACTCAAATCAGATTCAATTCCTTATTGGCACAATTATCTAAAGGCAGGTAAAAATTGGCTGTCCCTGTGTGACATTGGTGACCACTGGTCAACTAAATTTGGTAAGTAGGACTTTGGAATGGTAACATTCTATTTCTTTTGCTCCCTTTTGATTTATTATCAGCTTCTCACCTCTACCATTTGGCTAGCTAGAGTATAGGAAGGCAGGTATTAAAAATAATAAATTGAGTTGTCTAGTGCTTTCTAATGTGGTCAATTGTTTTAAAATTTGAAACAATGTTATGTATTGACTATAAGTAAATGTGGTTTAATCCAATGGAGACATTTCCATTGCTGTTAACAATGACCTCTCTTTGGCTAATGGAATCTCTGTTGTTTAGCTGTTTTTTTTTGTTTTTTGGGTTTTTTTTGTTTTGTTTTGTTTTGTTTTTTTTTTTGGAATCTGATAGTTTTCTAAGAAACTGGTTTGACAAAGTTAGGTTCACTTTGTCCATTTCCTGCTCCAATTCTAAAATTAGTCATTTTTCTGAGGAGTCCTGATTTCTCTTACTGAGAAAGGAGATAATCTATGTTCTTGAAATGTCCACTGCTCTTAGGTGTTTTATTGTTCTGGTCTTGTTTCAGTGGACCGTGAGTGCTAAGAAATGTTTTATAAGAGACACATTAGGAGTTTGTATTGATATTTCCAATACAATGCTAGAATTGTGGGATTTCTCTTCAATCTCTCCCTATTATATCTGGTTTTCCTTTCTTCTACTCTGAGGTCCTTGGCCTCATGAAAACTGAGAAAAAGACAGTGTTGAAACTAGAATAGATGTTGGTTGTTTTATTGCAGGCCAAATTGTAGCAATACTCTCTCCAATAATTTGATCATGGAACAGAATTTAATTTTGTTGATGCTTGAAAAAATTCTTAGTATTTTAAGTTACTAGGGATAGTTACTTTCTATAGTGATGCTACCACCATTTTAATTCATTCTCAGGGATTTTTGTTCTTGCCATTGTGTTTATTTCAATTTTTAATCATTAGTTTTAATTTATTTACAATTACACAAAGTCAACTCTACAAAGCAAGATGTAGGCAGATGAGTCAAGTTTCTATTTCTCACCTTATTCCTACCCTCCCTTAAAGACAACCATTAAAATGTATGGAGAGAGCTGGGCATGGTGGCACATGCCCTTAATCCTAGCACTTGGGAAGCAGAGGTAGGATGATCACTATGAGTTTGAGACTAGCCTGAAATTCCAGATTGGCTTGGGCTAGAGAGAAACCCTATCTTGAAAAACCAACCAAAAATGTATGTAGAGATCTACAAGGTCTCCAAAACAAGACAGGCTTTTGACAAAACACTTGATTACCCATCTGAGTTAAAAGGAAGAGACTGTTGCTGAAGACACCATATACTGTTGACACAGAGCATGAGAGACCTGGCCAGAATCCAGAAAAGAGCCACCCATCAGACAGCCTGCCCAGTGCTGGAAAGTGCTCCATGAACTACTGGGGGAAAGTGGCAGACAATGATCTGTGTAACCAGAGGTCTAAGCTACTCAAAAGAAAACACCTTGGCATGTGTACACACTAGTGCAATAGTGGCACACAGACTTGGTGGGTAACCAATACCTTTCTGATTGTCTAAGAGATCCACTCAGTGTAAAGGAACCCATATCTGGGAACCAGGTCAGAATCCTATGGAGACAAAGATAATGGTCTCCACTGTCAAGCTCTCACTAGTCTTTGGCTAAAAGAGGGCTACATACATCAAATTCTCCCTAAATTAATAATGCTTCTCCCATTTAACCTGTGCTGACTTCACTCTCCGTTAGAGAATCTGTTCCTCTTTTTCAGAAGGTAGCAAGACTCAAGGAGATAAACTACCCCTCATACTTCAGCCAAACCACAGCTGATACCACAGAGGAATTAAGGAGACAAGCAAGAGTGCTGCTTCCATGCTGAACCTGATCATCAGCACCAAGGTGAAGGAGACAGACCCTGAGGACACTCAACACCTACCAAAGCAGAGATCCAGAGGCTCCTAAGAGCCCATCACTGAAGTAGAAGTAATCTACACCCACCAAGGCTCAGGGAATTTTGCGGAAGAGGGGGTGGAAAGATTGTAAGAGCCACAGGTTGAGACATCATGCCCAGAGGCATCGCCTACCCCCCAAAACTGACTGCTGCTTCCAAAGAGCATAATCCACAATTGTATGGAGAATACCTGCAACCCCACTGAGGAGGGCCCCTAGCAGAATGGAGGTGATAAGGGAAAAGAGGGTACCAACACAGGATGTATCCATACAAAATATGTTGTTAATAATAATAAATAGGAACAAAAGAAAGAAAAAGAAAGAAAGAAAAGAAAAGAAAAAAGAAAAAAGGAAAGGAAAGGAAAGGAAAGGAGAGGAGAAGGAAAGGAAAGGAAAGGAAAGGAAAGGAAAGGAAAGGAAAAGGAAAGAAAGGGAAAGGAAAGGAAGAAAGATTTTGTTCCTGGGATTTCTGTTCTAGTCCATTAAATTATGAGTCAAGTGCCAGGGCAACATAGTTTTGATTAACACATCTTGTTAGTAAATTATTTTAAATAAAGAAACATGAATGCTACTAAAAAATGTAGAGTTTAGCCAGGTGTGGTGTCACCCACCTTTAATCCAGTATTTGGGAGGCAGAGGTAGGAGGATTGCTGTAAGTTCCTAGTCAGCCTGAGATGACATAGTGAATTCCAGGACGGGCTAGGCTAGAGGGAGACAATACCTCAAAAATGTATGGGCCTGGAGTGGTGGAGCAGGCCTTTAATTCCAGCACTTGGGAGGCAGAGGTAGGAGGAATGCCGTGAGTTCGAGGCCACCCTGAGACTACATAGTGAGTTCCAGGTCAGCCTGGACCAGAGTGAGACCAAAACCAAAACCAAAACAGAAACAAACAAAAAAAAAATGTATGGTTTCTCTGTACTTTCTTTTTCTTTCTTTGTTTGTTTCTTTTTTTTTCTTTTCTTTCTTTCTTTTTTTTTTTTTTTTTTTTTTTTCGAGTTAGAGTCTCACTCTAGCCCAGGCTGACCTGGAATTCACTATGTAGTCTCAGGGTGCCCTTGAACTCATGGCAATCCTCCTACCTCTGCATCCCAAGTGCTGGGATTAAAGGTATGGGCCACCACACCTGGTCCTTGTACTTTCTTTTTAATAAAATATTTTTATTGATTTATTTGTGTGAGAGAGGATTATTATTTATTTGTAAGCTGAGGGAGAGAAAAATAATTATAAGCATGCTAGGTCCTCTTGCCACTGCAAACACACTCCAGACACTTGTTCCACTTTGTGCATCTGGTTTTACATGGGTACTAAGGAATCAAACCTGGGCTGGATAGCTATGCAAGCAGGTGTCATTAACTAGTGAACCATCTCCCCAGCCCCTCTGTCATTTCTTTTAAATTGAAATATATATAACATGTTAATTAGATATATGAATACATGTATTAATTATATATATTTGCATAAATATACATATATATTTCAATATTTGTAACCTCAGAAGCCTTCAATATGTATTTTAATGCATTATTCCTATCTTGGAATAGAATAAACAGATATTCTCCATAATCTTCCAGGCCTACATACAGCCTTTTTGAATACCACCCAGCTTCATGACTTTGGAGTGGGTCTTCTGGGTTTCTCCTATAAACAATATTGAAATTAGTTGGTAACCTCTTTTCTTTCTCTCATCTTTCCCCCATACTGGGAGTACTTTTGAAACCCCAATTAATAATTGTAAATCAACCAGTTTAGTTTTAGTCTTATTTGTTTCCTCAATTTCTTTTTAAAATATTTTATTTTTATTTATTTATTTGACAGAAAAAAAGGGAGAGAGAAAGAGAGAGAGAATGGGCATGCACCAGGGCCTCTAGCCACTGCAAACAAACTCCAGACCTGTGCACCCCCTTGTGCATCTGGCTAATGTGGGTCTTGGGGAATCGAACCTGGGTCCTTTGGCTTTGCAGACAAATGCCTTAACCGCTAAGCCATCCCTCCAGCTTGCTTTCCTCAGTTCCTGACTAAACTCTGATAGTTGTCCCAGATGAGCATGCCAGAACATGTAGCCCCTGCAGGCTGCACTCTCTCCCACATCATAGACATCGCCGTGTGTGTGTGTGTGTGTGTGTGTGTGTGTGTGTGTGTGTGTGTGTGTGTGTAACGTTCCCTCCATGTCTGCGTGGCTTCTTCTGCAGTGGATCTGGCATGTGAAGCATGGGGCCGAGGGAATGCTCAGGGCATTCCTCCCTGAGTACCTTGCTGAGCACATCATGAGAGCTCTTACACTGCAGGTCAGCCTGGCTATACAGGAAATCCTTGGCTTGTTGTTTAATATTAGCTATTGTCCTCTGGAAAGTCATACTCCTACAAAAAGTCTGATGAGCATGTGGAGTTCTTCCACTGATAAGTGACAACGTTTGTGCTTGGTGCCCGAACACATTGTTTTCCCAAGTTTGACAGGCCGGAAAGATGGATCAGTCAATGAAACACTTGTGCAGGCATGAGGACCTGAGTGTGGATCCCCACCCAGAACCCATGGGAAATGTGGAGGCAGAGAGAGGAGGATCCTTGGGGCTGGCTGGTCAGCTTGTCTAGGCAAAGCAGTGGAATGCAGGCCTATTAAGAGACTGTGTCTTCAAAATAAGGTGGGAAGGGATTGTAGAAAACACGTGATGTTGACTTCTGGCCTATACATACACACATGTACCCAATTCACACAAACATGTCTACACACATGCACATGTAAAAATATTTATTAGAGAATGTGTCTATAATGTTTATCCTGGACCTTTGAGATACAGTTTTATTATTATTTTAAGTTTTACAAGAGTCTTCTTGAGTTACAATTTGTTCCATTTTCTTCTTCTGCCATTTGAATCACACCCATGCCGTGTTATCTTAGCTCTAAGGTTGCCACCTTCTCTTTTGCATTCTTATTGATCTCTTCTCCTTTAAATAGTCTTCCTGTTTTTATTTTAAATGCATTTATTCCTAAACAGAGAGATACAGACAGAAAGAGAGAGAAAAAGAGAAATAATGGGCAGGCTAGGACCCAAAGGAACTCCAGATGCATGAGCCATGTTGTAACTCCAGCTGTATGTGGGTACTGAATAATTGCACCTGGGTTGTGACGCTAGGCAGGAAAATGCCTTGACCCCTGAGCCATCTCTCTAGTCCCCATTCTTCCTCTTATCTATTCCTTTTAGGTTGTCACCTGTTACAGATGTTCTCTTCCATTTCTTCCATTTAGTCTTCATTTCAGAAATCTTTGTCTTTTCTTTTTGTTGAGTTGCTCTTGAGTTTTAAGTATATCTTATTCTCATGTGCTGTTCTTTCATGTTTTCTGTTATTGTTCATGTTTCTTCTAAGTCCATGTTTAGATATTGGGATAGAAGCAGTTTCTGTCATTCGTGTCTTTAAACATTTTGCTGCTGTGCTTATACAAAAGGAAAGTGTCCACTCTGAACCCACTGTTTCCAGCTACTCCTATGGATGAGATTTCAGTGTCACCTTTTTCTGATGTTAATTTTTATGAGTTCATTTTATGAATTTATTTCCTTTTATGAGCTTATTTCCCTGTAATTTTTTTGGGGGGAAGGGGAAGGAAGAGTTAGCATAGATCTAGCTTTAGCACTCTGGAGTTCTCTCTTCAATTGTTTTATGTAGTTTTAAAAGGCCAATGGTGGGCTGGAGAGATGGCTTAGCGGTTAAGGCACCTGCCTCCTAAGCCTATGAACACTGGTTCCAATCTCCAGCAGTTCCAATCTCCAGGTCCCACGTTTAGCTAGATGCAAAGTGATGCAAGGGTACAATGCTACACTTGACCACAAGGGGGCACACGCATCTGGATTTCATTTGCAACAGCTGAGAGGCAGCTGGCGCACCCATCTCTATCTGTCTTCCTCTCCCTCTCTCTCTGTCTCTCTCTCTTAAAAAAAAAAAAAGGCCAATGGCAACACTCTGAGCTTTCCTGGCTCCTTTGTGGTTCCTCTATTTTATTCCTTTTTTTTTTTTTTTTTAATATGTGGACAGTACTTGGATTTGAACCCAAGGACCCTCACATGCATGTGCTCTGCCACTAAGCTACACTTCCTCCCCTAGCCTTCCTTCTTAGCAGGACTTCTTTGTCTTTGTTCGGACTCTCTGTGCCTTGCTCCACTCATAGCATATCTCCTCAGTGAGAGACAAGGTATTCAGAGGGAAGGTCTGTTGGCCTGTTAGTTTCCACTCTTCCTGGATATAGACTATGGCAGCCTCTTTAGGTCTTGAGTGAACTCCCTCATATTCATTTGCAAAGTATGGGGGCAAATCCCATCTCTATCAAGTGTTACTGTTAAGTTGACTTCCTGTACTTAATGTGTATGATGCTATTTGGGGTGATCTAGTTGGTTTTACTGGGTCAGATACCCCCTTGATTCCCTCTTCAACTTTATATGGCTCATTGTTGAAAGAATAGCTGTGGTTCACTATCACTGGGTCTTAATTGGTATTTGCATGGTTAACTTGCTGCCTGGGTTTGTTGCAAGTATTAGTTGTGGTTTTCTAGCCTAATTGCTCAGCATGATTTTTTAAAAAAATATTGTTATTTGCAAGGAGAGAAGGAAAGAACGGAGGATGGAATGGAGAGAGAGAGAGAGAGGTGGGGGAGAGAATGGGTGCACCAGGGCCTTTTACTGCTACAAATGAACTCCAGATCATTGTGTCACTTTTTTGCATCTGGCTTTATATGGGAACTTGGGAATGGAACCTGGACCACTGGGCTTTGTAAACAAGTACCTTTAATTGTGGAATCACCTCTCCAGCCCTCAGCTTGTTATATGGGAGGGGATTCTCAATGATGTAAGGCATCATCTATGACTTCAAAATATAGTTTTAAAGGGTGCAATGGTTTTAGATACCAGCTGACTGAGAAGTACAGAAAAAGCCAATATGGGAGCAGTTTGAGATCAGGGAAGCTGGGAGTAAGGGTGCACACCTATAGTTCAAGCTGCTTGGGAGGCTGAGGCAGGAGGATTGCAGGTATCCAGGGGTTCAGGACTGTAGTGCACTATGTCCATCTGGTGTCTGGAAAAGTTTGGCATCAATATGATGACCTCTCTGGAAGCAGGGTACTACCAGGCTGCCTGAGGAGGGTGAACTAGCTCAGGCTGGATATCAAGGAATGTTATCTAGAGAAGATGACTTCCATCTGAACCGGAAGTCAGAAGGACTTGGTTGGCTTTACAAAGGGGAGCAAGTCCTCCAAGCAAAGGACTAGCTTGGCTGAGTGGACTTGCTATTTGGTTACTTTGGTGTTGCTATGGCCACAATACCTCACAGAAACAAGTTAAGAGAGGAAAGACTTATTTCAGCTCACTATTTCTGAGGGTTTTAATCCATCCCGGCAAGGAAGATATGGCAGAGCTCAGCTCCTGGTTGCTGGCGGGCATTTGTGCTGTAGATTGTTCACGTGGCCGCAGACCAGGAAGCAGAAAGGGTAGCTGTGGGATAAGTGAACTTCAAGATTTCCACCCCCATTGACCCACTTCTGCTAGCTTAGCTCCACCTCCTAAAGGTGCCATAGTCTCCCAAAATAATGCCATCAGATGGGAAGTGATCATTCAAAATAGGAGCATGTGGTGGGGGGGCATTTCAGACTCAAACCATAACAAGTGGTGTGTCATGCTTTGGGACAAGAGCCTTAGGTGCTAGGAGAGTGTGGTAGTTTGAATAGATGGCCTCCAATATAGTCAGTGTTTTATTAGTTTGTTGTTTGCATCTGCAGCCACCTGGCTGGAGGCAATGTCACTGGGCAGATCTTAAGGTGTGGTGTGGGTTTGAGATTCCATTGTAAAGATATGCAAAGTGTGCCTAGTGGGAGTTCCTGAAGTGTGCTGTGCTGTGTGGCTGGTGGCTTTTCTCTCTCTTGCCTGGTCCTGTAAGAGCAGGCCACTTCTCCTGCCATTATGGAACTTCCCCTGGATCTGTAAGCTTCAATAAATAATATCTCTTCCTCCATTACTGTGCCTGGTCTGGAAGTTCATCACAGCTAACTTGAAGCTGTCTGCTGCAGGGAGTGTCTGGTGGGGGTGTGGCTGCACCCACTGACTTTTGCACTGGGGGTCCAGCCTCTCCTTTCCTGTGCTGGCAACCTTGTTTTCCAAGATGGATTGGTTTTAATATATTGCTACTTCTCACCTTTCTTGTCCCTGTGTAATTCTCATTATTCATTACTATTTACAACTTTCTCAATTTAGGACCATCTGTGAAGTTAATTTCAGAGCTGTTTATTCTTTTCTACCGAATCATTAATGAAGATAAAACATTCAATGGAATTGAGCTTTGCAGCCATTTCTGGAAAATCCCACGGAGGCTCACTGCTGTTCCCCACAATCATCTGTAAATCAAACCTGGTGTCACTCTTTGGTCAGCTGTTCCCAGGATATGGAGCTTGGGTCTGTGCTCATTTAAATCAAGTTCTCACAAACATTCCATTAGGCAACACAGCTTTTGTCTTATCAAAACAATAAAGCTCAATCTCTCTAGTAATTAAAGCTATGCAAATGAAGACATCCTTGAAGATTTTGTGGTTGTCAATGAGAAAAATCTGTAAACATTTTGAAAGTTAGCCCCTACTGCTACTGGTGAAGAGTGCTGAAATTAATATTTCCATATGAATTTAGAAATCAATATGGCAATTAAGCATGGAGAATCAGAAGAGATTCATTTTCTTTTACCGCAACTGAGAATGTAGCCTGTGAAAATAACTCTAGAAGAAAGAAAAGAATTCCATGACAATCTTTCATGTTTAAGATAAGAATTACCAAAATTCACCCCCAGTGAGGGAATGACTGCTTGACCATATGAAAATGCATCAGTTCAATGAGTTGAAAGTTCAGAACATGTAAAAGAGTGACAACAATTGTTGACTGCTGACATTGTTACTAAATCATTGTTGCTTTTGTGGTGGTTCGAACGTCTCTCAGATCCACATATGTTTATGATTAAACCTCACACTTAATCCCCAGCTGGTGGAGCCTTTGGGAGGTGGAGCCTTGCTAGAGGAGGCATATTGCTGGGGACGACCTTAGGGTATGATAGCCCAGCCTTGTTTGCCATTCTCAGACCACTCTCTCTACTTCCTCCATGATGAAAAGAAGATGCAGGAAATAAAGGGTGTGGTGGGTTTTAATGTAATGTACCCATATTCTCAGGTGTTTGTGATTAAGTTTCCTCCTTAGTCCCCACCTAATAAAGGAGGTGAGGAAGTATGTCACCAAGGTTGGAGTCCAGCCCTGTGTGTTCAGAGCCAGTTGGTGAGTGCACACGGGATTGCTGCTACTTTCGGTCTCTGCCGTGGATGGATGGAGTGAGTCAGCTTCCTTTGTCATGATGAAGCTGAAAGCCTGAAATAAACCCTTTCCGCCCATAGAATGCTTCTGCTCGGCTGCTTGTGCCAGCCACAAGAAGGAAACTACAACAGAGGGTCCTGGAGTACATGACATTTCTGAAGAGTGACTGGGGCTGATGATCAAGAGAGATGACACCCAACGGTCTGTGCCTGCCATGACTTCCCTTGAAATTGTAAGCCAGAAATAAATCTTTCTTTTCCATCAGCTGATTCAGGCAGGGTGTTTGTTCCCCAGCCATGAGAAGTTCCCTGCTAAATTCTTGTTATCCTCTAGCACTTCAAACCACTTCCTCCCTCCTCATAATGCCCTGGGTGGACTTCCAGCTTCTTCGTGAGAAACTCAGCTTACTAATGTCTCCCAAAATAGTGGGAGCAAAATAAAGATCAGTGGTTATAAGTTAGAGAATGCTAGATTGTAGTTTACTATGAGGAATTTTAAAATAGCTGGGCCAGGTGACACAGACCTGTAGTCCCAGCTACTCAGAAAGCAGAAGCAGTAGGGTCGAAAGTTTCAGGCTTCCTGGGCAGTTGTTCAAGTCCAGCCTGGGCAACCTGGTGAGACCCTGTCTCCAAATAAAAATATGGGCTGGGGTTGTTGGTTCAGCAGTAGAGCACTTATCTGGTATGTGGCCTCCATTCCTGGCTTCCATTCTAGCATCAGAAAAAAATAATAATTCAAAGATAAAATAATAAATGAGTACTCATAGCAATATTATTTACCACACCCCAAAACTGGAGTTAACCCAAATGTCTATCTATCTACTGGTTGTTGGATAAACAAATTGTGATGTGTACGTCCAATAGCCTATCACTTATCAGCAAAAGTAAGAATTGATACAAGCTGTAATACAGAAGAAGCTTGACAATATTAAGTAAACAAGTCAGTGGTAAGATTGTCACATCATGGGCTGGAGAGATGGCTTAGCGGTTAAGGCACCTGCCTGCTAAGCCTAAGAACCCAGTTCCAATCTCCAGGTCCCACGTTTAGCCAGATGCAAAGTGACGCAAGGGTGCAATGCCGCACTTGCCCACAAGGGGGCGCATGCATCTGGATTTCGTTCACAGCAGCTGAGAGGCTGCTGGCACACCCATTCTCTATCTGTCTCCCTCTCCCTCTCCCTCTCTCTCTCTCTATCTCTCTGTCTCTCTCTGTGTCTCCAAAAATTAAAAAAAAATTTAAATTAAAAAAAAAGATTGTCACATTGCATGATTCCATTCATAGCAGATGTCCAGAACACGCAAGCCATGGCAATGGGCAGTGATGAGAGATTGTTCAGAGATGCGGGGATAGAAGGGGAGGCACTGCTGAAGGACATGGGATTCTTCCAGTTGCAGTACAAATTTGTCAAATATTGACAGCAGTGTTGGTTACCACAACAGAGAAGCATGGAGTCAGATCCTTTGAATGGGGAAGCTAAATAGTGAATTCCATCTCAGTAAGTTGATATCCAAAACAAATGAAATACACTGGCTTCACAAAACCCAATTATTTAATTAATTTCATTAATAAGCAACAATTGAACCTGTAGCAAAACCTACAAGAATACAATGCTTTAGCAGTAATTTAAGTAATTTTTTTCATTAACAAAATTCCACTCTTTATTCCATACTGTTACACCACTCACTTTAATTTAATTCAGTTTATTTATTTGGGAGAGAGAGGGAGAGAGAGAGAGAGAGAGAGAGAGAGAGAGAGAGAAAGAAGGGGCAGGCCAGGGCCTCTAGCCCTGCAAATGAATTCCAGATGCATGCTCCAACCTTGTACATCTGGCTTACATGGGTTCTGGGCAATCGAACCTGGGTCCTTTGGCTTTGCAGGCAAGCACCTTAACAGCCAAGCCACCTCTCCAGCCCACCACTCAGTTTTAATATCCCCTCACATTTTGGAATTTTCAGGCATTCAAAATGATCTTTGTTAATTTACAAGATTCTGTTAAAACACTGGCACCTGCAAAAATTCAAATCATTTGGTTTCCTGAAACTTGCTAAGTCATATTTATAAAACATAGGACTGGTTAAAAATGATAGAAACTTTGAGAGGTCATAATAACCGAAATAGAGAGAAGTTCACTTTCTCCACCTGTAAGCACGGATGGTCTGAGGCAGACAGAGCAATCTCATGGCTCCCGAGGAGCCAGAGCCTAGTTAATCTACCATTTCAAAACAACATTGACCTAGGAGCCCCTGATGACTGACAAGCACTTGCCACGGCCTCAGCATTCCAATCAGGAATATGAAGGACAGAGAAAAGACAATAGTTCTTTAATCTAAGACAAAGATGCCTCTGAACTTTCATGTACCTCTTTCAAATGTGGAAAATGCATTCAGAATTGTTGAGTTTGAATCTGTACCCTATCTTGGAAACCCACTTAAACCTCCAACACATTGCTGGCTCTTCTGCAGGGAGAACATACCCTCACCTGTTTGGACTGTGGGGAGGATGATGCATAGCAATCCACTAAGATGGCTTAGTGGTCAAGGTGCTTGCCTGCACAGGCAAAGGACCCAGGTTCAATTCCCCAGGACCCACGTAAATCAGATGCACAAAGGGGTGCATATGTCTAGAGTTCATTTGCCATGGCTGAAGGCCCTGGCATGCCCATTCTCTCCCTCTCTCTTTCTCTCCCTCTCTCTCTTTCAAATAAATAAAATTTTAAAATATTAAAGAAAAAAGAAAGTGTGTCATCAACTCTAAAGCAGTACCTGAATGATAGAGGCAGCTGGAAGAAGAGTATGCATCGGCAGGATAGAGTGGCTATTTTAAAAGGTTTGGAACTCCCCAGGGAAGTCTGAGCAAGCTTACAAACTCACTATCACCCCAGAGAGAAACAGTGAGATCCAAGGAGAAGGTTAGAAAAGGGAACCTCGGTGAGTTTGACTTCTCTGAAAACCGGGTCCATCCAGCAAGAGGCTGGCTGCTTTTACATGAAGGGGCATTTTGACTTCTGTCTTCTAGTGGGGACATTTGGTCAGCTGTCAGTGTGCATGAATGTCTTCTGGAATGTCTCAGGCAAATCTCTGCTTCCACTTTAGAACCTTCCTCACTGCCCCTTTGTTGTGTTTTGGATTCATCCCTCTTTCCCACCCTTCCCCTTGCTCTACTTCTCTCCCTCCCCTTTTCTCTCTTTCCTTCCCTTCCTTCCTTCCTTCCTTCCTTCCTTCCTTCCTTCCTTCCTTCCTTCCTTCCTTCCTCTCTCTCTCTCTCTCTTTCTTGCTTGCTTGCTTACTTTCTTGCTTTCTCTCTTTCCTTCTGTCTATCTTTCTGTCTTCTTTCTTTCTTTCTTTCTTTCTTTCTTTCTTTCTTTCTTTCTTTCTCTCTCTCTTTCTTTCTTTCTTTCTTTCTTTCTTTCTTTCTTTCTTTCTTTCTTAAGACTTTGGTAGACAGATCAGCTCATTTACTACTATGCAGGGTATATGATCCTGAATGTGAAGTGAGATTGAAATAATCCACCTGGGCGCAGGCTGAATCTCCAAGTTTCTTTTCCCAGCACACCCAGGGCTAAGACCATGGGCTTTCACCCAAGACAGGACATTCCCTGAAGGCTCCCCAAAGATGGAGCTCATGTCTTCTTGGAGCTGTGTCCCCTGAGCCTCACCTGGGCTGAGAGCCTTTTACATTTGTCTTGAAGTTGACTCGCTATGAGAACGGGGTTCACTTTCCTTGTCTGTAGAAATGACAGTAGTAAAATGAGCATAGCCTTGAATATTTTTAACCTCAGTCCATGGGGTGTAGAGACCTGAAAGTCACCGGGGCTCACTGATGGACAGCAGCTCCCAGGTGAGAGACACCCCAGCTCAAGGAAAGAAATACATGCTCTCCTCTGGCTTCCACACACATGTGCATGGGCTACAGCACACACATCTGTACACACACACATGCATACACCACATCTCTCTCTCTCACACACACACATACACACACCACCACCACTACACACAGCCTATATACAAGAAAAAAAAAATCAAATGAGTCTGTGCGTGGTGGTACACACCTTTAATCCCAGCATTTGGGAGGAAGAGGTAGGAGGATCGCCATGAGTTCAAGGCCACCCTGAGACTACATAGTGAATTCCAGGTCAGCCTGGGCTCGAGGGAGACCCTACCTCAAGAAACCATTAAAAAAGTAAATGACAGTGGGTAACTAGCTCATTGGACGTGCTATCTGGATTTGTGTCCTGTCACTGCCAGGCGAATCACAGAAGTTATTCTCTCACTGTCCTGGAGGCAGAGGTGCAGGACCCCCTTTGAAGATCCTGGGGGAGGGAATGCTTTGTCTCTCCTGGCATCTACTGACTGATAACCCTCCCTTGTCTGTGGTCACATCACAGCAACTTCGGCCTCCATGCCCATGTCACTTCACCTCCTCTGTCTCTTTCCTTACGTCTCCTTCGAAGACCCTGACTGGATGCTCGCTTGTCCGGGGGATGACCTCGTCTCAAAGTACTTAAGCCAAGTGTGGTGGCTGACTCCAGCAATCCCAGTGCAATGGAGCCAGAAGAAGGAAGATTGCTGAGAATTTGAGGGTAACCTGGACCATACAATGAATTCTAGGTTAGTCTGGGCTATAGTGAGACATTGCCTTGGAAAAAATAAATAAATAAATAAAAGGTGTCTCAAGATTCTTAACTTACACCCACAGACCCCCTTTTTCCAAATAGGGTTATGTTTATAGGTTCTGAAAATTTGAGTATGGATTTAGCTTGGGGGGGGGATACCATGCATTTCTTGTTCCCTTTCCCAGTAGGCTGTGGTCCTGTGGAATCCTAGGAGCTTTCTGTGCCTCTTTTCACTCTGCTAGGCAGATCATTCAAAGTACTTCTATTTTCTTTCCTTTAATGAGCCTTTTCTCTAAGGTCATGAACGCTGGTATTTTATTTCTATGGTACTGGTCACACTGATTTTTTAAAAAAGTTTTTCAACAGTAGGGTCTCGCTCTAGCCCAGGATGACCTGAAATTCACTATGTAGTCTCAGGATGGCCTTGAACTCACGTCAATCCTCCTACCTCTGCCTCCCAAGTGCTGGGATTAAAGGCATGGACCACCACGCCTGGCTACACATTGATTTTTTTTTTTTTTTTTTTGGAGAGAGACAGAGAGAGAGGGAGAGGAAGACAGAGATGGGCACGCCAGCAGTCTCTCGGCTGCTGTGAACGAAATCCAGATGTGTGTGCCCCCTTGTGGTCAAGTGCAGCATTGCGCCCTTGCGTCACTTTGCATCTGGTAAACGTGGGACCTGGAGATTGGAATCACTGGAGATTGGAACCAGCATTCTTAGACTTAGGATGTAGGCTCCTTAACCACTAAGCAATCTCTCCAGCCCCACATTGATTTTTAAAATCTATCTATTCATCCTTATATTGATGCTGAGTCCAGAGTTACTAGAAGTACCATTAGTTGTTGGTATGATTAAAAGCCCTGTCCACTGGAGTTGGTTCATGCATTGTTACCATTTAAATGCCCCCCACCAAGGTCTATGGTAAAGTCTTGAGCTCCATCTCACGGAATAACTGGGAGGTGGCAGAAACTTTAGGAGGCAAGAACTAAAGGAAGAAGACAGTTTGTCATGGGGGGAGGGGCATGCATTTGACGAGGACATTGGGATTCTAGTCTCTTCTCTCCCCTCTTCTTCCCAGCCACCATGGAATGAGCAGCCTTGCTCCACCATGCAATGTCACTGGAAGTAACAAAACCTCAGGCAACCATAGACCGAAAGTTCTCGAGCTGTGAGCCTAAGTAAATCTTCATCCTTATAAGATGATAACCACATATATTGGCCACTGTTATGGATAGCTTCATGTTGCTGGGATGGACAAATCAGGCAGACTTTATAGGATGAAGGGATTGATTTCAAGCTTACAGATCCAGAGGAAGTTCCATAGATGACCAAAAGAAGCTGGCTCTCTTTCTTGAATCCAAAGAGAGAAAGAAAAACCTGCAGCAAGCAAAACGCCAGGGCCAGCACACACACCAAAAAAGTGCAAGCAGCAGGGACCCCACCAGAGCGCTGACCTCTCCGCATACCTTTGGGCTGGAAATCTGATCTGCCTTCAAAACACACCTTATGGCTGGACCGCAGGATCTTCTCCCAGTGACACCTCCTCCAGCCTGGTGTCTGGAGACCCAAGTTACAACCTTTAATAAAACACCTGAGTCTATGGTGGGGGGGGGCATGCATTCAAATGATCACAGCCAGTGACCCAAAGTGGAGCCCCATTTTGAGTGTATATCTTAGAAATATGTAAGGGAAGAATAATCTATGTCCCTGAGGGATCTTTAGTAATTAGTCATTTCTCTACCAATCACTAAGAGCCTTCCCGTGGACAAGCTTTTTGCTGAACCTCAAGGAGGACCCAGTGTTGGCGGAACCACAGCATCTACCTTCGAGAAGCTCAGTGTACAGAAAGAGATTTGAAACCTATGGAAAATAATGACAGTTCACAGTAGAAAGAAAAGAAAATGAGATTACGTTTAGGCTTTAGAACTCTGTGCAGTAGATTTTGCAAGTCTTTGAAAAAAAAAAAAAAAAAACCTTCTCCAAGTGTGTGCCAACTTAAGCACACCATGTAGATTCAAAAATACTCACTGAAGGTAAAGACCCTCTGTTCAGAGTACAGTTTTCCAGAATGTTCTAAGTGAATGATTTTAAGAGGGAGGCTGGAGTTGGAATGTAATTAGGGATTGAGGGAGGGGGAGGATATAGAAAGATACCAGTTGTATTATTAATAAAATTGATCTCAGCTAGGCTAGAAATAAAGGAAGGAGGAATTACATCAATAAGACAAATGGTACCTCCGGTAACCTTGGACTCAGTATTGATAGAAGGGCGAATAGAGAGATTTTAGGAATCAATATGACTTTCTCTAAAATTATGAGGCCATTGATTGAAAGGCAGTGAAGAAAACAGGTAAAACACAACGTCTGCCTGTCATCACTGCAAAAGAGGCCACCCCACTGATCACCGGTTCTTAAAATCAGACTCTTAATATTATGTGTTGCAGGAGAAGAAAGGGGGTCACGTTTTCTGGAAATAGGCTAGGCCACTGTGCTGTATATTTATAGGAAGTGACTGAACTAGTTCAGGTACTCGAAGTAGTTCACCTTTATGTATGAAACCCCATCTGCCATTCGGGATGACAGACGCGTCACCTTTTTAATACTCACCTCACTCCTCTTGTGGAAAGAAAAGAGAAAGTAGTCAATCAGAATGCTCCAAGGCTAGGGCTGGAGAGATGGCTTAGTGGTTAAGGCATTTGCCTGCAAAGCCAAAGGACCCTGGTTTGAGTCCCCAGGACCCAAATCAGCCAGGAGCACAAGCATCTGGTGTTTGTTTGCAGTGGCTGAAGGCCCTGGTGTGCCCATTCTCTCTCTCTCTCTCTGCCTCTAATAAATAAATAAAAATAAATCTTTAAAGAGTGCTCCAAGGCTAAAGTGAAGCATGTCGTAGGTTGGCAAGTTTGGGCTTCATGTATGGAGGCTCTTGTTTTCTCCACAATTGCCTTGTCCACTCTTGAGTGTCTCTTTAAAATATCTTTTTATTTATTTATGAGAGACAAGAGAGAAAGTTGGGGGAAAGAAAGTGAGTATGGGTGCACCAGGGCTTCCTACCACTGTAAACAGACTCCAGATGCTTGTACCACTTTGTGCATCTGGCTTTACGTGAGTCCTAGGAATCAAACCTGAGCCATCAGGCTTTGTAAGCAAGGGTCTTTAATGGCTGAGCCTTCTCTCCAGCCTCTTGAGTTTCTTCGGGGAGAGTCTTGATGGCCTCAGTCAGCCTCAATCATCACCCCTGAGCCCATGTGGCTTAATAATCCCAGTATTGTGATGAGCTAGCAGAAAGTTAGGCATTTATGTGTGTGAGTCTATATAGTGTCTCTTAGTGACTAGAAATTGTTTGGAAAAAAAAAAAAATAGCTTGACCTGATTAGTAGATATTTTCATACAGGAAAATATTGGGGCCAGGACCTGCCCCACATTCATTCTGCTGATCCTCATGAAATCTCCACCCACCCTCCACTGTCAGTTCTTTCTTCCCTCTGACAAAAGGCTTTCCTGAACCTTAACCACACTCTTGGCGTGATTATAGGGACTGGGGATGGAGAACTGAGCCAAGCAGACAAGATTGCTATTCCTGAGGAATTCACATGCCAGATGGGAAGACAGAAAACAAACCGGTATGTAATTTGTGAAACAGACTAATGTCATCAAGAATTACCATAGGTAAAGTACAGAAGTTGAGTGGATATGACTGGAAAAGAGGAGTGTGTGTCAAGGAAGTTCACTGATACGGAAAATTGAATATTAGGGGAGCAAGCCGCGTGATGAAGAGGAGGAGACAGATGTTCAGGCAGAGGAAAAAGCAAGAGCAAAGGCCTACCATAGCTGCTGGGTTGGCATTTTCAAAGAAATAGCAGGGCAGAGAGGTGGCTCAGCAGTAAAAGGCACTTGCCTGCAAAGTCTGATGGCCTGGGTTCCATTCCCTAGTACCATGGAAAGCCAAATGCACAAAAAGTGGCACACACATCTGGAATTTGCTTGCAGTGGTAAGAGGCCCTGGAACCATTCCCCCACACACACTATAACTAGCAGCATATTTAGGGCAGTAGAAAAGTTGCCCGAGGATCCAACTCTTAGTCTTGAGCTGAAAATGGCATTGACTCAAGATTTCTATGAGGACAGCCACATACTTGTCACTTGAACCACTGTCCTATCCCAAGGTCTCACAGTTTACACTTTGACAGGGAGGTCACCCCTGAAGCCCAGATACTCACTCATCCACTAACCAGGTCTTCACTGAGCTCTTCCCACGCGCATATTCGTGCTGAGCACTGAAGAAATGGACAGGGCTGGGACCTTGCCTTTTGGAGGCTCCTGTCTAAGACGGAAGAAAGGCATAAAGGAAGGCCATGCAGTGAGGTGTAGTGTATGGGGTGGCATGGAGAAAGTCACGTGGTACTCAACTGGGTGATCAGAGGCCAGGTAGTGTACCATCATAGAGGCTGGGCTCCTTCAGCTGGCTTCGGTGGGTTCCAGAGAGCAAGCAGACAAAGCAAGTGATTAGATTCAGGGCAACAGGGAGAGGAGAAGCCCTGTGCACCTGGGGAACACCTGTCCTCCCCGAAGGCATTTACACCTGACCTTTCCTGGAACATGGAGGTGGCAGAGCAAAATCCATCTGTGGGCTACCTGGTCTCCATCCCTACCCACAGCGAGAGCAGCCGGGACATCCAGGCAGACAAAGCAAGGAAGCTCTCCAGGGAGCTGGTTCAGGAGCCTGAAGATAGGACCTGGTAGCAGGGACAAAAGGCCCTGATATCATGAAAAGCCCTGACACAGCATGCAGCTTCCTCTGGCCGCTTGTTCTCCTGGCCAACTCCTCTCACTCAGAGGATCTTCATTAATCCTGGACCACCCCCCCCCCCGAATTAACACTTTATAGTATTGTTTAATCAGTCCTCCCAATATCAGGTCCACTTTTGGATTCTGCCCCCAAGTGGTAGCTGTGACTTCACTCTGGGTGTGCCCTCAGATGTCAACTTCTCTTCTGAAACTGAATCCTCTGAATTTTAATGCAAATGAGCTCGTCCGCTGGATTTCCTAATGGCACTGTGATCACCACAAGTGTGGGCTTGGAATCTCACTAACGCGTGAGCTCTGCAACACTGGGACGATTCACAAATTCACGTCTCTGAGCATCGGTTTCTCCACAAACCTACTAGGTAGATATAGCAAGCCATCTTCATTTTATCTAAGCAAAGTTTGCAGCATGTTGTCTGGTTCTTAGGAAGGCGGGGCTCAGAGGAGGTACATGGACATGTGAAATACAGTCTGTTCTCTCACTTGACGCTTTTGCTCAATCTTGATGGTGTCTCTGTCCCCAGACTCTGAATGTTTGTCCATCCTCCACTGCCCCTATCCTCCACTGACTCTGTATTTGAGGCCTGAAGGTTTTTGTTTCCTTGCATGTATGTGTGTGTGTGATGTTTCTGCATGTGTGTTCATATAGGTGGAGGCACATGTGTTGGGGTAGGGTGGGGTGGTGCCAGAGGCCAGAGGCCAACATTGGTATCTTACTCAATTGCTTTCCACCTTATTTTTTGAGACAAGGCCTGTCAATGAACCTAGAACTCACTAATTGAGTTACTAGCCTGCACCCAGGAATCCTCCTGTCTCTGCCTCCCCAGTGCTAGAAACACACGTGTGCACTACCACTGTTTATTTGTTTTATTGAGGTAGGGTCTTGCTCTAGCCCGGGCTGACCTGGAATTCACTGTGTACTCTCAGGGTGGCCTAGAATTTACCATGATCCTCTGACTTCTGCCTCCTGGATGCTAGGAGTAAAGGTGTGTGCCCACCATGCCCAGCCACACCCAGCTTTTTTTTTTTTTTGAGGTAGGGTCTCACTCTAGTCCAGGATGACCTGGAATTCACTAGGTAGTCTCAGGGTGGCCTTGAACTCATGGCCATCCTCCTACCTCTGCCTCCCGAGTGCTGGGATTAAAGGCGTGCACCACCACGCCGGGCTACACACCCAGCTTTTTACATAAGTGTTGGATATCCTAACTCAGGTCCTCATGCTTGCTCAACAAGCACTTTACCCACTGAGCCATCTTCCCAGCCCCAGCCTGAGTTTTTTTTTTTTTTAATAAAGGCAGACACTTGTGCCATTTTTAAATAATATATTTTATTTATTTATTTATTTAAGAGAGAGAAAGAGGCAGAGAGAGGAGAGAATGGGTGCACTGGGGCCTCTGGCCACTGCAAACGAACTCCAGATGCATACGACCCCTTGTGCATCTGGCTTACGTGGGTCCAGAATCCTTTGGCTTTGCAGGCAAACACCTTATCCGCTAAGTCATCTCTCCAGCCCCAGCCTGGGTTTTGCATGACTGGTGTACTTCCTTGCTCGTGGCTGTCCTGTTCTCACAGGTCTGTGTGTTGAAAATGAGTGCAATGCCTGCTGAGGAGACACTGACTGTCTCCAAGGGGACCAGGTGGGAAGAGTTCTGGGTCATTCTGAACAGACGTAAGAACCCAATTCTTTCCTCAGATGACCCCATTGTTCTGGACCAGAGCTCAAGTTCACTGTCACTGACAAATACTGCCTCTCGGGAACAACAGGGCACCCTGTTCTCCATGCTCCCGTGGAAGCAGTGAAACTGGGCAGTCACGGCCCCGCCTGCAGCCTTCTGCTTTACAGAACCCCCAGGATGTGTCATAATTGCCCAGAAACACTTGGTATCTCCTGACAAGTCTCTTAATTAAAATTCTCTTCTGTTCAAAAGAGTAACAATTAAAGGATTTTTTTTGCCCCTGGTGGTGAGACTTCCTTCCTTGCTGAATCTGGAAGTTGTCTGAAATGATTCCTGAACAGGGCATGGAAGTCTGGGCAGCTCTCACTGTAGCACTGCCTGGAGAAGAAAGGCACGTTCGAAGCACTGCTTTGTGGGTTATTTCATTTGGTCTCTACTGTGTTTTGCATATGAAGCGTCCTTCTAGAAGGCTTGGTTCCCATTGCAGCAGTGTTCAGAGGTGGGGCTTTGGGGAAACGAGGGGATCACAGGGCTCTCTCTTCCAGCATGGAGTGCACCCTGATAGCTTCATAATTTGATAGCATTTGTTGTTAGAAGGAGGTAGGAGGTGGGAACTGGTTGGAGAGAATAGGTCACCAGGGGTGTGCAATTGAAACATCTCCCTCTTTCTTTCTCACTCCCTCCCTACTTCTCCTTCGTGGCCCGCGTGCGAAGCCTTTGTATATGCTCCTGCTGTCATGATATGTTGTCTTGTTTCAGGCCCAGTGAAATGAATTTGGGTCCATGAACTGAAATGTAAGCCAAAATGAGTCCTTGAAACAGTTTCTCTGGGGTATCTATCATAGCAGCAAAATGAGAGGAAGCAGGCTCAGAGACATAAGTTAGCTTGCCTAAAGATGCACTGCTTGCCAGAGCAGGAACAAAGAAATCAAAATATAGAACCAGTTCTTCATGTCAGGTCGTGAGAAGAGGACTCTAGAGAGAGCGTCTGGAAACACTTTTATGAAGGAGGAATGCTTAAATACCCGATGGTCTGAGCAGTGACTAGCCAGTGATGACCGAACAAGGACCATCAGTCTGTGGTCTTCCACCTCCAGAGTTCTTAGGGACTAGGAAAAGAATTAACATTTCTTACTGTTTTCTCTATTTTTTAATTTAATTTAATTTATTTGAGAGGGAGAGAGAGAGAGAGAGAGAGAGAGAGAGAGAGAGAACGTGGCACCAGGGTCTCAGCTACTACAAACAAATTCCAGGCGCATGTGCCACCTTGTGCACCTGGCTTACGTGAGTCCTAGGGAATTGAACCTGGGACCTTTGGCTTTGCAGGCAAGTGCCTTAACTGCTAAGCCATCTTTCCAGCCCAATTTTCTCTATTCTTAGCACCCAGAGTAGGTCAAAACAGAATAGTCAGCAATTGTATGCCCCAAATGTTATAGAGCTACCTAATCAACATCTGTCCAGTAGAAATTGTTTGTGCATAAATAATGAGTTTAAAATAATCAGTGTCTGGGGCTGGAGCTATGGCTTAGCAGTAGGGGAGATTGCCTGAGAAGCCGAAGGTCCCAGGTTCGATTCCCCAAGTACCTATGTAAGCCAGATGCACAAGATGGTGCATGCATTTGGAGTTTGTTTGCAGTGGCTAGAGGCCTTGGTGTGCCCATTCTCTCTTTCTCCTCTCTCAAAAAAAAAAAAAAAAAAAAAAAAAAAAAAAACAACAAAAAAAAAATAACAAATAAATAAAACATTAAAAAAAAAGTATCTAGAGCCAAGCATGATTGTGGTGCACTCATTTAACCCCAGCACTTAGAAGGCTGAGGCAGGAGGCTGGCTGTGAGTTTGAGGCCAGATTGGGGCTACACAGGTCAGCCTGGGCTATCATGAGACCCTGCCTCAAAAACAAACAAGCAAAATCAGTGTCTGTACATACTCTTGAGAAAAATAAGTCTCTTGGAGACTCTTACATACTCTCCTTGCATGACAGCAAGAGAATTGGACACCATCCACTATGACATAGAGAGAGTACTAGGGTATGACAGAGGAGAGCTGAACTCCATTGACTATGATGTAGAAGTATTCGAGTAGGATGGAGAAGAGCTGGACCCAACCAACAAGATATATATAGAGAGAGTACTCAGGTATGATGGGGGAGAGCTGGACTCTACCCACCATGATGTAGACAGAGAGAGTACTCGGGCAAGATGGGGGAGAGCTGGACTCCATACACTATGGTGTAGAGAGAGAGAGTACTCGGGCAAGATGAGGGAGAGCTGGACTCCATACACTATGGTGTAGAGAGAGAGAGTACTCGGGCAAGATGGGGGAGAGCTGGACTCCACCCACCAAGATATATATATAGAGAGAGTACTCGGGTATGATGGGGAGAGCTGGACTCCACCCACCATGATGTAGAGAGAGAGAGTGCTTGGGTATGATGGGGGAGAGCTGGACTCCACGCACCATGATGTAGAGAGAGAGAGTACTCGGGTATGATGGAGGAGAGCTGGACTCCACCCACCATGATGTAGAGAGAGAGAGTACTCGGGTATGATGGAGGAGAGCTGAACTCCACCCACTATGATGTAGAGAGAGAGTGCTCGGGTATGATGGGGGAGAGCTGGACTCCATCCACCATGATGTAGAGAGAGAGAGTGCTCGGGTATGTTGGAGGGGAGCTGGACTCCACCCACCATTAGGTAGAGAGAGAGAGAGTGCTCTGGTATGATGGAGGAGAGCTGGACTCCACCCACCATTATGTAGAGAGAGAGAGTGCTCGGGTATGACGGGAGAGCTGGACTCCATCAACCATGATGTAGAGAGAGAGAGGGTGGTCGGGTATGATGGAGGAGAGCTGGACTCCACCCACCATTATGTAGAGAGAGAGAGTGCTCGGGTATGATGGGGGAGAGCTGGACTCCACCCACCATGATGTAGAGAGAGAGTGCTCGGGTATGATAGGGGAGAGCTGGACTCCATCCACTATGATGTAGAGAGAGAGAGTACTTGGGCAAGAAGGGGGAGAGCTGGACTCCACCCACCATGATGTAGAGAGAGAGAGTGCTCGGGTATGATGGAGGAGAGCTGGACTCCATCCACCATGATGTAGAGAGAGAGAGTGCTCGGGTATGATGGGGGAGAGCTGGACTCCACCCACTATGATGTAGAGAGAGAGTGCTCGGGTATGATGGAGGAGAGCTGGACTCCATCCACCATGATGTAGAGAGAGAGAGTGCTCGGGTATGATGGGGGAGAGCTGGACTCCACCCACCATGATGTAGAGAGAGAGAGTGCTCGGGTATGATGAGGGGAGAGCTGGACTCCATCCACCATTATGTAGAGAGAGAGAGTGCTCGGGTATGATGGGGGAGAGCTGGACTCCACCCACCATGATGTAGAGAGAGAGAGTGCTCGGGTATGATGGGGGAGAGCTGGACTCCATCCACTATGATGTAGAGAGAGAGAGTGCTCGGGTATGATGGGGGAGAGCTGGACTCCATCCACTATGATGTAGAGAGAGAGAGTGCTCGGGTATGATGGGGGAGAGCTGGACTCCATCCACCATGATGTTGAGAGAGAGAGTGCTCGGGTATGATGGGGGAGAGCTGGACTCCATCCACTATGATGTAGAGAGAGAGAGTGCTCGGGTATGATGGGGGAGAGCTGGACTCCATCCACCATGATGTAGAGAGAGAGAGTGCTCGGGTATGATGGGGGAGAGCTGGACTCCATCCACCATGATGTAGAGAGAGAGCGTGCTCGGGTATGATGGGGGAGAGCTGGACTCCATCCACCATGATGTAGAGAGAGAGAGTGCTCGGGTATGATGGAGGAGAGCTGGACTCCATCCACTATGATGTAGAGAGAGAGTGCTCGGGTATGATGGGGGAGAGCTGGACTCCACCCACCATGATGTAGAGAGAGAGAGTGCTCGGGTATGATGGGGGAGAGCTGGACTCCACCCACCATGATGTAGAGAGAGAGAGTGCTCGGGTATGATGGGGGAGAGCTGGACTCCACCCACCATGATGTAGAGAGAGAGTACTCAGGCAAGATGGGGAGAGTTGGACTCCATATACCATGATGTAGAGATCCACCATGGTATATATAGAGAGAGTACTCGGGCAAGATGGGGGAGAGCTGGACTCCATACACATGATGTAGAGAGAGAGAGTGCTCAGGCAAGATGGGGGAGAGCTGGACTCCATCCACCATGATGTAGAGAGAGAGAGTACTCGGGTATGATGGGAGAGAGCTGGACTCCATCCACCATGATGTAGAGAGAGAGAGTGCTCGGGTATGATGGAGGAGAGCTGGACTCCACCCACCATTATGTAGAGAGAGTGCTCGGGTATGATGGGGGAGAGCTGGACTCCATCCACTATGATGTAGAGAGAGAGAGTGCTCGGGTATGATGGAGGAGAGCTGGACTCCATCAACCATGATGTAGAGAGAGAGAGAGTGCTTGGGTATGATGGGGGAGAGCTGGACTCCATTCACCATGATGTAGAGAGAGAGAGTGCTCGGGTATGATGGAGGAGAGCTGGACTCCACCCACCATTATGTAGAGAGAGAGAGAGTGCTCGGGTATGATGGAGGAGAGCTGGACTCCACCCACCATTATGTAGAGAGAGAGAGAGTGCTCGGGTATGATGGGGGAGAGCTGGACTCCATCCACCATGATGTAGAGAGAGAGAGTGCTCGGGTATGATGGGGGAGAGCTGGACTCCACCCACCATGATGTAGAGAGAGAGAGTGCTCGGGTATGATGGGGGAGAGCTGGACTCCATCCACCATGATGTAGAGAGAGAGAGTGCTCGGGTATGATGGGGGAGAGCTGGACTCCATCCACCATGATGTAGAGAGAGAGAGTGCTCAGGTATGATGGAGGAGAGCTGGACTCCACCCACCATGATGTAGAGAGAGAGAGTGCTCGGGTATGATGGGGGAGAGCTGGACTCCACCCACCATGATGTAGAGAGAGAGAGTGCTTGGGTATGATGGGGGAGAGCTGGACTCCACCCACCATTATGTAGAGAGAGAGAGTGCTCGGGTATGATGGGGGAGAGCTGGACTCCACCCACCATGATGTAGAGAGAGAGAGTGCTCGGGTATGATGGGGGAGAGCTGGACTCCATATACCATGATGTAGAGATCCACCATGATATATATAGAGAGAGTACTCGGGCAAGATGGGGGAGAGCTGGACTCCATCCACCATGATGTAGAGAGAGAGAGTGCTCAGGTATGATGGGGGAGAGCTGGACTCCATCCACCATGATGTAGAGAGAGAGAGTGCTCGGGTATGATGGAGGAGAGCTGGACTCCATCCACCATGATGTAGAGAGAGAGAGTACTCGGGTATGATGGGGGAGAGCTGGACTCCATCCACCATGATGTAGAGAGAGAGAGTGCTCGGGTATGATGGAGGAGAGCTGGACTCCACCCACCATTATGTAGAGAGAGAGAGAGTGCTCGGGTATGAGGGAGGAGAGCTGGACTCCACCAACCATGATGTAGAGAGAGAGAGAGTGCTCAGGTATGATGGAGGAGAGCTGGACTCCATCCACCATGATGTAGAGAGAGAGAGTGCTCGGGTATGATGGAGGAGAGGTGGACTCCATCAACCATGATGTAGAGAGAAAGAGTGCTCGGGTATGATGGGGGAGAGCTGGGCTCCATCCACCATGATGTAGAGAGAGAGAGTGCTCGGGTATGATGGGGGAGAGCTGGACTCCACCCACCATGATGTAGAGAGAGTGCTCGGGTATGATGAGGGAGAGCTGAACTCTACCCACCATGATGTAGAGAGAGAGTACTCAGGCAAGATGGGGGAGAGCTGGACTCCATACACCATGATGTAGAGATCCACCATGATATATAGAGAGAGTACTTGGGCAAGATGGGGGAGAGCTGGACTCCATACACCATGATGTACAGAGAGTACATGGGTATGATGGGGGAGAGCAGGACTCCACCGACTATCATGTAGAGAGAGTACTCAAGTATGATTGAGGAGAGCTGGATTCCATCCAGCATGATGTATAGAGAGTACTCGGGTATGATGGAGAAGATCTGCAGTCCATCCACCATGATGTATAGAGAGTGCTCTGGTATGACAAAGGTGATGAGTCTCTTCTTCTGCAATTCCAGTGCCCAGTGGGTGATGACCCTGGCTCCCTTCCCCAAACCTCCAGGTACTATTATCTCTCCAATTAAAGATAGCTCAGGGAAAACTAAGCTGGAGGTTCTGTGGAGTTAAAACGAATGCCCTGGCTGAGGAGCCCACCCTGCTTTGATGTCTTATGCTGGGCACACACAGCACTTCTCTGCAGGCTGCCTACACCCAATGCTACTGTGTCTAACCAACATGTCACCCCTCCACTGAGGTAAATTGAGTTTATTGGGGAAGGGAAATTAAATGAAGTCTGTTTAAGAATTAATTGTGGGGCTGAAGAGATGGCTTAGCAGCTAAGGTGCCTGTCTGCTAAGCCTAAGAATGCTGGTTCCAATGTCCAGCGGTTCCAATCTCCAGGTCCCACATTTAGCCAGATGCAGTGAGGCAAGGGCGCAATGTCGCACATGCCCACAAGGGGGCGCACACATCTGGATTTCATTCTCAGCAGCTGAGAGACTGCGGGCACGCCCATCTCTGTCTCCCTGTCCCTCTCTATCTCTTTCTGTCTCTCTCTTCAAAAATAAAATAAATAATAATAAAAAATATTTTTAAAAAGAATTAATTGTGACTGTCCAGGCTTAATCTGTCATATTATCCCATTGTGGCTTATCAGGATCAAAATCTACTGATCTAGTAAAAAAAAAAAAACCTTTCATAGCTAGAAGATAGGCGTGGGGTTTGGAGCAGCAAAATCAGCAGAAAGCAGAGGGGAGACTATTTGGGGAAGGAAGGGAATCAGCTGGTGAGTAGGGGCAGAGGGTGAGGGGCAAATTAAAACAAAGTGTGTGTGTATGAATGTATGAAAATGAGATCCTTTACTTTGTATGCTAGCTTAAAACATTCATTTTAGAAAAGTCCTTTTTGAGGCTAGAGAGATGGCTCAGTGAATCCAGTTTTTACTGCACCAGTGTGAGGACATGAGTTCAGACCCCTAGCACCCATGTAAATGCTGGGTGGATGTGGCATCTTACCTATAATCTTAGTATTTGGGGGTGTGAGACAAGGGACCCCTGGGGCAAGTTGGCTGACTAGCTGAATCCACAAGCTCCAGGATTAAGTGAGACATCCTATCTCAGTAAATAAATAAATAAATAAATAATAAATAAATAAATAAAAGAGAGAGATTAAGGAAGACATCCTACTCAACTTCTGGCTTCCACACACATGTGCACACACATGATGCGCACACATACACACATAGTAACATGTATGTACACGTGTGTGCACAACATACACACTCTTACAAAAATATTATTTCAGACCAATCAAACAGCAAAGGCCAATGGAAATTTGAGAATGAGGAGGCACATGACTTACAGGGTTCCAGCTGGTGTGCTGAGGAAGAGAATGTAGAAGGATGGAGACCAAACACCCCTCAATGTCCACACATGGAGAGGCTAGACGGAGAGAAGGTACTGGAATGTAAAGATGCTCAATCAATATGTGAATGAATGGGAAAGCGAAGGAGGTGATGGTGCTCTTTATCATTATGATCCCCATGTCTGTGTTGAGATGTGGGAAGGACCAGAGTCTTTTCAGGTGCGGAAACAGAACTGAATTGTTTTGGGCACTCTCCCGCTTCGCTTTCCACACAGGTGTGTCTGCCCCTTCCTCAGGGGTTTCCTGTTTGGACAGACCTGTTCCTATATGAAGACCATTTTCTCAGCCTCCCGTCCCCTCGGGCTGGCTGAGAAGGGGGAGAATTGCTCTTGGCTTGGGCTTTTCTGCTTGCCTTACCTCTTAATCCTAACTCTCCCTAAAATAAATCTTGTAATTCATAATTTCCCCTCTTCTGAGTCCACATTTTCAATTCTTACTTTTTAAACTTTTTACTGACAACTTTTCCACATCTAGACAATATGCCATGATCATAAAAATTTTCTTCCGCTTCCCTCCTGAATCTCCCCTCTAATGATCCCTTCTTCTTTTCAACTTTCCCAGCTGATCTCTTTTCTATCTGGATGGCATCATTTTCCCCCTCCTATTATACAGGTCTTATGTAGGAAGTGTCAATCACTGTGAAGTCATAAACACCACAGCTATTTTGTATTTGGAGGAGAACATTTCAAAGCACTCCTCCCCTCCCTTTGGCTCTTACATTCTTTCCACCACCTCTTTTGCAATGGCTCCCTGAGCCCTGGAGGGTGTGATAGAGGCACACTTACTGCTGAATGCTCCACTTGAACAAGAACCTGAAGCTGTTCATGAACCTGGGGATCTCCTGCATCTTTAAGAAGATCTACTCCCTCCCAGATTCCAACCTTGCATCAACTTGAGAGGGAGTCAGGTGGCTTTTTGAGACAGTTAGGGTGATCGGGCCACTGAAAGGAAAGGCAGGAATGTTTGTACTTGAGAGTGATCAAAGGATGATCTGACTTCTTATCTCTTGCATAAAGGAGTTCCTTAGATTTTTAATTTTTAATTATTTTTTTTAGAGAGAGATGGACAGAGAGAGAGGGAGAGGGAGACAGAGAATGGGCGCGCCAGCAGTCTCTCAGCTGCTGTGAACAAAATCCAGATGTGTGCGCCCCCTTGTGTGCAAGTGTGGCATTGCGCCCTTGCGTCACTTAGCATCTGGCTAAACATGGGACCTGGAGATTGAAACCACTGGAGACTGGAACCAGTGTTCTTAGGCTTAGGAGGCAGGTGCCTTGACCGCTAAGCCATCTCTCCAGCCCTAGATTTTTTTTTTTTTTTTTTTTTTTTTTTTTGCAGTCATCTGAGCACCTCACTGGGAGGGAGGTCCCATTTCCTTATATAAATCTAATCTTGACATGGTGGTTGGTCAAGTTCAGCCCCCAAAACTTGACATTATGTATAGCCTCTTTCCAAGACAGCCTCTAGCCTAGACCAATCAACTCTCATACTAGTTCACCTGAGCCAGAAGGTAAAACCCACTGTAGAAAGTAAATGTAAAGACATTTACAAGGGGAGGGTAAGTTCTCTTGGTGACCTGTTCATCACTCATGAACCTCCAGGTTCTGGTGAGTCTCCCCCTCATCTCAGCCCATCCAGAAGCTGGGCTGAGGTGTGGGGAGAAACCCCCTGACCCCTATTCCAACATGGGCTCCTTACCCCTCCTGCCCTCCACATGCATGGCAGGACCCCTTTGTACTTTCTCTTCTTTCCTCTCTCTCCTTTTACTTTTCTTCTAGGCCAACCACATGGTCTCTCAGACCACGTGGGCGTATTCATTTTTCTTCCCTTGGTTCTGTACTTCCCCAAGTAAATATAATAATTTAATAATTATTCTTCTCAGTCTTATTTTGTCTAATTCTTTGGTTAGAAGTAGATAGAAACCCAGGGTTTGGGGTTCAAGGCCTCTATTCCTGAACACCTAACTCCCTATTTCAAACTTTGCCTAGTGTGGGAGGTATTCCTGCCACTAGGCAGCACATGGGCCTAGGGCAGACTACAGTGGCGTGCACAGTCATGACAATATCAGCCTCAGTGAGGGAGGGCATGGGGAGTAATGGAAGCAAATCAGATTGAGCATACCTCATCTGAAAACACCCAGATCCTAAATCTGAAATGCTCCCAAATCTAGAAGTTTTTGAATGCCAACAGCATGCATTTAACACCATGCACAAAATAATTAATAGTCTAGCATAAAATTACCTCTAGGCCATGTGAATATGGAACATAAAAGAGTCCATATTTAGACTGGTCTTATCCATGTATATGAAATATTACAAAATCCCAAAAACAAACAAACAAACAAACAAACAAACAAACAAACAAACAAAAAAACAAATCTGAAATGTTTTTGGTCCCAAGCATGTTGTATAAGGGATATTTAACCACTCATGAGAGAGTCACTGTGAGAATAAGGTAATGTCCCAGAATTGGGGTTGATCACAAAAGCTACTGGCTGAGATCTGAGCAACACAGGTCGGGATATAAGAGGGAGGATATAAACATGTTTCTGTGAACTATTGATTGGGTTATTGATTGGACCAGTTCTCTTTCCTACTTGTCTGTGTGGTGTAATCATAGTCAGTGCCTACTTCTGCCAAAGATGCACTACTAGTTGGTGTTGGTACCTGCTTACACACACTCTCTAGCTACTGAAAATGCCCATCAGCTGCTGATTCATGCGAAAGACTGGCACTTGGTAGCAACCAGCTGGAAGGTTCTGAAGGTAGAGCACAGCAGGCATCAGTAATCTGATAAGAACATCGTCTCTATAAACACTCAGCTTAGAGAATGGTAAATTCCAACAGGAATCCTTACTTCCTCACTTCCAGTAACTTGGTCCTTTAAGAAACCTGCTTGGTGATATTCTTTATACTGTGCAATATATTTATTCTTGGCTTCTTAATATGATGAGGGAGAGAGGAAGCAGATGGGAGGTGCTAGGTCAAGGGTCAGTGGAGATCAGCAATCTGGCTTGGGTAAGCATTCACTGGCCACCTGTGGATCAGGATGCCTGCGAAATAAAGGTAATTAGAAAATACCTTGTAATAAATCACCCAGCTGGAAACTAATGAGTGATGCAGACCCAGCAAAGGGGGAGCACCTAATTAAACTAAATGGAACTTCCTTTTGGAGCAGGAAAATGCCAAGAATAAGGCAGAAGGAAACATTTTTCTGGCAGTGTTTTTAACCAGATAAATCCATTTATCAACTTAGCACAGTTACAATGTTTGCTTACAAAGTGAAATATTAATTTTTCCTTTGCATCAGGACAAATGAGAAGCTCTCAGTTTCATCAATTCCGGGACTAACACATGTACACACAGAGGAAGAGGAATTCAAGGACTGGGAAGAATGAAGACATCTGGACAAATCTGATGTCCCTTACCTTAAATGCAATGTACAGACAGGATGCAGGGACTATGCCTCTCCTGCAAGACTGTTCTCCCTCTCACTGAGGTCATAACTCTTGTGGTCTGAATGTGAAAGGTACCCCAGGGAGGTTCATGTGTTTGTGCCAGCTGGTGGTGTTGTTTGGAAAGGTTATGGGCCCTGTAGGAGGTGGAATGTTGCAGGAGGAAGTGGGTCACTGGGGGAAAGCCTTAAGGTTTTATAGTCTGGCTCCCACTTCCTGTTCACTCTCTGCTTCCAGAGCATGTTGTGAGCAGCTCTCTGCCACTTCAACCGCTGTGCTCTCTACAGCTTCTACCGCTGTGCTTTCCCCACCAGGAACCTTCCCCTGGAAGCTGTAAGCAGGAAGTAAACCTTTCCCTTCCTTAAGTTGTATTTGAGTAGCAGAAGTTGGAGATGGTGAAAAAGGGGTTCCTCACCTCAAAGAGCCCCTGTTTGGTGGGTGGGGGGAGGAACATACAGACGATTGAGAAAAATATGGTCACTGTTATCACAGCAGAAGCCAGAAGAATGGGCATAAGAATGATGAAAGCGTTCATCAGGTAGACAGGCATGGACCAGGCACTCCAGGTGAAGTGGGAGGAGCTCAGCGTAAGGTAAGAAACAGCACAGTGTCTGGGGGAGGCTCGGCTGGGTGGTCATTCCTAACAGATTAAGCGGAGCTCTAAAGACACGGATGTCATCAGATGTTTTGGAACATGTTCAGGGCTTTGGATTTTATCTAAAAGTCCAAGGAGTCATACAGAAGGATGGACTCAGAGCAACATAGTGGACCATACATTTTTGAAAAGACCAAGTAGGTCGCCACACCAGGGATGGTCCCAAGGGGTCAATGTAAAGAGAAAAGATATGAGACCCCAGTAAGAGTCTAGGTGAAAGACGACAAGGGCATCTTCCAAGAAGCAGTGAAAGCTGGGAGCGGGGATAAGATTTATAACTATTTAAGGTCTAAATATCCCAACCCAGAGCATCTCATTATAGAGTTCCCTCTGCTAGGTGGTCATAGGAGAACTGAGCCCAAAGAAAATTTTCCCTCAGACTCCAAAGACCATCATCCTCTAAACACCACGGGACTCCATTCTTACCATTCCATTCCTTTGTAGATGTCAGCCCTGGCAGTCACATTACCTGCATCAGGAGACACAAATCCCTGGACCGCAGCTTTCCAGTGTCTCTGAGCCCATGCTGGGGCCATTTCCTTCTCACAGCCTAAGCTTCCGTGCATTTCTTACCAAATGAGCAGGGAGCATACAGGTGGGACCTCAGTGTCCATGTCTTTTGAAAAGTTCAAGTAAAGGAGGATCTTAAATAATTTAAAACTGCCCTATATTCTCCTAGCTGTCTTTCCTTCATCCTTCTCTCCAAGGGATGCAAATAGCAGCTTAAGAACTCTAAAATGTTCCTATTTCTAGAAGCTTTGAGGGAAAGGAAGAAAAGCCCCAAATGTTCAAATGTTCTCCCTTTTCAATATTCTTTGTATCAGTTTTTTTTTCCTCTCTGAACCAGTGATGGCAGGTAATAACTGCAATTTTAAGAGAATGTGACCTGGTGAGAAAGCTTGCGTTTTTGTCATGGTCATGTGGAAGTAGAACATTTGAGTCGAAATCTGAATTTAGAGACAATCTACTTTAGAGATGGAGAAGACCAAGCATGCTTGCTGTCACTGCCTGCCCACGGCCATGAGCCCAGGTGTAGCTTCATATCCTTGTCAACAACAGTGCCTACTGACTGACTGGAGTTGGCACACATGAGTACACGCATTCATCAGCTCTGATCCAGACCCAGAAGTTGCACAGGGGAGATCTGAGAGGTGGAAATGACCCACCACCGCCCTCATCCCTGGGTTTTGATGCTCACACCTGCCTCCATGTTTTTTTTTTTTTATGCTGAGATCAGAACTAGTAACTCTTTTATTTATTTATTTTTTTGGTGAGAGACAGGAGACAGAGAAAGGGAGAGGAAGACAGATAGAGATGGGTGCGCCAGCAGCCTCTCAGCTGTCCAGATGCGTGCGCCCCCTTGTGGTCAAGTGCAGCATTGCGCCCTTGTGTCACTTTGCATCTGGCTAAATGTGGGACCTGGAGATTGGAACCACTGGAGATTGGAACTGCTGGAGATTGGAACCAGTGTTCTTAGGCTTAGGAGGCAGGCGCCTTAACTGCTAAGCCATCTCTCCAGCCCAGGAACTAGTAATTCTTGTCTGCTTCTGACTCTGCATCTCTTATGCCTCTGTGTCTGTATTCCCCATAATCCTCACGCCCCTGTCTTAATATTTGTATCACTGAGCATTCATTTCTCTTTCTGACTGTCTGAGCTGCTGCCCATCTCGAGACATAGCTACGTCACAAGGCATCTCAATTCATCCACTGAGCATCTTTGGAGTTCTAGAGATGTCCTTTGACTGTTCCACGTGCAAACTGGGACTTGTCATGCCTGCTCTGTTCAAGTCCAGTTGCTTAAGGGGGAGGGAAAGAGAAAGTCAGTAGGAAAAACCTGGCCATAGAAAAAGATGGATGCATGATGAAAAAGTTTTCAACAACAGACATTTTGAGGCACACTGTGTACAAGCAGGTTCTGTTTGATTAGCAGCAGGAAGGACACCACAGAGGAGGAAAGAGAGCGAAGAGGGATAAAAGTCAAAGTGGGAGTGCATGGCTTAGAGGCAGGTGGGCATGACTGCAGGGTGTCTGCCCTTTCTCTTGGGTTTGCTTTGGGGTGGGGGAGGTGCCATTCTCTTACTCAGTCTCTGAGCAATTGTCCTTCTGAAAGGGATGTGATGAAAGCAGAGTTTGGGGCATGTTCATACCATCCTCATGTTCACAGAGGGTCCTTGGGCTCAGCTTACCTGTGAGCCCCTATCTCTCTCATGGCCAGCATCATCCCCCATCTTTTACTTGATTTCAAAGCCAAGGACCCACCTTGGTGTTTGGCCCATGCCTTCCCTGCAGGTAGTGAACCAGTCTTTTCAGTGCACGAGTTTGCGCAGAGGCCAGTGGAATGATCATACCATGTGCCACCTGAACGAGAGGACATATTTATTTTTGTGCTTGAGATGTGAGTGATAAGTCAAATTTGCTTATAGTTCAAGTTACAGAGTGATGTTTTGGGAGATTCACAGTATCATGGGATTATTGGAAAGTGGTGAAATAGAAGATGGGGTTTAGTTGGAGGACCTAGAGTGTGCCCTGGAAAAAATGTATCTTGTGCCCTGCCCCTGCTCCTCTCTCTCTCTGTTTCCTGGCCACCACTAGATGTGGATCCATCACATGATCCTGATGCCATGATACTCTGTACACAGGCCCATAACAATGGAGCCCAGGACCGTGGACTGACGCCTCTGAAACTATGAGCCAAAATGACCTTCCTCCATTTCTTTCTGTTCTTTCTGATATTTAAGAACCTACACACACACTGTGATTTATTCGTCTCTTCCTCTGTGGGTGGACTCGAGTTGCGGTGAGTGCAGTTCTGTGGATGCACCTCGGGCATCTATGTTGGAGATCAGGCCCCACGTGGTCTTGCTAGTTTCTCAGGCTTGTCCAGCTCTTGCTTTCTGCTCTTTCTCCTGGCACCCTCCTGGATCTAGGGACACAAAGGTTTATTTTTCGAGAGAAAACTCCCAGGTGTGATTCCATTGCACTAGTGCTCAAACTTGGTTGTAGGTCGGAATAGCCTGGGGAATTAAAAACAATACTGGTGTCACTACAGAGATTTCATTCACATTTCATTCAGTGGTGGGATTTTAAACAACACCTTGGTAGGTAGGCGTGTGTGTGTGTGTGTGTGTGTGTGTGTGTGTGTGTATGTAGGTTCTAGGAATAGACACCAGGGCCTTGTATGTTTTGCTCTTCCACTAAGCTACATCTCCACTCTGCCCTGGAAGTTCTCACAGGAAGATGCAGACTCGTCACTCTGTAACCCCCCACCCTGATAGTCTCCCCTCTTTTTTCCACTGTGCTAGGTTTCTTTCGTTTCTGTGTACAAACACGAGCTCAGAGATCCTGGCTGCTGCTTTGATCACTTGTCAATTCAAGCCAGGGAAGCCATAAAACCTGTGTTTGCTAAGGAACAAGAAGCAGATAAGACAGGACTAGGCACTCCTGGGGTGACCGCTGACAGCTGCCTCATGGGGGGTTTATTAGTCAGGATTCTCTATACATGTACATATAAAGGGGATTTATTCTATTAGCTTACAGGATATAAGCTGGGCAGTCTGACAATAGCTGTCTGCAGGTTTGAGCATTCTGGTACCTGTTAAGCTGCTCAGTTCAAAAGGCTGGATGCCTTAGCAGTCCCAATATGACACTGATGGCCTGGAGGATTCCTGGAGAGTCTACTTGGTTCCAAACTTGGTTCCAAAGCCCTTGAAGAATAGCTGAAACAAGGTAGATACGTGCACCAGTGAAATAGCACAGGCAGCCAGAACAAAAGGGCTGTGTTCTCTCAGAGCTCCTTTTTATATAGTCCACTCTGGAAGGGCCACCCCTTCTGAAGGAAGAACTTCCTCCCACAGTTAATCCTTCCCGGAAAGACCCTCACAGATCCACCCAAGACGTGTGCCTCTCATCCGAATTCCTAATATGATTAAGAACTTAGCAGTCACAGAAGGCATCTGATTGTAAGAAATAGGATACTCTCTTGGCGTTGAGGACATACATGTCTTCAGAAAAACGGAAAATATATCTAGCAAAGAAATACATATTATCTTCTTTCTAAAATGAAACACGAGTATCCCTTTGCATGGAAAATCAGATGACTCCCCAGATCAAAAGTTTCATCTGCTGGAAGAAGAGCAGAGCCTGGGGGACAGCTGGGTCACCCCAAGTGGAAAGGTTAAGTGGGTGCTTATGAGTATACCTGTAGTTGAACTTGAAACACACCTGATGCAGGCAGCAGAGTTACTTAACCTCTAGGCCTTCATTATTTTCCCTGTAAGATGGGTTTAATCAAGCCTGCCCAGCACCATTATTTAGAGAGCCCAAATAAATTATGAACTTACATTTCATTACACCTTTAAGGGAAAGAGGAGTCCGAGAGTCACAAGCCTGTACAGAAATAGTAAAAGAAAAACAATCAATTAAAAATTTAGGGCTGGAGAGATGGCTTAGGGGTTAAGGCGCCTGCCTCCTAAGCCTAAGAACACTGGTTCCAATCTCCAACGCTTCCAATCTCCAGGTCCCACGTTTAGCCAGATGCAGTGACGCAAGGTCGCAATGCCGCAGTTGACCACAAGGGGGCGCACACATCGTGATTTCGTGCTCAGCAGCTGAGACACTGCTGGCACGCCCATTCTCTATCTGTCTCCCTCTCCCTCTCTGTCTGTCTCTCTCTGTGTCTCTCTCCAAAAAATAGAAATAAATTAAAAAAATTAAAAAAAAATTTAGTACGAACACACATGAGGTTTTTGTTGAAGATAAATGCATGGACTAGTCATTGAAGGGAAACCAGCACCAGGAGCGATGACAGCATTTCAGTGGAGATAAGGATGCCACTCATTTATCTTAAATCACCTGTGCTTACATTGTGGTGGGACACGTTTTCTTATACACTGGCACTGGGAAATACTTTAATTTAGTCTTTCTAGACAGCAATTTGGAAATATTAAGAGCCTCTGAAAAATCTTGTTTTCTTTTTGAACCATTAGTTCTACTTCTTTATTTGTCCTAAGGAACCAAGTAAGTAGAATTGCTTATGGATGCTGACCTCAATGATATGTGAAATCATGAAAAATGGAAATAATCTAATGATCCAACAGATGTGAGTTGTTAAGTAAATCTGATACATTTTCAAAATATAATAATGTACCTACAAACCAAATCTATAAAGATTATCTACTGGCATCAAACATGCTCTTGGTAAGTGACAAAGCAAGATAACACACTTCAGTTTTTAATATTGTCGATTTCATTTTCTTAAAAAGTACATTTTGTTCTATATATTAGGGTTATTTTATGTTGCTACCTACAGACTCTGATTCAAAATGGCTTAAATAATAAGGAGAATTTATAGGCTCATGTGGTCGACAATATTTAATAGTAAATTATGTCAGACTTCAAAATTGGTCCATTAAGCAGGTCAACATTTTCATCAGTGATTCAGTTTGCTTCTCAGTATCTCTACCATCCTAAGCTGCCTTCACCTCCAGGCTAAAGGCACCATATTCAGAATCAGTTATATCAAGAGAAAACACAACCATGCTTCCCTCCTCCCTTGGCTTTGCTACTCCCTCTCATGTCATCCCTCCATCTCTTTCTCTACCCTTCCCTCCCACCTTTCTCTTTAATCAGGTCTGAGTATCTGTTTCATCATCCTGCTTGCAGAATTCCCCTCCTATGGTAAAGGCCTGAAGTAAGCAGGGGCTGTTTCTGGGCTCTCCCTTGGCCAAGAAAAGGAAACTATACTTAGACCAATTAAGATTTGTTTCTGATCTCAGAGTTCTGGGTTTCATGGTGTGTGTGCGGCTTATAGGGAAAGGATATATGAGGCTCTGAACATCATTATTACTCAATGAGGCAGAAGGTGATCTGCCAGTGGTATCACAGGAGAATGTATCAGCCTCTAAGACCTGTGCTTTGCAACTGGTGGGACCACCAAGAGCAAATTTGGTAGAAATGAACTCCGAGGGGAAAGTTTCAGGCCATGTACTTGTTATCAATATTTTCATGGAAATTCAGTTCCACGAAGAACACTTTCAGAGCTCAGTGGACAGAGCATCAAATGTGACAAGTAAACCAGTGAGGCTGTGACTCCTGAGGACAGGAGTCCTGCAATGAGACACAGGACTTGACCATTGCTTGTCATGGCATGTGTCTTATTATGGGATGGGAGATGGCATGACACTGGAGGACTGGGAAGTTGAAGGAAAGGCACCAGCTAGAATTCACCTGGTACCTCAGGCTGGAGGTACTCTGGCATACTTTCTGTAATGACATGAGAAGGATGTGTCCAATAATAGTTGAAGTTCTACAAACAGCTCATGCTCTGAATTCTTCAAAGTCAGAATCTTAAAGGGGCCAGGGAATCTAAAGGGGGTGGTACATTTCCATGAAAAGCATGTGAATTCATTCTGGTTTTCAATCACTGTTCAATCTCATAACAATAATGATAGCTGTTTTGGTTACCTGACCAAATGCAATGTGTGGGAGGAAAGGGTTTATTTTGTCATATAGTCTTGTGGGGGAGTTCTTTGGTGGCAGGGGATGGGATGCCATGAGCAGGGGCTGAATATTACCTCTAGTCTGATATCAGGTGGACAATAGCAGCAGGAAAATGGGTTGACCACTGGCAAGGGGAAGCTGGTTATAACACCCATAAGCCTGCCCCTAATAACACACCTCTTCCAGCATGGCTTCAATTCCCAAATTGCCACCAGCTGGGGACTTAGCATTCAGAACACATGAGTGTATGGGGCACACCTGATTGAAACCACTACACTAGCTCTGTTGTTTGCTATAACAGTGTACTATAATGTGGGTGGCTTAAACAGCATTCCAGAGTCTCACAATTCTATAAACTAGAAGTCAACAACATGGTAGGCAGGCCATACATTCTTTTCACAAGCTGGAAAGACCTTCCTGCCCTGGCCTTGCTCCTGGTGTTTCCATTGTGTGGTGGTATGATTCAGGTGTCCCCCATAAACTTGTGTGTTCTGACTGCTAAGTCCCCAGCTGGTGGCAATTTGAGAATTGGAGCTTCCTTGAGGTGATATATTGGGGTGAGTTTGTGAGTATTATAGCCACCTTCCCCTTGTCAGTGATTGGCATATTCTCTGCTGCTCTTGTCCACCTGATGTTGGCCAGGAGGTGATGTCCACCCTCTGCTCATGCCATTGTTTCCCCTTCAATCATGGAGCTTCCCCTCGAGTCTGTAAGCCAACATAAGCTCTTTCCTTCCACTAGCTGCTTTTGGTCAGGTGTTTTCTGCCAGCGATGCGAAGGTGATGACTAATCTAGAATCACCTGGGAGAAAAATTTCTGAGCATCTCTGTGAGAATAATTCTAGATTAGGTTAGCTGTGGTGGGAAGACCCATCTTGACTGTGGGCAGCACACTTCCATGGGCTGGGGTCCTAGACTGAATAACAAGGAGCAGTGAGCTGAGGATGAGCGTACACTGTTCTCTGCTTCCTCACTGTGGGTGTGATGTGACCAGATGCCTTAAGCTTCTGCCACAGTGCTTTGTCTGTATGGTAGAATCAAACTGTGAGCCAAAATAAATAAATAAATAAACCCAAAAAACCCTTCCTTCCTGACGTTTTGTTTGTCAGGTATTTTGCAACAGCAGTGAATAAAGTAATGAATACTCTTGGCTAATCCTGGTTGCATTGCTCCATTCTCCATCCACCTTCACATGGCTGTCTCACTGTGTCTCCATACCTTCGTCCCTCTTTGTGAATTTATGTCCAAAGCACACCAGTTTGATTAGATTGGGGGGTCCATGCTAATCATCTTAATTGATGAAACTTACAAGGACCCTATTTCCAAATAAAGTTCCATCTACAGATTCTGGGGGCTAGGTTAACAAATATTTTAGATGGGACATGACTCAATCTAGAGCACAATAATGTCTGTGATAATTACTTTTCTCATCACTGTGACCAAATAGCTGTTACAAAGCAGCTTAAGGGGGGAAGGATTTATTTCCACTCAGGATACAGTTCATCATGGTGAGGGAAGGTATGGTGGCCAGAGAGGCTCATGAAAGTTGTAGCATGAGTGTGAGGTTCTTACTTACATCTTAATGTGTCACAAAACCAAGTGATCAGGGCCAGATGTCAGGCTGGGATATAACTCTCAAGGCCCACTCCCCAATAATCAGCCTACTTTCTCCAGCTAAGCCACACCTCCTACAGATTCCATAACCTCCCAAAGCATCACCACTAACCGATGGACGAAGTTTCTGAACACATGAACCTGTGAGGAACATTTCACACTCAAATCATAACAAGGTTATGGGACTACAGTGTTCTAAGTGTTTTGTCTACTCTTGGCTGATAGAATTCTCGCAAAATTCCTTGGGGGTCATTGCTACTATAAAATAGGAACCTATCTTATAAGTGAATAGACTGAATCTTCAAGAAGTTTGTTAACCACTCCAAGATCACAGAGTTAATAAGGGGCACTTCTGGGTTTCAAACTAGGAAGTCTTAGCTTTTGTGAACATAACAACTCCAGCGGCATGCTGCTTTGCAATGTACACATTATCCACTTCCTTACTGAATGATGTCTATGGAAGAATCATGAAGTTGATTATTCCTAGGCAAGCCCTCCCCGCAAACAGTCTAGGGCATCGATGTATGTATAAGAAAGGGACAGTGGCTCTATCTGGATAAGACGTCTAGCTATCAAGTGATCCAAGACCACATGAGGTAGATTGATCCAATTTACAAGAAGGGATGGAGACAAAGAGATTTTATTTCTCTATCATTTAATCATTCATATAGAAAATACTGGTAGCTAGTAGATATAGAGATATGGAAATAAATTAGAAACATTCTTCACCAAAGGGTTCTGTAATTAAAACGAGGTAAAATACGTGTTAGAAAAGAATGCTAATGAATCCATTTGGACTTATTTGATGCATCATTTAACTTCTCTATGCTAGCACCCATCACATACATGATACTGTGGTACAGTGACATGCTGCCTTTAGGAAACTCTACCTTCTAGTAAGAAAGGGGAAAAAAAAATAGGAAATGTTTCCATAAATGTGTACCAAATAATAGCCCATATTTACATGAGCTTATGCCATAACTATTATTTAATCTTCCCCAACACTTTAGTAATAGAGAAAATATTATAGTCCTCATATCATAAAGGAAAATGGGTTCACAGAAAGGCAGGGGTATGCCCAAAGTCACCCAAGACTCCATGGCTACAATTATTTCTTTTTAAAAAAATTATTTATTTATTTGTGAAGAAGAGAGAGAGAGAGAGAGAGAGAGAGAGAATGGAAGCTGGGCATGGTGGTACACATATTTAATCCCAGCACTCGGAAGGCAGAGGTAGGATAATTGATGTGAGTTCAAGGCCAGCCTAAGGCTACATAGTGAATTCCAGGTCAGCCTGGGATAGAGCAAGACCCTACCTCAAAAAAAAAAAAAAAAAAAAAAGAGAGAGAGAGAGAGAGAGAGAAGAGAGAGAGAGACAGAGAGAGAATGGGCATCCCACATCCTCTTGCTACTGTAGAGAAATTCCACAGGAATCACTACTTTGTGCCTCTGGCCCTAGACGGGTACTGGGGACTTTCACCCCTGAGCCATCTCCATCTCCGTATATCTACATTTCTATTACTCTTTCCCTTTAGTGACAAAGCAGTATAGGATGGACATCAAAAGAGATACAAAAAGTCTCTGAAAATTGTGTTGGCTGGTGTGATAGAGCAGATTGTGAAATACACAGGACACTGTTAAAATTTAGCAGGAAGAATATCTGGGCCCTGTCTGGATAAGATGTATAGCTACCAAGTGATCCAAGACCACATGAGGTAGATGGATCCCATTCAAGAAAGGGGATGAGAGTAAGGAATGAATAACTTAGAACATACACTATCCCCAGCACTGTGCTCGCTGCATCGTATCTGTGATCACATCATACTGTACAACCTGTAAGCCTGGTTTTCTGCATTTCTTATTGAGGTCAAGGGAAGCTGAGGTTCCTGTCCAGTGTTACATGAGTACAAAGAGAAGAGCTGCTTCGGGCCTCAGCCATGTGAGACTCTGCAGACCATAGATGGGCTGCACTGATGCTAGAGGAGCCCCTTTCTCCATCTCATCACCAAGACTCCATGAATGAGAATTGTCATAGTCGATTTAAGTGATGCCACAAACAAACCAGCATTGTAACAATGTTGAACATGGTTCTATGATTGGACCCTGTTGTGGTCCCCCATAGCCTCACGAGTTCATGACTAAGCCTCATACTGAAGTATGAGCTGGAGGTGCTGTTGGGAAGGTTGTGGAGTCTTTGGGAGGTGGAGCCTTGCTGGAGAAAGTATTTTAATTGGGGGTGGGGAGGCTTTCAGATGTTATAGCCCAGCCCCACTTGCCACACTCAGTTCACTCTCTCTACTTCTTCCCCCACTGATGTGACAGTATGACAGTGGCTGTCTGCTCCTGCTAGGCTTTCCCTACCATGACAGAAATGTCCCTTCAAAACTGTAAGAAATAATTAGACCCTTTCTTTCTATATGCTGTTTTTGATTAAGCTCTAGCAAAAAAAAAAAACAACAACAACAAAAAAAACTGCTACTCATACAGGATTTGGGTGCATGGGGGGGGGTCTCAGATTTTTGGATCCTTATCTATTTTAACCAAAAAAGTGTATTAAACAGACTCAAGAAGTTTGTGAATTATTTTATTAAATTTATTTAGAGAGAAAACATATTTCACAAGGTGTATTTAGGGGAAATTGATATCTAGGACAAGGTTGGAGCAGACACACACACACACACAAAGATGATAGATAGATAGATAGATAGATAGATAGATAGATAGATAGATAGATAGCATATAGACAGAGAGAGAGAGAAAGGTGACCAGACATAGAAGTCCCTTCAAGACAGAGGAGTGTCCAGCACTGAAACATCTCTGTCACACCCTCCAAGGCTCAGGGTCCATTGCAGAAGAAGGGGCAGAAAGAATGTAAGAGACAAAGGAAGGGTACCACACCTTACAATGCAACTGTCCAGACAGAAATTGGCCTCGACATCCATGACCTCGCAGTGCCTAGTAATACCTTCACAAGACCCTCATAATAGAAGAAAAACATGATGACATCAAATTAAAAGAGAGACTAATGGAGAGAGGGAGGGGATATGATGGAGAGTAGAGTTCTGAAGGGGAATTGGGGGAGGGGAGGGAAATATCATGGTTTATTGTCTGTAAATTGTCAATAAAAATTTTAAAAAAATCTTAAAAAAAAGAAGTCCCTTCAAATAACAGACCAGGAAGGCTTAAGAAATAGTGAAAGACTCAGAGATAAAAAAATAAATCATCCATGTAATCAAAGTGAGAGATTACCCCAAAGCATGACGCAGACAGAAGACTGAGAAAAATGTTCTCCCCTTCCCAGTTAGGCTGGTCCCAATCAGGTTTGTCTGAACTGGGCTGGGCAGGAGAGACAGATTCATGTGGGCAATCAGGCCAGGTCACAGGACAAAAGGAGAAGGAAGGTGAGTGACACAACTCCTTTATGAAAATCAGAAATCCAATCAGGGTAAGCCTCATCATCAGCTGACTCAGGTGTGTAAAGAGTGACCCAAGTCGCTCATAGACTCAAGGGGCTGAACCAGGAGGGGCCAAGATCTGATTGGCTCATGGACTCAGGAGGCCAACCCAGGGAGGCTGAGCTGAGGAGGAAGCAGGAAGTTTGGTCATGGGTAGTCATCTTGGATGAGACAGGATCAGATGCAAGTTTCAGATTTGCCAGAATGGAGAGAAGGGCATCTCTTTGTTCACTCTTTGGGCTTCTGTCGCCAACTAACTGCCTATAGAAAAACTACCTTACTCCTGTTTCTGCTTCACCACAGCCCCTGTGATCTGCCCACCTCTTGTCATTCAATACCAATGACGTAATCTTCTAGGGGCATATTTCCAAGGAGAGAAATTTCAGCAAACTGTTGTTAGTAAAGGTGATGGTATTTGAGGCTCTGCAGGTCTGTGGTCTGGGTTACAGGCTGTAAATTCTCGGGGGGGGGGGGATGCACACAGGAACAGCCCCAGGCGATGGTGATCATGGCACGGTGCTCATTTTCCTCCCCAATCACATGTGGCGTTAGAGATATTGCCTTTTCAAAGCCCAAAGCCCTTCACCTGGCCCCAAGCCTTCTGAGTCCCTGAGCAAGCAGTAGGCGGCAGGCAGCATGCTTGCTGTGGAAGTGTTACGCTCAGTGGGAGAGAATGCCTGATGTTCCCTGGCTGTGTTCAAAGCCACACTGTCTTTCACTAATCTCAGCCCTAACTTTTTTTTTTTTTTTTAGAGGATCCCAGCTGCTGAGGGGCAGGGTGAGTGCTGGAGCCAACAGTTCGTGACCCAGCAGGCCTCAGAGGTGCTAAAGCAAAGAGAAGTAGGTCACCCTCTTATTGGAGTCTCTAGCTCTTCAAAGGTACCTGTGCTTGCAGGTCACTGCATGCCTGTGCTTAGTGTGAAGAGATGTAATCACTGGCTGGATCTCAGACCCACTGGGATGGACGTTTAGAGAGGACCGAAGAAAGTGCAGGTCTGAAGGAGATGAAGGAGGCGGGAGGAATGGAGAAGGCTGCAGGGAAGAGAAGCAAAGGGCTGTGGGATGCTTGTGGTCTCTTCATATTGTGGAGAAGACCAGAAAGGGACAGTTCCTGATGCCTGTACATATTTCCACTCTTCTTCTGGTGTCAGCATCCTACACGTTGTGTCCTAAGTGGAACTGACCCCAACCTGTGTGGACCTATCAGAAAGCCAGTGAGTCACAGCTGGACAGTCACCACAGTGACCTCTGAAAAATGACTGTTCCAGTGCGTTAATTATTTTCTTCTTGGCTGTTAGAAAACCTTTCACCAGTGCAACTTGCTGAAGGAAGGGTTTATTCGGACTTACTGTTAAAGGGGGCATCGTTGATTGTGGTGGGGATTCAGTGCCATGGGAGCACGTGGCAGCTGGTCTCACTGCACATGAGTGCTGGTACCCAGCTTGTTTTCTCCTGTGTCCTTTGTATTCAGTTGGGGACCCCAGCCCATGAAACGGTACTGCCCAAGTTCAGGGTGGCTCTTCCCTCTCTGGAGACATCCTCACAGGCATGCCTACTGGTGTGTCCTAGGTGGTCTAAATCCAGTCAAGTTGGCAGTGAGGATTAAACATCACATGCAGGCCTGAACACTTCAGCTGACTGAGGCAGCTGTGAATTCTAGAACTTTTGCCGGAATAATCGGGGAACCATAGCCCCTTTTCCACAGAGATGATCATCTGTAAAGGTAATTTACACGTGGAGGTAGAGGAGCCTTTGTGTGCGGACTTATTGAACAGTGAAGGCAGCTCAGTAAGAAACAAGGCCAGGCAAGGTCAAGGGAGGAAAGAGAGAGAGCGAGAATATGAATTATTTAAGTGGCTGGACTCAACATAATTAAAGTAACTGAAGTCAACAGGCATCCTATTCTGTTACTCAAGTTAATAAATTCTCATTAGATTGAAATTTCCTGCCAGTACTAAAAATGGCTTCAGCCTGCACAGAACATATGTGATGGTCAGAGTGCTATAACAAGATGCCACAGACTAGGCAGCTTATAAACAACAGAAATCTATTCCTTAGAGCTGTCAAAGCTGTGAGTCCAAGGTCAGGGTGCCAGCATACTTGGTCCTTTTACAGTTGCCTTCTGACTGTGTCCTCAGCTAGAGAACTCTCCAGAGGGGCTGGAGAGATGGTTAAGTGCTCTCTCCAGATCTCTTATGATGTACTAATCTCATAAGGCTCCACCCTCCAGACCCAATCTCCTTCCAAAGCCCCACCTTCTTTATACAATTACTTTGGAGGTTAAATTTTTCAACACATGAATTTGGAGTCATGGGTCATAACCTGTCAGCCCATAATACGTAGTTTATGGGAACAGCATGCCTTTGGGCCCTTTTAAGGTGCATGACCTTCAGCATGTCCCTTTATCTCTATGCTTTATTTCTTCATTGTTCAAATAAGGAAGAATTAATATTCAAGAGCAGTTCTCTTATGAATAGTCATCATGATTTCTAATATTCACTGAGCTATTGTTATATGTCAAGTACTAAGCTAGATATTGATGGTGTTGGTTCTTTATGACAATCTTATGGGGATGACACTGTCATTATTCCCATTTTACAGATCAGTAAGCTTACCTGCAGTAGCAAACAGCTTCAGGTTCATTGAGATGAACTTCCAGACCAAGAATAGTTAAGGAGGAAGGGATATTTTTTGAAGCTTAGAGATTCAGGAGAAGTTCCATAATGGCAGAAGAAGCTGGCCTGCCTTTACAGAACCAAAACACAGAAAAGCCATAAGCCAAAAAGCACAGCACACTTCAGGAACTCCAGCTAGGCACTCTTTGAATATCTTTAGATTAAAATCTCAAACCTACACCTTAAGATCCGCCCAGTGACACTGCCTCCAGTCAGGTGGCTGCAGATGTAAACTACAAACTATTAAAACACTGAATATATATTCAGACTACCACACCTGCAGACAAGCTGAGTTAAAGTGAGCCCCTGGGCTGGAGAGATGGCTTAGCGATTAAGGCACTTGACTGAAAAGCCTATGGACCCATGTTTGACATTGTGGAGTGCACATAAGCCAGACATGCAAAGGTGAGGCAAGTGCAAGGTCTCACATGCCCACTAGGTGGTGAAAGCATTTGGAGTTCAATTTCGGTGGCTGAGGTCCTGGTGTGCCAATTGTCTCTCTCTCTCTGTGTCTCTAAAAAAAAATGAGCCCTGTATCATGTGCATGTGTATGCATGTGTGTGTTTTTACACACACACACACTATTCTCAACACATTTGCCTGTAAGAAAAGAGTCGTGTAATATTGGTTAAACAACAAGAAAACAGAGGTGGTGGTTTGATTCAGATGTTCCCTAACAAACTTAGGTGTTCTGAATGCTGGGTTCCCACATGATGGAGATTTGATAATTAATGCCTCCTAGAGGCAGTGTATTGTTGGGGTGGGCTTATGGATGTTATAGCCAGTGTCCCCTTGCCAGTGTTTGGCACACTCTCCTGTTGCTGTTGTCCACCTGATGTTGGCCAGGAGGTCAGGTCCATGCAAAACTGACTGCAACAGTAAAGTTGGTACTGAGGAGTGGTGTCATTTGCTGCTAGACACCTGACTATGTGGCTTTGGCCTTTTGGAGTTGATTGTCAAGAGGAATGTGGATGGATTTGAAACCTTGGCCTAAGAGAAGCCTTGAAGTGCTAAAAGTATAGCTTGATGGGCTATTCTGGTCAGAGTTGAAAGACCTGAATGCAGTAAGAACTAAGGACTGTGAGGTTTTTGGCTTATGAGGGTGAGAAAGAGCTTTGCCTGGCCTGGGCTAGAAGCAGTTTCTGTGAGAGGATTGCTGCTATGCCCATGTCCTGAGTATTTGTACAGGGTTTCATTGCACAGAAATGGACTGCTGTGAGCAGACAGATAATGAGAATTATCAGACTTGGAGACTTGTTACTGACTAGAGTTGTTGGACTTGGAGATGTTGGATAGAGTTTGATGTTTACCTTGTTTAAATTTTGTATTGGTTGAATATTTCTTTGCTACGTGCTACGTCCAATGCCATCTTTTGCAGTGTGTTTATTCTGTGCCATTATGGGTTTGGTTTTTTTTTTTTTTTTGTTTTGTTTTGTATTATGGCTCAGTTAAAAGACCTTGGTTTATTGGGATGTTTGAACATCACTGGGATTGTTAAAAACCATGGTAACTTTTAAAGTTGGAATGAATGCATTGCATTTTACATCATGGGTGGTTATAAGTTTATGGGGATCAGGGGCAGAATGTGGTGGTTTGATTCAGGTGTCCCCCATAAACTTAGGTGTGCTGAATACTAGGTTCCCAGCTGATGGAGATTTGGGAATTAACACCTCCTGGAGGTGGTGTATTTTTGGGGATGGGCTTATGGGTGTTATAGCCAGCTCCCCCTTGCCAGTGTTTGGCACACTCTGCTGTTGCTGTTGTCCACCTTATGTTGGTGAGGAGATGATGTCCACCCTCTGCTCATGCCATCATTTTCCCTGACATCATGGAGCTGCCCCTGGAGTCTATAAGCCAGAATACACTTTTCCCCCACAAGCTGCTCTTGATCAAGTGTTTTCTGGCAGCAATGTGAACCTGAACTGCAACAAGAGGAAACTAGAGATGCATGAAAAATGTGAAAAATACACTGAGTAAGAAGGGGTGTGAGGGTGTAGCAGACACCTTCAGGTTCACTGAGATGAACTTCCAGACCCGGCACAGTTATGGAGGAAGGGATATTATTTATTGAAGCTTACAGATCCAGGGGAAGTTCCATAAAGGCAGGAGAAGCAGCCTGCTCTTCACAGGACCAGGCAAGAGAGAGAAAGCCAACCAGCCACCACAGCACACAGAGCAAAACTACTGCCAAAAGATCACACAGCACACTTCAGGAACTCCTGCTAGGCACATTTGCATATCTTTACAATGGAATCTCAAACCCACACCTTAAGACTGGCCCCCAGTGACATTGCCTCTAGCAAGGTGATTGCAGATGCAAACTACAACTAGTAAAACACTGAATATATTGGGGGACATATATTCAAACTACCACAGAGGGCAAAAAGAGGGAAACTGTGAGGTGGTGCTTGAAGCAGGAGGCAAAATGGTCCGCTCTACATTAAATAGTGGTTGTTAATGGGATAATGGAAGGAGTGATCTGGGATCTGGCTGAAAGTGAGTTCAGGAGCTAGAGAGGGTAGACTAAGCAGTGATGGAAAGATCTCTTGTGGAGAGTGGACTTAATGAAATATTACAGACAATGCCTTAACAGATCACGGTACTGGGAGGATCATTAACAAACAGATACAATAAATCTTTTAAAATAGAGTAAAATATATAACAAATTATAAGGACTCACTCTAGAAAGAGTTGAAATGACCCAGATACTAAAATATTTGCTGGAGGAAGGGCATTGGCCCAGGTTTATGTGGATGATGCTTATAAGGAAAGGTAATAAATGATATAATCTGATGAAGTGTTAAGAGTGTCAAAGCTAACATTTTTCAAGGAAAAAGTGCAAAACTTGTCTGTTCAAACCAATAATCAGCTCGGGAAATAGATCAGTGGAGAAGCACTTGTTTTGTAAGCATGAGTATTTGAGTTTGGATCCCCAGAACTCACATAAAAGCCAGATGCTATAGTGTGAACATCTGTGGTCCCAGTGCTCCTACATGCAACACATGCAGAGAAAGAACAACTCAGAATCTTGTGGGCAGTTTGCTCAGTGAGCTCAGGCAAGGTGGAAGGTGAGGACCAACACGTGATGTTGTCCTGAACTCCACACTCATGCATGGCGCATGTGTGCCTGCACTGACACATACACACACACACACAAAAGTGGTGAATAAGGGATACAGTCATCACACCTCTGACACAAGAGAATATGGAAAAATCAGTTTCTCTTGCAAAGCACTGTGAAAGACAAAATGGCCCCATGTGCAGCCAGGTCTCATATAGAGGAGGAAGATGAAGGGATAGTTAGAAAAGAAACTAAAAAAATATAAGAGATTTTAGTAATGATGGACTATGAGCCCAGAGGACAGAAAAAATAGTTCTCTAGAAATTTAGAAAAATAGACTAGTGATGAGAGTAAAGAATATGGCTTGCTTTGTGGGAATGAGAGTCCAAATGATAAATGATCATATGCAGAGATTCTTAGAATCCTGGTGGAAGATGCTATACACAGAGAGACAGAATGGGTGGATTTCCAAGGCAGCTAATGGTAGTGAGATTGGGGGTTTCTTAGGTGTGAGTTTATACATGGCATGGTAGGGTTCTTGGCTGGACAAGAAGCTGATCTTAAAACTAAACAAAGCTCTAGGGCTCTGCCACTCTTACAAATTTTACCATAAAGTAGAAGATTAGAAGATATATTTTCTCAGTCCTTAAAAAAACATTAATGAATCTACTTCATGAAATGAGAATTTAAGGTGGATACGTAATATGCAACAAGGCAAGAATAACCAAAGGAGTTTCAATGTGAGCCAGCAGATCTCAAGGAAAGGAAAGGAAAGGAGAATAAATCCAGGACAGAAATGAAGGTTTTATACTGGAAAAGCCACATAGAGATTTAGTATTGCTGAAAAATACAGGGCCTGGAGAAGATTAAGAAAAGTCACTTACATGAAGTAGCCAAGGACAGAAGATTTACATGGATTCAAAGTAAAATGATCACAATGATAGGTTGATAAAGTTGATAAGTCTTATGCCTGATATATTTTTCTACTTTTTAACAAAGGGATGCCATGTATATTTTTAAATACAGCAAAAAATAACCAAGGCATAAAATTTCCTAAAAGTTTCTTTTCTTTTTTTTTTTTTTCTTGTTTTGGGTTTTTGAGGTAGGGTCTCACTCTAGCCCAGGCTGACCTGGAATTCACTATGTAGTCTCAGGGTGGTTTCAAACTCATAGCAATCCTCCTACCTGCCCCCCTCCCCCCGAGTGCTGAGGTTAAAGTCTTGCACCATCACGCCTGGCATGATGTAAAATGCAATACATTCAGTCCAACTTTAAAAGTCCCCATACTTTTATAAATCCCAATGATGTTCAAATATCCTCATAGTCCAAAGTCTTCAATTGAACCATAATACCAAAAAAAAAAAAAAAATCCCAATGGCACAGAGTTAATATCCACACTACAAAACATGGCATTGGACATAGCAAAGAAATATTCAACCAAAACAAAATTTAAAAACAAACAGGGCAAACATCAAACTCTGTAGCTCCAAGTCTGACAACTCTAGCCAGGAACAAGTCTCCAAGTCTGATAATTCTAACCAGTGATGAGTCTCTGGAGTTCCAATTCTGCCCCTGCAACTAGTCTACTCACAGTCTGGGAAAACTTCATCTGGTTCTGGCAGCTCTCCTTGGCAGCCATCCCATAGTCCTGTCATCTCCACTAGGTCTCCACTATAACCCATGGTTCATCTTCTTGGCTCCATCTGGCCTTTACAAGGCAATCCAACAAGCCTGCTTCACACTGCCCATGGCTATTTCCAAAAATCACAATCATGTTGCAAATTCAATGACCCTCTCTATTTCCTCCATTGGTTATACTTCATAGTCCTAAGTGGGCTATCAACTTGTTAATCCAGGGGGAATAAAGCAGACTTTGAAGGGCAGGATGCTCCTTCAGCATTCAGACTCCTTAAAAAGAGCCTGCATTTTTCCTGTTGTCCCAATGCTGATCAGCTGGCCCAATCTTAATGATTATAATCTCTAATGCCATTGCAGCTGAATGGGCAGGAGTTTCCATCCAAATATTTCACTTCTTCCTGTGCCATATCCATCTGCTCACACCAGTCCATTTCTATGCAATGTGACCCTGCACAAGTTCTCAGGACATGTGTAAAACAGCAAGCCTCTCATACAAACTGCTTCTAGCCAAGTCCAGGCAAAGCTCTGTCTCACTCTCATAAGTCAAACCTCACAGTCCATTGTTCTTACTCCATTGAGGACTTTCAACTCTGACCAGAATGGTCCATCAAACTGTACTTAAGAAGCTGGGTGTGGTGGCGCACACCTTTAATCCCAGCACTGGGGAGGCAGAGGTAGGAGGATCGCCGAGAATTCGAGGCCACCCTGAGACTACATAGTTAATTCCAGGTCAGCCTGGAACAGAGTGAGACCCTACCTTGCAAAACCAAAAAAAAAAAAAAAAAAAAAGTTGCAAATCAAACAAACAACAACAAGACTAAAAAAAGGTCAGCCTGGACCAGAGTGAGACCCTTTGCAAAACCAAAAAAAAAAAAAAAAAAAAAAAAAAATGTACTTAAGGCAATGCAAACCATCTTGTAAGTCAAGGTTTAAAATCCTTCCATATTCCTACCTCAAATCAGTCCCCAAAGGCCAAAACCCACAGTTAGCTTTCTAGCAGTAATGAACACACTCCTCTGGTACCAATTTTACTGTTTCAATCAGCTTCATGTTGTTTTTAAAAAAACACACCCAACCAAACATGGCTTGTGGGAGAAAAGGGTTTATTTTGGCTTATAGACTCTAGGGGAAGCTCCATGATGGCAAGGGAAAATGATGGCATGAGCAGAGAGTGGACATCACGTCCTGGCCAACATAAGGTGGACAATAGCAGCAGGTGAGTGTGTCAAACACTAGGAGGGGAAGCTGTCTATAACACTACTATACCCACCCCCAACAATACACCACTTCTAGGAGGCTCCAGTTCCCAAATTGCCACCAGCTGGGGACCTAGCAATCAGAACACATAAGTTTATGGGGGACACCTGAATCAAACCACCACACCATCCATGGCTTGTCCACACATTTTCTTGAAATGAGGTTTTTCACTGATTCTGTTGCTTGCTGTTTTTGTGAGCTTCCATGATTATCTTGTCTTCACTGTCCCACAGGACTGTGGTTACAGGCATACATAGCCATGTCCATCTGTTTGTGTAGTTCTTGGAAATGGAACTCAGGCTCTCATTGGCCCTCTCATGCCCTTTTGATTATGAAGAAAATGACCTTAATAGCTAAGCCATCTCCCCAGCCTATCTATCTGCATTTTATTCTTAAAAACTTCTCCCTCTTTCTTTCCTTCCTTCCTTCCTTCCTTCCTTCCTTCCTTCCTTCCTTCCTTCCTTCCTTCTTTCCTTACTTGTTTTCTCTTTCTTTCTTTCTTTCTTTCTTTCTTTCTTTCTTTCTTTCTTTCTTTCTTTCTTTCTTGGATACAGAGCAGAGAGAGAGTGAGAGAATGGGCACACTGGGGCCTCTAGTCACTGCAAACAAACTCCAGATACATGTACCACCTTGTGCATTTGGCTTACGTGGGTACTGGGAATTAAATCTGGGTCCTTAGCTTTGTAGGCAAACATCTTAACCACTATGCCATCTTTCTAGGCTTCTAAGTGTTTTGTAAATGATAGACATACCCAGGAGACTTTGCATAGAACCAATGGCATGCATTAATTAGGCTTCCAGACTCTAAAGGAAAGAATCAGTTCCTTACATCAAGGAAAAGTATCCAATCACCTGAAAGGCCTCACTCTTCTCCATAACTGTATTTGGAGCTAGACATCAGTGGAATAATACTTATAAAAGAAATGCAATATTTTTATATAGCTCAACTGAACTGCTGTTGTGTTGTAGAGGCAAAGAACTGTACTTGTGAACACATAGTAACTCAGAAAATAGTTGTGTTTTCCAAGAGCCCAAAGAGGCCCCCAGATAATGAACTTCAGGAAGATTAGAGGAACTGTGGATGTATGATTCCTGGTAAGTTTGGAATCCATGTAGCTGTGAGGCTGAGTAGATTAAAACAAGCCTGGTGATTATAACTGCAGTGCAAAACCTTGTAAACTCTCCTAAGGTAGAAATGATTCCATTAGGAAAAGCTGAAGGAGAAGGAAAGAGCACTGCTAGATGTATAGCCTTCCTCATCTTTTATAGCCAGAAGCCGATAGAGATCATTTAAAGCTGATACACTAGGTACCAGAGGTATTGGGCTTGGTATGCGGCTCAGCTGGTAGAGTGTTTGCATGAGCCCCTGGCAGAATTCAATACCCATAAGTGCATAGAGCAGGCATGGAGGTACGTGCCTGTAATCCCAGCACTAGGAAAGTGGAGGCAAGAGCATCAGGACTTCAAGAGTACCCTTGGCTACATAGAGAGTTCAAGGTTAGCCTGGAGTACATGGAATATATGGCAACCTATCAAAAATTGTAATAGTGAAAACTGGACGTTAATAAAATGAAGAGGAAGTGGGAGGGAGGGAGAATATACTTATTTTGTCCTAGTTTACACTGAGGAATTGATAGACACTGGTGAGAGAAGAGGTAGTTATGGCTGGGGAAGTCAGTGGTAGAGTACTTGCCCAGCATGTGAGAGGACCTGGGCTCAGTTCTGTGTACCACACACACAAAAAGAATAGCCTGGGCTGGGGAAATGGCTTAGCGGTTAAGGTGTTTGCCTGCAAAGCCTAAGGACCCACATTTGATTCCCCAGGACCCACGTAAACCACATGTACAAGGGGGCGCATGCATTTGGAGTTCGTTTGCAGTGGCTGGAGGCCCTGGCACGCCCACTCACTCTTTCTTTCTGCCTCTTCCTCACTCTCTCTCTCTCAAATAAATAAATAAATAAAATGTCTTTAAAAAATTTTGTTTAAAAAGAATAACTCAAAAGCAATTATAGTGACATAACAACAAAATATTATGCCTTCTAAAATTTCAGCAAAGAAATAGACTCACACAATTAAAAAGTGGACTTTCTTTTGAATATGTACACACTGTGTGTGTATGTTTGCACGCACATGTGCACTACATGTGGAGGCCAGAGGTAGATGGTGGGCACCTGTCTCAGTAACTCTCCACTGTCTTATTTGGAGACAGTTTCTCTTTCTGAACTTAGAGTTCACTGCTTCAGCTACGCAAGCTAGCCAGCATACCCCAGAGATCCACCTGTGTCCACACCCCAAGAAGTGGGATTACAGGTTTTCCGTCTTTTTCATGTGGGTTCTGGGGATCTGAACTTGAGGCCTCATGCTTGAGTGGCAAGCATGTACCCAGCTCAGGGATTGGATTTTATAATGAGAAATTTAAAACTTAAGTGACTGGAAACAGAATAATGCCAGGATGCTACTGTGTAGTAGAGCACTTGCCCAGCATGGGCGAGGCCCATGTTTGAACTCTCAGCTTTGCAAAAAGCAACAAAAAGCAAAACTGAAAAGAAAACAATATTAAATATAATTGAGCAGGGCTGGAAATTGCTTTTCCATTCTTTTTGAATATTTTCTTTTTATTTATTTGAGAGAGAGAGAATGAGCATATCAGGACCTCTAGTCACTGCAGATAAACTCCAGATGCATGTGCCACTTTGTGCATCTGGTTTATTTGAGTTTTGGGGATCAAACCTGGCTCCGTAGGCTTCATAGGCAAGTGTCTTAACTGATAAGCTATCCCTTCAGCCCCCATTCTTTCTTTCTTTGTTGAGTTAGGATCTTGCTGTAGCCCAGGCTGACCTGAAATTCACTATGTAGTCTCAGGCTGGCCTTGAACTAATGTTAGGGTTAAAGACATGTGCCACCATGCCTGGCCACCCCATTCTTTTTATTGACAATTTTTGTACAAGTATTTAAAAAATATTTTATTTAATTAATTTATTTATTTGATGGGGGAGAACAGGAGTGCCAGGGCCTCTAGCTACTGCAAATGAAATCCAGATGCGTGCATCACTTTGTGCATCTGGCTTACGTGGATACTGGGGAGTTGAACCTGGATTCTTAGGCTTCACAGACAAGACCCTTAACCACTAAGCCATCTCTCCAGCCCTGTAGGTGTATGTTTTGATCATGAGCTCTTCCCATTACTATCTCTTGAGCCCTCTTCCCAACTCCCTTCTGTTCAACACCTTTTTCTTCTCAGCTAGCTCCTCTTCTACTTTGAGCTCTCCTTTTCTGCTTGTGTGTGGGTGTGTCCCTCTGAGTTTAATGAGGGTTGCCTGCATGCACATGGGAGTATTTACCATAACACCGCAGAAAATGTCTTCCTCTCCCCCAGCCACCATTCATGGACTATAACCCCTCAGGGAGGGATGTGGTCTCCCCTGACATGTAGGACACTCAGTAAGTTGGACCACTTCTAGCTTCTTTCTGTCTTTTCACACACTTGCCCCAGGGAAGGGAAAGTAATTTATCTCTTTGGTAAATTTAAGAAGAATAACAGGATCACACTCAACTCAGCTCCTCCACATTCTCCTTGAGAATGAGCTGCCCTTAGGGTGAGGGAGTTGTAAGTGGCTCCTGGATGTGCTGGGTTTTCTGTCTCATGGCACTTCAGTCCTTTCCTGGCAGGTTTGTCTGTGTGGGAGAGTAGAACATGCATCTTTTCAATCCCAAAGCTCAGTCTGGGAGAGCTGACTTGCCTGTGAACAGATCTGACACCCCGCTTCCTAATCTTCACTAATAATAAAAATGACATTTGAGCCCAAGATTGCCCTTCCAGTTATTTAGCACATGAGTGTAGGACAGGTCTGACATTTGTTGGGTCTTATCAGGAGACTCTTGAAATGATGAACCGAGGATTTTGAGGGAGCTGGTTTAATAAGAAGGTATTTGAATAACTCTAGAACAGGGTCTGGCACATAACAGGAAGTTAGAGGAATAGGGAATTAGAGTCTCAGGGAGCATGACAGTTACTCAACCGTAGTGTGGGCAGAAGTGAGGGGATGGATTGCAGGTGCTGAGGAGGTCATCTGGTGTTATTCACAGAGCAGAGAGAGACAGCCATAGGCCAATTCAGATGAGGGCCTTGCGGACCCAGGGGAGACTGTCTTGTGATCTTCTTCACTTGTGATGTCATCCTACTTGCAGGCCCTTGTGTGGCTCGCTGGGTACTATCACAGGGTACTATCACAGGGTACTATCACCTTGGGATCTGTGAGGTACCATGTAGTCTCCTAATTGGCCCTTTCTCCTTCCCATTTTCCTGGCTAAGCTGGTTTAAACTAGTTGTCTTTCCCTGAAGTCAATAGTTTCTTGACTAAGCCTTGGGATGCCGAAGTGCAGAGCAGCTGGAAGTTGCTTTCTAAGTTTACAAATTTTCGAGAAGTTTATGTCTGGGCAAACAGCCAGACTGCTCTGTAGGTAAAGCAAGGGCACTTTCATGGCACGGAAACTACCACTGGGTTTTTCCTTAGCTGCCTGTAGTGTGTAGGTCTGAAGCCAAACTATCATAGGGACCATCTGACTTGGACTGAAGCCACGGGCAGCTCAGGGCTCTTTAAATTAAAAAAAAAAAAAAAAAAAAAAAAAAAAAAGGTAATAATATAAAGCAGTTGAATTCCCAAACTTCCCACCTCATGAATCATCAGCAAAGAGCACAACTTCTGAATGCTAACCACTTGGGCACTGCATTAATTCTGCTCTGCAATTCTCTCAATTCTGCTAGCCTCACAGATGGAGTCCAAAATAAAATAACAGTCTGCTCTGTTCTGAGTCAAGTTCTTGTTTTCCCATGCCTTGCTTTCTCAGGTGCCCCGGGTGACTGATTGCAGACCCCAGCTCTCTGGAGGCTTAGCCTAATAGGAATGGCAGGTGTACATCCTGGGGCTGGAGGTAATGGGGATGCCAGCACAGGGACAGGAGGGACATTCGTTGCACAAGCTGGGACCGAGATGAGCTTCTGCATAGGGGGTAAAATAAGTCCAGTGAACCAATGGATCCAAATTTTAATAAAGTGATGTTGTCAATAGTACCACAGCCAGTAACTAGCACATAGCAGGCTATGGAAATACTGCTTCTTTATTTTAGTGTTGAATTTCTATATATGTGTGTGTCTGTGTGTGTTCATATATGTGTGGACACACGTGTGTATGCATGTGTAAGCTCTTGTGTGTGTGTGTGTAGATATTGTGTGTCCTCCTCAGTCACTCTCCACTTTATTTTATTATTTTTTAATTTTTTAAATTATTTTATTTATTTTTGGAGAGAGACACAGAGAGAGAGAGAGGGAGAGGAAGACAGATAGAGCTGGGCGCGCCAGCAGTCTCTCAGCTGCTGTGAACAAAATCCAGATGTGTACACCCCCTTGTGGTCAAGTGCAGCATTGCGCCCTTGCGTCATTTGGCATCTGGATAAACGTGGGACCTGGAGATTGGAACCGCTGGAGATTGGAACCAGTGTTCTTAGGCTTAGCAGGCAGGTGCCTTAACCGCTAAGCCATCTCTCCAGCCCCACTTTATTTTATTTTGAAATAGGGTTTCTCACTGAACTTGGAGCTCACTGATTCAGCTAGATTAGTTAGCCAGAAAGCCCCAGGGATCCTTCTGTCCTCACTTCCCCAGCACTGGGATGACCGGTACACATCACCACACTCAGCCTTTTCTATGGGTTTGGGGCTCCACACTGAGATCCCCATGCTTGTGTACCAAGCGCTTCACCCACTGAGCCATCTCCCCAGCTTCACAAAAAAAGATCTTGAATACGGAACGCTCTCTGTTTAGCCCCTAGTCTTTGTTCTCGCAAGGCACATTTTGCTCTTTAGCAGTACTTTACACGATAGTGCCCCTATTTACTTGGGTGTTTATTTGATGCATGCCCATCTTTTCAACTAGAGAGGCTACAAGGGTAAAGGGACAGTGTCTCAGCCCATTCCTAATACTGTAACATGATACCCAAGGCCTAGTCTTTTATAAACAGTAGAAATACATCTCACACATTCCTGGAAGGCAAGAACTCCAACGAGCGGGCGCTAGCAAGTTTGAGGTTTAGTGTTATTGGTTCCAATATGGTGCCTCACTGCTGGGGTCTCTAGAGAAGATGAACTATCTCCCAGCCCTCTTATGTAACCCCTTTCCCATCCATGGAGGGAGGTGAGATCCTAAGGAACCAGGCTTTGCTAAAAGTTCTGCTTTTCAACACTGTTTAATCAGGTGTTGCAGTCACCTTCTCATTACAGGGACCACACACCCAACCAAAAGCTTCTGATGGGAGGAAAAGGTTTATTGGGCATAAAGTCTTGAGGGAAAGCTTCATGATGGCTGGGGAAAGATGGTAGAGCAGAGTCTGGACATTACTTCCTGGCCACAGCAGGAGAATGAGCCAAACATAATGCTGCCAAGCTAGGGACTAATAAACCCCAGTGACAGAATTCCTCCAGCAAGGCTCCACCTCCCAAGTTGCCATCAGCTAGGGACCAAGCATTCAGAACACATGAGTTTATGGGGGACACCTGGTTCAAATCACCACCCAGGGATAAAATTTCAACATGATCCCTTCAGCTAAGATCAAGTGTGGTGTAAGAGGAAGGAACACAAACATTCAAACCAGAGCAAGTGATGTTGACATTTGCTTATAGATTTTCCCACATGCCTAGCCCAGTCTTTGAACATTGTCTGATCTTAAACGTTTGCTGATTGCTGCCTTGACTTACAGACTCACAGCTCATCAAATAGAAGGATCTGAATGCAGTGTTTGAATTGGGTGGAGGACAATGTTCTTGCCCTTTGAATGATCTCGAGTTTGTTCTGTATTTCTGCCCAGATAGTAAAGGACTGGTATCTTGGTTTTCTGCGTGTTTTTTTTTTCTTCTCTCTCTCTCTCTTTCTGGAATGAAAGGGTTGATCTTTATCCACTCAGGATCTGTCCAAAATAAAAGTGGTAATCTCAGCTGTCACTTCAACAAGGAAGATTGATTTTGTAGGACAACAGGGCACATTTGATAGGCAAGGACATTGAAGTCATCCACAGTTAATACCGTCTTGGGTGTCTCTTGGCTCTGCTGTTGACACTCTTGTATGGTCCACTGGGTCTGATCTCAAACTGCAACAGTGAAACTGGAGAAGAAAGTGAAATCTAGGATCCTGCTGGGAGGGATTCTACAGCACCCAACCTAGCTGAGCACTGGGGCTTATTTCTTTGGCTTCTTGGGTGACATTACTTTTATGACAGATGGAATTCTTTACTGCCTTCTCCTTCTTCTCCTCTTCCTTCTCCTTTTTTTCCCTCCTCCTTTTCAACTCTTTGTTACTCCCATTCTTCCACTTGATTTAAAGCAGCCCCTTAGCATCACACGGCATTGATTTTGTGCCATGGCACGTGTCAATATCCACAAGGGAGAGACTCGATATCTTGATGGTGGAACTTGAGATGATGATGCGCATCAAATGGGTGATGGTTGGGATGGAAATGTCTCACCTGTACTCAGAGGGTCAGATTGGATGAGACAGTGGGAAAGTGGGAGGAAAGCTAGGATGAACCCAGAGACGTGGACTTTCGGTTGACCATGAGAACAAGAATTGGCACTGACTGGCAGGTGGATTTCTGGTAAATGGGAAATTAAAAATGCCTTAATTAAAAAGTCTGGGTCAGCCTGGACCAGAGTGAGACCCTACCTTGAAACACCCCCCCCAAAAAAAAAAGTCTGGGAAAGGGAAAAACAAAGAGGAATTCACTGACTCAGATCTCTGGAAAACCCCCACGATTCAGGAAACATTTAGGCGTAGCTAGATCCAGTTACTTGGTAAATATCCCCAGAAACTTGTCTTTCTCTCTTTACTGTGATTTCTTGTGTAAATGCTTCATGCCCAACAAGATTCTTCATGGGGTGGACCCAAGTTGATCTGAGACTGACATCATGGGGTTGTCAGATTTAGTAAATAAAAACATAAGAGGTCAAGTTAAATTGAATTTAGATGATAGACAACAAATACTTCTTTTACCTAAAAGTATGTCCCAAATAACATTGTCTAAATGCTACATGGGACATACTTGTAATAAAAAGTATACAGAGTGTCAGCTGTGGTGGCATTACACCTGTGAGCTGGCACTCAGAAAGTAGAAGGGAGAGGAGCAGGAGTTCAAGGCCAACCTTGGTTATACAGCGAGTTGAGAGTCCAGCCTGGGCTCCATGAGACACTGTCTCAAAACAAAATGCATTAGACTTCTTTCAGACAAACCTCTGACATCAGTTTTGCAGTTCATCATTTCTAAAGAAAGAAATTATGCCCATTGCCTTACATTGGCTCTGATATATAAGCTTATGTCATTGTGTGAGCTTCCCACTGCTGTGACAAAATACCTGAGGTAGCTGGGCATGATGGCGCACGCCTTTAATCCCAGCACTCGGGAGGCAGAGGTAGGAGGATTGCTGTGAGTTCAAGGCCACCCTGAGATTACATATTTAATTCCAGGTCAGCCTGGGCCAGAGTGAGACCCTACCTGGAAAAACAAAACAAAAAAAAAACCTGAGGTAAACAAAAGAGGAATGATCCATTTTTGCCTCCTGTGTTCAGAGGTCCCGGTTAATCCTTGGTGGGCCACCTTATTGGTTTTGTGCCTAAGGTGCCTAAGGTGCCTAAGGTGAGGCAGAACAGCGTTGCAGGAAACATGTGACAAGGCAAAGCTGCTCACTTCCTGGCCCAGCGTACATCCTCAATGACCTAGCTTTCCCCCACTATGTTCTGCCTCCTAAAGTTTCCACCCACTCTCAGGAGAGCCACAGCTTAGCAAGCAACTCTTTCACATGTGGAGACATCTAAGATGCAAACCCTAATAATCATATACTTCTTCCAACTGTGACTGGCGAGTAGAGTTCATGAAATTAAAGACCCCAGTTGGAAGAGGTAGTTAAGTTCGTAAATCTTTGCTGAGTGCATCTTTGGACACTCATTCTACGTGCTCCACATCCAGCTACAACCAAGACAGGGGCAGCTGGCTGTAGGGAACCAGGCTTCTTGTTGGCATGGAGTTGAGCAGAAAATGAGCACACATACTTATAAAAGAATAGAATAACATTGTAAACAGATAAGTCCTAGGAAGAAGATAAATTTGGGGACTGTAGGGGGATGTATATAGTATTGTGGGGGGGGGGCTTTAATTATGTCCCTGCCAGTGTTCTAATCCAAGATCCCTGGGAATGGGACTTTATTTGGAAGTCCAGTGTTTGAAGATATAATCAAGTGACACTGTTGTTTTAGAGCGGGCGCTAGCCAAGTATGAGAGAAAGTCAGACATCGACATAGAAACAGGATGTGAAGACACATCTGGAAGAGACCGTGACAATGGAGGCAGAGATTGGAGTGATGTAACTACAAACCAGGGAATGGCAAGGATTCCCTGCAACTAGTGACTGGAAGAGAAGAAGCAGGGGACAGATTCTCCACCAAAGCCTTCAAAGAGACATGGCCCTGCAAACTTCTTGATTCTGGATCCCATTCCAGCGAAACAGGAGAGAATACATTGTGCAATCCATCCGTTTCTGTTGCTTTGTTTCTGCACTCCCTAAGAAATGCACACAAGGGCAGAGGAAGTGATAGGCTGGCAGTCAGGAGGAAGTGATGAGGAGCGAAGAGCTATGGGGGTCATCTGGAGGGAGAATGCTAAAAGCAAGAAGGGACAGTAAGAATAGAACAGACCTGGTGCCATTTGGAGCAGGTGTGGTGGGAGTATAGAGGGAGGTGGAAGCCGGAATGGGAGGGGAGCCCTTGCCGGACAGGCCGGTCCCTGAGGGTAGACAGCCCTTCCCAAGAAGGCACAGCAAGACTGGATTTGCATCCCATCCCTGCTGCTTCCTCTTTGTGGGTCATTTTTCTTAACTGGCTGGAACATGCATTTGAATTTCTTCAAATATAAAATGTCCGTGAAATGCTTATGGACCTATTAAGAACTAGCTCCCAGGCCTTCCTGGCTCATTACCGCTGTGCTTTTGGGTTTCTTATGAAACCTGATTCCCAACCTAAACCCATTTGGATTTTCACTGCCTTTTTAATCATTTGCAATCTGCCATGGTCAGACCTCCTAAGACGTGTTGGCCTTTCAACTGGTCTTCTGCCCATGCTCCTTCAGCCTCTAACAGTATCCTTATCTGTTCCAGGTTTGGCTGCTCCCTCCTGCATGCTTGGTGCCTGGGGCTCAGCTGGACTCCATGAACGCATGCAAGACAGACGTGATTTAGTACTAAGAATAAGCCTTGGGAAAGGAAAGGTTTTACATAGACATCAATGGTTCTCTTAGGACTGAATAGCCTTGAACTGGCCAAGAGCTGGACTTCGGGTGTCCAGTATCACTATGTAGTGCCATTGGCCTGGACACATCAAGCTGATCCCATGACCTTGTCCTCATGAGGACACTATGTCACTGGCCCAGCCCTTCTCCTGGAATGAATGGGAATGACTTTGCCTTAACTGATTGAATCTCAAATTTGAACAATAGAGTCACCCAGAGAACGTTTCTTTCTGACACATATGCTTGTGTGTATGTGTGTGTGTGTAGTGTGTGTTTAGTGTGTGTTATGCGGGTGGTGTGTGATATGTGCACCTGTGTCTGCAGGTGTGTTCACCATGTACATGCATGCAGAGGGCATAGGAGAACTTCTGGTTCCAATCACTCAGCCCAGAATTCCTTGCACTGGGGTCTCTCCCTCAGCTCAGAGCTGCCATTTGTCAGAAAACTACAGTGAGTCTCTGGTCTCGGTTCCCACCTCATTGAACTGGAGTAACAGGTGTGTGCAGCCACAACCAGATTGTTATATGGGTTCTGGAGAGTCAGAGTCAGAAGTTTCTGACCCAAGAGGCCCTCACGCTATTAATTAAGCAACATGTGCTCTTAACAACCATCTCCCCAGTCCCAGCGAACTTCTTATAGTACAGCTTGCTGTTGTTCACCCCGGGAATCTCTGAGACAGTCTGCATTCCTGGGCCCCTGATTCAGTTTGCAGGCAGCTCTACTGAGGAATCTAACATTCTCCAGCAATTGCTGACTGCTTTTTAAATGCAGTTTATTGATTTGCTTATTTATTTGAGAGAGACACCCAGAGAAAGGTAGATAGAGAATGGAATGCCAGGGTCCCTAGCCACTACAAACGAACTCCAGATGCATGCGTCACCTTGTGCGTCTGGCTTACATGGGTACTGGGGAATCAAACCTGGGTCCTCAGGCTTCACAGACAAGTGCCTTAACCTGTAAACCATCTCCCTAGCCTGTGCTCACTGCTTTCAGTCACCTTGAGTAACTCAGTAAGTGTTGGGAGTGGCTGTCTTACACTCTCTGAGCTTCCGGTGTTTCGGGGTTTTGTAAATTTTGTGTTTCCTGAGTCTTATGAGTCTCTCTTCCTTCCAGGAGGGATGTGTTTCAGTACAGAGGAAATATCTGCACAGTTAGTTGGGCAGCAGTGTATAGGAACCAGGACACCATGAGGCCATACAACTCCTTTGCCTTGACAAGGGGGCCAGAGCTCTGTCATCTCTCTCTCCTCTTTTTTAAAAAATTTCTTTTTAAGTTTTATTTATTTGAGAGAGTCAGAGACAGAGAGACAGAGACAGAGAAAATGGGCACACCATGCCCTCCAGCTACTGCAAACGAACTCCAGATGTATGTGCATCTGGCTTACGCGGGTCCTGGGGAATCGAACCATGGTCCTTTGGCTTTGCAGGTAAATGCCTTAATCACTAAGCTATCTCTCCAGTCCCCCTCTCTTCTTGATGCTAGCATTTGAAGAACTATGTCCCCCTTGTCACTCTGAGAAAAATCTCAAGTGGGGGATGTTAGCCTCCTCTGAAAACGGAACTGAAAAGGGAGTGAAGCCAAACACTGAAAAGGAGTACTTTTTAGCTATTTCAGAGGCTTAATCTTGGGCCCACTCCTCAGTAGGTCCTTGGGACTAGAAGCAGTTATTTAAATGAGATGAAATTCCTCACAGGCTCAGGGAAGTAACTGAAGCCTCCTTGGATGTGGAGGAATAATGTTCAGAAATCAAAGCAGCACCTGTGACCAGCCCTTCACTAATTAAAGCCTTGTTGGTAATGTTTGATTCTTCCCCCATGGGGAGGGAGAGGCTTTGTGTGGGGAGGGGACATAAGTGATTGGAGAGGGGGTTGACATATAGGAGTCAGTAATTAATCTTCTTTGAGGCTTAATCACATTCTGACAATTCAAATGCTGATATGGGTTTCATGTTGGTCTTTTTCGGGAACCTGTGATGTGTAGAATGGAGACAATCCTGAAGGCAGGTAGAGCATGGCGAATTCATGGGAGTCAGCTGGACCCTGGGTTCCACAGTGCTCTTCATCAGCTGCCTGCAAGATGGTCCAGAGGGCCTGGCACTGCAGCCCTCTGTCCAGTGATGACGGCTCCCATGTCTCCTCCTGGAGACCTGGTATTTTTTCTTTTTTAAATTTTTTAATTTTTATTTTTGAAGGTAAGATCTCACTCTAGCTCTGGTTGACCTGGAACTCACCCTGCAGTCCCAGGCTTGCCTCCAGTTCATAGCAGTTCTCCCATGTCTGCCTCCTGCATGCTGAGATTAAAAGCATTGTATTGAGCTTTTCTTTTTTTTTAATTTTTATTTTTTTACATCTGCTCATTCTTCGCCAAAACCAAACCAAACACTGTAACAAAAGCCCAGAAAAGCCAGAATGCTTGCTGTGGAAGTGCTTCCTCTCTGCTTTCTAGTTTCCTTACTGCATGGCCTCATTTATAGCTCACAGAACTACCATCATCCCATTCCACTGGAAGGAAGAGGAAACCGAGACACAAGTGATTCATGAGATTTTTTTTCTCGAAGGTCAGGGAGGTCAGGTGAGTCCTACCTGGTGAATGTGGATCTTAGGCTCAGGTAGTCTGGCCCTAGAGCTCACAGTTTTACATTCCTAATCCCATCATGCTCAGGGTACCAAAAAGCATTTGACTCCAACTTGTCATTACGTCAGAATATCTGACACAAAACTGTTTCTGTCCAGGTCTCCTTTAGTCCCCATGATCTCCTGGTTGCTTTATCCCATGACTGTAGCACCACCCTGGGACATAATCCCAGGTCCAGTTTGATGAAGCATCTTCCTCTCAAGAGAATCAGGACAGAAGTCATGTTTTTAATATATATATATATTTTATTTTTGAAAGAGAGAGAGAGGAAGATAGGAAGAGAATGGGCACATCAGGGTCTCGAGCCACTGCAAATGAACTCCAGATGCCTGCACCACCTTGTGCATGTGGCTTACGTGGGTCCTGGGGAGTTGAACCTGGGTGCTTTGGCTTTGTAGGCAAGTGCTTTAACCGCTAAGCCATCTCTCCAGACCAGAAGGCATGTTTTTTAAGCTGGTGGAATCCAAGAGACTAGAAGCAAATCCTTCTGAGATGATGAATCTTAGAAAACTGGGCTAGGTAAGATGAGAAAATCTCCATGGATAATTTTTTTTTTAAAAGAATTAGACAGAAAGAGTGTAAACTGATGCAGTCTGAGTCAGAGCAACCTCTGAGAAGATCCTCTAGACCAGGGGTCTTCTCTGGGCCATATCAGATGCAGATGAATTGCCTTGGGCCACATAGTATACATTCAAAGTCCCATCTGGCACATTCATTCCTTAATTCAACCCATGTTAGTATTTGTCATGGTTACAGACACTCCTAGGTACTGTGGATACACTGTTTTGAAAAGAAAGATATGATTTCAGTCAGCATAGGGTCTGTTGGTCTAGAAAGGAGAGAGAAACCCATGAGGAAGTGAACAAACATAAAGTAGCCAATTTTGCCAAATGCAGTTAGGCATCACTTCCTATTATTCATCATGGTGTCTCATGTACATGGCTTTATGAAGAAATGAAGGGGTTCACGTTCATGTATCTGCTATACAGGTCACCAAATGTTTCTGTTGACCCATTGTATCAGTTATTTTCTCATTGCTGGGGAAAATACATGACTATGAGCAGATTAAAGAAGGAAAGGGTTTAATTTTGGCTTACAGTTTTGAGAGGAAGTCCATCATAACAGGAGAAGTATATGAGAGGAGAAAGTCTGTGTTCTGTTGTCACCAGTAGGGAGGAAGTAGAGACATGAATGCCAGCTTTCTCCTTTCTACACAGTTAGGATGGGTCCTTCCACCTCAAATAATCTAATCTAGAAAATCTCTAACAGGCAGGAACAGATTTGTTTCCATGGTGATTCTAAATCCCATTAAGTTGACAAGAGATTAACCATCACACCCATTTTGGATTAAAAAAAAATATATATATATATATATATATATATATATATATATATATATATATATATTTCAAAATGCTTGTTAGTGTATGAGATAAGTTTCTAGGAGACTTAAGCCACGCATGGACACTCAGTAGCTAATGGTAACCTAAGAGATTTCCAGGGAGTCAGTATACACCCCAGTCTCTGAGGGTCACCATGTATGTATCAGACAAGTTCCTGGAACCTGAAAACAGGCAATTATAATAAAAGCATCCTGTATCTCTGTGTGCCAAATTCTCTTCTGGGCACTTTAGTGCTTCTCCCAGACCTCACGTTTTCTTACAAAAGCCTGTGAGGTGACAGTTCTACTTTCCCTTCCAAGGAGATGGGGATTTAGAGGTGTGAGGAAATTTCTCAAACTTGTTCGACTGGTGAGTAAAGGATTTAAGTTTAAAAATATCTAGATCTTCCTGGTCAGAAAGTTGAATGTTTATAGTATGGACTTCTTTCTTCAGCTGAGAAGGAAATGTGGGAGGAGAACATGAAAGTAAGTTCACTGAGAATTCTGTTTCTGGAGGGCAGCACCCAGGTACAAACTTGGTTCATGCTGTGGGTATCAGAAGACACTGTCTACAGCCTCCTTTCCTCTGGACAATGTAATTATGTCTTTCCATCTGACCACACACAGTGCATACTGAGCTGACTGCAGCTCATCTGCCCATTCATTTGTCATGATTTCATCTCTTCCCAGCCCACTGCATTGCATTTGATACCATCACCCCTACTCCTGTGTTTCCACTCCATCCCACTCATTCCATCCCATCTTCCCTTTCCCATCCCTGCCTGTTCTTTCTCATTTCACTCCTCCCCATCTCATCCCATTCTGTCAAGCCTTTCATTCTCTTCACTCAATCCAACTAGCTCCATTCTGAATGATGTGACTTAATTATAAAGTAGCATGATGAATGGAAAGATGATAGGACAGAAAATCAGAAAATGAGTTCTCTGTCCCCGTGGCACCATTTAATTATGTAAAAACCCTGAGAAGTTCACATCTCTTATGTAGTTTGGTACTTGAAAAATGAGAGGTTTCCGCCCTCACATCTGAGTTTTCACCGTTGGTTGTATGTTAAACATACTTGAAGAGCTTTAAGGGACAAATATGAGGAACCTGCCCTTTGTTTCCCACTCAACCCAAGTATTCAGATTTAGTCAGATTAAGGTACATTCTGAGTACTGAAGTTTGTTTAGAAAAGAAACTGAATCTAATCCCCAGCCAAACATGGGAACTGCTAGGCTAGAAGATGGCTCTGCTCCATCACCTACCCACCCAACAAACAGCTGGTGGGCACTAGCCACATGCCAGTGATATGCAGGGATCACCTGAGACAGTAGATGAGAAAGTGCCTGTGGATCTTGCTGGGTGAGGAATCCAAGGGGCTTTGCATGGGGTGAAGGTTGTTTGCATGGATTTCACTGGGAAAAGGGGATTTCAAGTGTTATGATGGTTTTGTATGCCAATGTGATTGGGCCAAGACATGCTCAGAATGCCCATTATTTCTGGGTGTGTCTGTGAAGATGTTTCTGGAAGCAATGAACGGTTGAACTGGTAAAGGGAGCAAAGGGGGTTTTCCTCCCCACTATTCATGGGCACCATCCAATCTCTCTGCCTATCTCTGTCTCTCTGTTTGAGCTGAGACTGCCTTTCAGAATTTCTTACCCTCAAGTTTCCATACTTGGACTTGAACCTACACCAATCTGGTTCTTAGGTTTTTGAAACACTGCTGAATATCAGAGAGGGAAAGGGAATATGCATGGAGGGGGAAAGGAGGAAGAGAGAGAGAGAGAGGACAATCCTTCCTTCATCTATCCTTTCATTCATAATGCAAATACACACACACACACACACACACACACACACACACGTGCGTGAGCACACACACACCACTTTCTACTTACCTGGATAGAAGTAGGAAAGTGTCCTCACCTACCAAAATTTTTCCAGGGCTCTGCATGGAGGTGGAAGAACAATGATTTCACTCCTCCTTTCCCTCATCTCTTGCTCAATTTTTCTTCTACCTCTAATTCTGGAACTTCTCTATCTTCCAGAAGGGATTGTCAGAGTTTGTTTTTGCTTTGTCTCTACCAATTCTGGGATCTTGGCTGAGTCAGCAAGTTTTCAACCTTGCTATTTGTACCAGTGTCCAGGTTGTTAATATATATACATGCACTGTATGCTGCTGGCCTCTGAGTGCCAGAGGGCATGAAAATATTAACTTCTGTTCATGCAGAGAATTTTCTATTAAGTCCAATGCTTCTTTTTTTTTTAAAAAAAATCCATTCACAGAAACCTGACAAGATTTTTATAGCCTTTCCCACCTTACCAACTTAATTCAAATATCTCAGAGATTATTTTATTCTTTTCTCACTGTTTTAAATAGATTTTTTTCTTTGATTAAAAGTAAGTCACTTTTACAGCAGAATATTTGGAAAAATCAGAAAAGTATCAAGAAGAAAATAATCCTTCAAATCTTAACTCCTTGAAGTATTGACTTTCAACCATTTTATATATGACAACAGTCCATCCTGCTTTGGTACATTTTAAAATTAAATTTAGAAAAAAATTATATATGTATGTATGTGTATGGGGAGAAGAGAGAGAGAGAGACTGGGATTGTACCCAAGGTCTCACATGCTAGGCAAGTGCTTTACCACTGAGTTATATAATATCTTCATATATATACTACCCATTTACAATTTTGATCATATCTGGTATTCTCAGGTAACTAAGTTTATACCTCTTCAGGGTCCCACTCAATTCTATGGTCATCTTTGATCCCACCCAGCACAGGAAAGATAAGCACTGATGTACTTAAGACTGAATGGGGATTTGCTGGCTACATTGTTAGGTTTACACATGGAGCAATGTGAAGCAGAATGCCAGGGAAACAGGTTCCATCATGGGAGAACGTATGATTGTAATAGACTCTTCATCACTCTACTTACTGGTTTTGTGATTCTGGGAGTTTCCGAAGTGACACAGGATTTGGTTTCTTCTGTTGTAAGGGAGGCATAATGCTATACAGATTACCACAAGTGTTATGTGGGGTTAAAGCTTTTTCAACCTCATAATGTATGTTCAGTTAGTTACTGGTAGTTTCCTAACTCCTTTCTTGCGCAAGACATCTATTTGTTTTTCCTGCCATGGAGATTACTTTTTTAACACATGCTGAGTGAACAATGGAGTATGGTTAACAACAGGCACAAGGTGTACAGCAGATCTCTCGAACTCATTTATGTGATGGAACTGGATCTTCATGTTTATTTGAAAGCAAGTCCCCCTTCCTCTTCTTGAGACTCTGACAGGCCCCATTCTACTTTCTGCTTCTGTCAGTTGAGCCTGTTTGGCTATCTTGCTGGTGGGATCATACTTTGTTCTTCCGGACTGGCTTCTTTTCCTTCGCAAGATGTCCCTAAGGTCCATCCATCTTAGTGGTCACTGTGAGAATTCTCCTTTTACATGACTGAGCAGCACTCCACTTCTCTTCTAGCATTCTTTCACCAGTAGACTCTCAGGTTGTTTTCACATCTTTCACACACTGTGGGAAATCTTGCAATGGACACTGGAGTGCAGACACCTTTCTGAGAGTCTTAATTTCAAGTCCTTTTAAAAAAAAAATACTCGAGGTGGAATTGCTGGATCATGTGGTAGATACTTTTCAATGTGTCAGTTTTCAGAGTCAGGAGCGGTGGCATGTGCCTTTAATTCCAGCGCTTGGGAGGCTGAAGTAGGAGGATCATTGAGATTTGAGGCCAGCCTGAGGCCCGTGCTAGAGTAAGACCCTACATCAAAATAACACTTACAACAAAGAGCATATAAATTTTAACTTTTCAAGGAGCCTCAGTGTTATTTTGCACAGCAGCTGTGACATATCAGAGTCCTATCCACAGTATACAAGTGTTCTCATTCCTCCGCATTCCTATTTACACTGGCTGTTTCTTGTTTGTTTGTGGACTGCTTTTTGGACAATGGCCATTCTAACAGGTGTGAAGTGATATTTCCATGTGGGTTTGATTTGCATTTCCCTGTTTAATCACTCTTATGCATTTGGAGAAACAGTTACTCATAGACCTTGCCTGTTTCTAATTGTTTTGTTGTTCGTTTTTTTTTTTTTTTTTTTTTTTTTTTGCTATTGAGCTATAAGCATTCCCTACATAATTTGGAAATTGGCCCCTCCTCAGATATAGTTTGTAACTTTGCAATTATGTCTCCTTCTGCTCTGTAGCTTGCTTTTTCACCCTGCTCATTGTTACATTATTAGTTTGCAGAATTATTTTATTTATTTATTTATTTATTTATTTTGGGTCTTTTAAGGTAGGGTCTCACTCTAGTTTGAGCTCACTTGGAATGCATTATGTAGTCTCAGGCTGGTCTCAAATTCATGGTGATCCTCCTACTGCCTTCTGAGTACTGGGATTAAAGTCGTGTACCACCATGCCTGGCTAGTTTGCAGAATTATTTTAAAAATGTGGGGTAGTGCCATCTATTTATTTTCCTTTGGTATCGTGTCTAAGAAATCATTGCCAACATCAATGTCAGGAAGACTTCCCCTCCTGCTTTCTTTTAGAGGATTTTGAAATTTCAGGTCTTACATTTAAGTCTTTGATATATTTCAACTTGATTTGTGTGGGTAGTGTAAGCAAGGTCCAGTTTAATTCATTCACATGCGGATAACTAGTTTTCCCCACAGTATTTGTTCCCAGCAGTATTTGTTGAATAAATACATTTATTTTCTATTGTGTGTTATCAGCACTTTAGTCCAAGATCAGCTGATTACATGTTTGAGTTTCTACTTGACTTTCTAGTCAGTTTCATGGGTCATATATATCTGTCCTTATAGTCAAACACCATGGTCAAACAGGATTTATCCCTGAGGTGCAAGTATGAGTCAGCATACAAAATCATTTAAAGTGATACAGCATGTTAACAGAATGAAGGATAAAATAGCCACATGCCTATGTCAATCACTGCAACAAAACTGACAACATTCAAGACCCTTTTGTGATATAAATGCTCAGAACATGACATGAATAGAAGGTAATTAATTCAGAATAAAAATCATATCTGAAAAACCCACTGCTAATATCATCTACAACAATGAACAACTAAAGGTTTATGTTTTTTTTTTTTTTTCTAAGGTAGGGACCAAGACAAGGATGCCCATTCTGGGGCTTTCTAAAAACATCACATCAGCCATCTTGGAGCAATCAAGCAAGAACAAGAGCCAAAAGTAATTAAAACTGGAAATAAAGAAATGTGAACAGCTGTCATGATTTTATACATAAAAACTCCAGAGATTCACACATACATGCACACACACAAACACACCTGTTAGAAATAATAAACAAAATTGGTGAAGTTACAGGGCATAAAAAACAACATGTAAGCATCAGTAAAGGCACAATGAACTATCCAGAAAGGAAATCAAGAAACAACCTTATGCTGGGCATAGTGGTGCCCTTGTAATCCCAGCACTGGGAAGGCAAAGGCAGTAGAATTCCTGGGAGTCACAGGCCAGCCAGGTTAGCCCAGTTGGTGAGCTGAGATCAATGAGACCCTGTCTCAAAGAAATGTGGAGGAGGTCTTGATATCTGAGGTTGTCTTCTGGTCTTCACATGCATGTGCACACATTAACACATGAGCCTATACACTCATGATCACACACACACACACACACACACACACACACACACACTCACTTAAAAAAAAAGGAAAAGGACTCACTTTAGATAGCATCCAAAAGAATAAGATGGATTACTAAGGACTAAACTTATCTAAAAAATTTCAACTCTTGTACACTGGAACCATACAACCTCAGTGAAAGAAACTGTAGATAAAGATAAATTAGAAGATTTAATATGTTTTAAACATCCACACTACAGATTCCAATGCTGCTTTTTGTAGAAATTGAAAAGAAATTCTAAGATTCTTGTGGAATCACACAGAGCATTATGTACCCAACACGATCTTAAGAGGAAAGAAAGCTGGAGAAATGCCACTTCTTGACATGTTACAAGGCTACATGGTTCAATTTTTAGTTGTACCTTCTTAGGTCATACATGAACAGGAAAATGAAACAGATCTTTGCCTGTTCTGACAGCTCTGTGATGACATAAATTTTTCAATCAGGCTCATGTCTTTAAGTCACCTAGTTTTCTTCATTTGAGATTAGCCAAAGTTAGATCAAAGTTTCTTTTCTGTTTTTTATTTTCTTTTTTGCTTGTGTGTGTATAATGTGGTGGGTATGTAGTGTGAAGTGTATGTGTGGTGGGTGTGGTGTATGTATGTGTATGTGCATGTGAGTAAGCAACTCTTGTACTCACTTCCTGTAGCCAGAGCCTGTGGGGAGCAGGGCCACACATGGGGTGTCCCACTCCACTGCTCCTCCGCCCAGTCTTACAGAGTCTTTTACTGATTCCTGAGCATATTGCTTTTGAGTGCAGGGTTTCTGGATCTGCTATGGGGCTGGGGTTTCAGGTGTACATGTCCATACCCAGCTGTTTATATGGGTCCAGGGATCAAACTCACCCAGTCTCTCAGGCCAACTCTGGCCCTCTTGCTTGTACAGGACATATTCATAACTGCTTAGCCATCTCTTATAGTAATACAAGATATATTCTTTTACTTTATAATTCATTTCATGTATTCCAAAGGGATCTTGTCTTTGTTTCTATAATATATACAATGAATATACTTGTATCAGTTGACATTGTATCACTGTGTTAATTATTTTCTTGTTGCTGGGACAAAATACCTGACCAGAATTGGCTTAATTAAGGAAAGAGTTTATTTTGGCTTATAGTTTCACAGGGTAAAGTCCATCATGGCGTGGAAGGCACAGTAGGAACAGTAAGGCAATGTCACACCATTACATCACAGGAAGTAGAAAGAGAATTGCAAACAGGGCTAGACTATAAAACCTCAAGGCCCACTACCAATGACATACTTCCTCAAGCAAGGCTCCACCTCCTAAAAGGTTCCACAGTCTTTCCCAACAGGGCCACCAATGGTGGATTAAATATTCAAACACATGAGTCTATGCAGGAAGAGTTTACATTCAAACCACCATAATCACTGATATAATTCACTTAAATATACAACTCAACAAAATAGTAGTTTTAAATCCAGATATACAGTATTTTAGGTGTAAGTGGATTTGGAGAGTAATGTTTTTAATTATGAATCTTTTACTCATAAGAAAGAATACATGAGCCAGGATTAATATACCCATCTTGCCCTCATTAAGGTATCTGCTCTTATTTTTCAGTGGCTGAGCAATGCCATCAAACACTGAATCGTTTTGCCCATTTGTTCCATTATCCTTAGCAGGTGGGTTTTTTATCACCATACTTATTACCTAATGAATGTAAAATTTTCCATGTAGCCTCAGATAACACATCAATGTCCAAGGAGAAAGAAAGAGGAATAAGTAGCTCCAGAAATCTGTCCCTTTAATCAGGAAAGCAATACCCTTTGGGAAGGCATTCACCTGTTTAGAAGAAACAGGGTCATGTGACAAGGAGAAGAAGCAGAGAAGTATCGATTCATCACTTGGGGATGAACGTGTCTCTGCCCAGAGTAAAATTGAGTTCTGTTAAACAGGAAAGCTTGGTGGGAGTAGTTATTGAGTAGACAACTGATAGTGTCTGTCTCAGGGACCTCTTTTGGAGTAAATTCTACTTCTGTGGGGTAAGTTATCAACATAACCAAGGACGGTTAGAAATAAATTAACATAAATCAAGTGTCTAGACAGTACCAGCTACTTAACAGTTACCAAGTAAACATTGCTATCATTGTTTATTGTTTCGTGTATAGTGTTTAGTGTTTCAGTGTATTACCATATATTTATGGACAAGATTTTTATTGCATGTGTATGTGTGTAGTAGGCATTTATGTGTGTTTGTATGTACTTGGGTATGTGTGTGTGTGAGTGCATGCACATGTACATGTCTTGTGTGGAGGTCAGAGGTCAACATCGGTGGGCTTCTCCAATTGTTCTCCACTCATTCCTTGAGACAAGGTCTCTCACTGAATCTTAGAGCTCACCACTTTGGCTAGAATAGATAGCCAGTGAGCCCTAGAGATTCCCTGTATCTGTGTCCCCAGCACTGGGAATAGAGATGTATACTACCATGCCCAGCATTTCACATGGGATATGGGGATCCAAACTCAGACCCCCATGCTTAAATAGCAAGCACTTAACTCACTGAGCCACCTTCACAGCCCTGTTTCTGACATACTCTATCCTTTCTCCACAGTTGCCACAAACCTTCTTTCTAACTTCCTGGCTACAAGTTGGCAAAGGGGGGAAATTCATCATGTGTAGGCTAATTTTGTCCAGCATTGAATCCCAGAAATGGCATTGGCATGGATCACAAGGTAAGACTTCCTTGCTCCATGGGGTTATGATGAGGCACCTGCCTTTATCTCATGGTCTGCATTCCAGTTTCAAGCTTTCCTAAGGATAGCTCCTCTCCAAGGACCAATTTTGCAGTCCCAGCTCACAGCTACATTCAGTAGGGTCAGCTAACCCATAGCTCCTCTTCTTCTTGTCCATACCATTGGGGGTACAGCCTTTTCTACTTCTTCCCTTTTTCTGAGTTTTCCTTCTTTAATGTTTCTCCTAATTCTCTTCTTGCTTTGCTCAAAAGGGCTACTTGAGCAGAGGAAGACCAGAAGGTTGAATACAAACCAGTCATCCAACCAAAAAACAACACATTGGATTCTAATCCAATCTAATCTAATCCTTAGGTCTGGGATCCAGCCCTCAGGTGCGCTGGAGATAGATCTGAATTCTAGCCAAAAGGTATGCAAAGCAGTGTAAGCTCTGCCTGGGCCCCTGCTGCTTTGTGTTTCTGCTTTTGGTGTGTGCTGGCTGGTGATGGCTTCTTTCTGCTTGGAAGCAGCTTCCTCTGCCACTGATAGAACTCCCCCCACCCCGGATCTGTAAGTTTGAAGTAAACTCCTTCCTCCTCTAAACTATGCCTGCTTTGGATATTCATCCCGATAATGTAGAGCTGACTACAAGAGAAATTTGGTACCAGAGAGTGTGGTTCTGCCCAGATGAATCTTACTATGTGAATTTTGGTCTTTTGGAACTTTTGTTCTGGAGGAATGGACATGGAATTGGTGCTTAGAACTGAAAATACACCTTATGCACTTTCAAATGGAGAGGCAAGAGCACAGAGAACTTTGTTGGAACTGATTACTGGCATACAGGCTGGCTGCATTCTTCTGTCCAAGCCCAGAGACTTTAAACAAGGTTGAATTTGAAGTAATTTGATGTGCTTGGTGGAAGATATAGAACTGATAAACAGAACATTTAAAGTTGGAAAAATTCAAAAAGTTTAAAATTACTGGCACAGAGATAGGTTTTAGGTTACTGAAGCTGCTTTTGTTAAGGATGGCCAACTGCTTTACATTGAAACAATGGAAAGGAGATAACTGAAAGATAACCTACTTTGTAAGATCATGATTTATTTCCTCAACATGACTGTGTCACTGCACACCTGGTATTAGTTCAGGAAACATGAAAAACACATGGAATTGGGTCCTGAAGTGCACATGGTTCTAGGAGCTGCTGCTGAGATGCAGCAAATGTGGCAGGGCCTGATGATATCATTGTAGGATGAACTGTGGTTTGCAGTGGAGACCTGAAGATGTTTTGGATATCCTGGGACTGTATAGAGGCTATAATCAAGCACTGTTGGCTTGGGATGGAAGTTTTCCCTGGCCACTTAGTTCAGCTGGAGGGGCAAAACTTTTTATGGATGTCAGACTTGAACTACAGATGTTTGATGTTTGTCAAATGGAGATTGAGTTTGCATTGGTCCAGTCCTTGTTATGCCTTCAGTTGGAAATGTTTACCCTGTGCCTTTATATGTTGGAAGTATGTAACTTGTTTTCATTTTACAGGATTCATATTTAAGAGACAGTCTTAAATCGCAGATGAGACTTGAGACTTTGAAACAATCTTAAAGTTTGTAAAGACTATGGGGATCTTTGAAGTTGGAGTGAATACAGTTCACAATGTGAGTGATCATGAGTCTATTGGGGACCAGGGCAGAAAGTGACAGTTTGAATGTATGTCCCTCATAGACTCAAGTGTGTTATTAAAACTTGTCTCCAGATACCTGGCTGGAGGAGGTGTTTCTGGGGGGTGGGGTGGATCCTGGAGTCCAGCCCTAAGGTGTGTTGGAAGTGGATTGAATTCCAGCTAAAAGGTATGCAAAGCACTCTGATCTCTGCCTGGGCCCCCCCGCTCCTTGCTGCTGTTTTGTGTTTGCTTCTTTTGGCGTTTTCCGGCTGCTGATGGTTTCTCTGTGCTTGGATGTATGGAAGTGGCTTTTTCACTGATGGAACTTCCCCCCTGGACCTATAAGCTTGAAGTAAATCCCTCCCTCCTCACCTAAACTGTGCCTGGTTTGGATTTCCATCCCAGCATTGTGGAGCTGACTACAGCGGGGGTTGATATTGTGCCAACAGTCCTCAATGAGGCTGTGTATCAGATTCTGCTTTTCACACTAATGGTATTTTAATCTGATAAAGGTGCTGTCTATTTGATGCTCACTAGACGTTTTCTGTGAGCTTTGAATGTGCCTTTCTCTGTAATGTTTTTTGAGCCATTAGGTTTGTAGCAGACAGCTTCAGGTTCGCTGATATGAACTTCCAGACCAGGCACAGTTATGGAGGAAGGGATATAATTTATTGAAGCTTACAGATCCAGGAGAAGTTCCATAATGGCAGGAGAAGCAGCCAGCTCTCACAGGACCAGGCAAGAGAGCAAAAGCCCCCAGCCACACAACACACAGAGCAAAAACTACAGCCAAAAAGTCACCCAGCACACTTCAGGAACTCCTACTGGGCACACTTTGCATATCTTTACAATGGAATCTCAAACCCACCATTAACACCTTAAGACCAGCCCCCAGTGACATTGCCTCTAGGAAGGTGATTGCAGATGCAAACTAGAAAGTAATAAAACATTGAATATATTGGGGGCCATATATTCAAACTACCATAAGGTTTTATCACCTTTCCAAGGAAAATAGGGAGATAGTCCTACTATCCATCTGCTTACTTGTTTAGCTGCTTACCTCTGTCTCTGTCCACTCCCCCACCTACCCATCTATACCCACCCACCCACCAATCCATCCATCCACCTATCCTTCTGTTCATCCACCCACTTACTCATACATTCCCCACCCCCACTCACTCATCCATCCATCTTTCCACCCACCCATCCACCACCCATCCACCCACATATCCATCCACTTGCTATAAAATCTTGTGCCTGACACTTAGTAAATGTCACAAAATGTATGTTATTGTCCACAGTAAACATTATAATCTTCACTAGCTGATAATATAGTCCAGTCTGTTATTGGAGTTTTGTTATTTAGCCAATTTCAACTTCTGATATTCTCATGCCCTTTTATCTATATTTTTCCATCCTAGTTCTTTTTTTTTTTTTTTTTTTGGTTTTTTTTGGTTTTTCAAGGTAGGGTCTCACTCTAGCTCAGGCTGAAATGGAATTCACTCTGTAGTCTCAGGGTGGCCTCAAACTCATGGCAATCCTCCTACCTCTGCCTCCCGAGTGCTGGGATTAAAGGTGTGAGCCACCATGCTGGCTTCCCATCCTAGTTCTTAATCCCTCATCCAGGCTTGCTCTCACCTCTGATCTTTATAAATTCCTGCTTCTTCTGGCTTGGGATACTTCTGTAGAAGTCAGTGACTCTACTTTACCCTGAATGGAAAAAAATAACTCTTTCTTACATGCATTTATTTAGCTCAACAAGAAGCTTTGGATGGAAACTATGATTTTTTAAAACTGCACAAAATTGAAACTATCTGTGATGAAAAGCATCCACCTGAGATAGATATTGGTACCTTATTGGACGTAGTAAGAGGTGTCGATGACAGTAGGCATTTCAAGTCACCATCTTACCCATCACCCTGGTTTCTTTTCCAGTAGCCCATAAACCTGACTCCTGGTTCACTGAAGTTGTAAGTATTTTCCATCTACTTAACTGGCCCCATTTTGTCCTGTCAGCCTGCTTTTGTCAGATGGTTTGCAAGCTTCGAAGAGCAGAGATCCATGTTTTAGGTGTTAGTGGCATCTGCTTCCAGAAGAAACCTTAACAAAAGTGTGAGTCATTAGGGGCTCTCCACATTCTTGGGCTCAAGATGTGCTAAACCCCACACTATCAGAAATTTAAAATGGGCTGCATCCTCTACTTGGAACAGCACCAGTGACTTAGGCTGGCTCATAGTACTTGCATGCCTCCAGAAACTGATCTTAGCTCTTGATTCCTTGTAGCCTGCCCCACTCTGAATTTCTTGCCTGTTGCATTGCACTCTGGTAACAATGATTTTTACTTGTATGTCTCAGTCCAGCTTCACTATCTCTTGCCTGAAGGTCTTACTTTAGTCCACAGCTCTTGCTTCTCTCCTACCCTACTCCCCCCCCCAGTCACCTTGGTCTGAAAATTCCAATTTACCCTTCAAATCACCATTTAGATTTTTCCAAGGAATCCTTCTTTATTCCCTCAAAGCTTGAATGACTGCCCAGATGTCCTATGTTGTTCAAAGCACCTTTCACAGCACCCCATAGTTGTGCATGGTCATCTCTAACTGGTCTCCTTTGTTGATAATAATTTCCATGAAGTTAAAAACCATCTATATCTTATATTTACATTGCATACACATGAAAATGCATTAAATAAATGAGTGAATTAATAAGAAACTGTAAATAAATGACCACCCAGCCCAACTTAGATCCAACCTAGAGATGAGTCAGTGCCAACATACTGCTCAAGAGAGCACTTTTTAACCTATGTGGACAGGGCACCATCCAGTTTCATTAAAACAATGGAAGGAAACACTGTCTTCAAGGGCAACTTGCCCATCCAAGAAAGGGATCAGAGACAGGGAATAAGTGAGTGTCTTCACCGTGACCACTGCCTGGATTTAGCTCTATAAGGAGAGGAGAGGGAGAGAAACAGACCTTATCACTACAAGGGTATTAGGCTTCAAGACAGCAAATTTTAGGGAATTAAGAAATCTAATCAGCTTGGTGCATGAAGAGGGAATCTGCAGACTCCCAGGCATGGAAGAAAGCCGTGGTATCCTGAGGGAGCTCCTAATTAAAACACAGCTGATTACAATTCCTCTGAAAAAAAGGAAAATTAAACGATTGAAAACACATCTGCTGTGGATTCATAAAGGACTGCTCTAGGATGCAGAATGAGAGAAAAAGAAATTCTTGACAGCACAGAAGAGACCCAGAGTTTGTTTGTTCTCCACGGGGCCAAGCTGGAGGATGGTCTTGGTGGCACAAAAGCAGTGGCTAAGGATTGTGTTAGCCAATGGGCCAAACTAGGAAGGCTACATGGAAAAGAATGGGAGCAATGCTCCCTGCACAGGCAAGAGCTGAATGACCCAAGAACCTGGAGGTGTCTCTAGGTTGCCAGGGAACCAATGAGCTTGGACTGACAATCTACATTCTGATAGTAAGGGGCTTTGCCTGACACCTACTTCCCAAGTTTTCAGGTACTAGAGATCTCCAGGAACCCTCCAGCTACCTAACATGTAGACTGAGTTTGCTTATTGCCCAAGTCCAAAGTGTTTATTATTGTTTTCATGTTCATAAAATGACAGAGTAACAAGTGGGGTTCCTTTCCCATTCACTGGAGCCTAGATCCATAGGCAGCTCAGATGTGCCCAAATGCAAGCCCACATTGCTACTGAATGACAGGATGCCCTTCTGCCAGTGTTGATAGACGTGTGGCCTGGTATTCGCCCCAGGCTTTGTTTCTGACAAGAATCTAAATAGAAGTTCAGAACTGGCCAGGATAAGTGCTCAGATGTCCCAAGTGTCATCTTTGAATTGTTGACTGGGAGACCTCAACTGTCCTATAGCCCAATCTCCCACAGGTCTAGGAACATAGAGAAGTAGAAGCTCAGATAAAATTTAAGTAATTTTGGACAACAGTCAGGTGCAAATTTCCAAAGAATAGGTTAGGAAATACATGCTACTGGTGTGCACAGAAGGAAGTGTTAGCCATAACCTGAGACCAGAAGTGCCCTTGAGAGGTAGCAGGGATTGGCTGAGATCTTGGAGGTGGAATTTTTTTTATTTACAGAGGGAGAGGGAGAGGAGGACAGATAGAGATGGGCACACCAGCAGTCTCTCAGCTGCTGTGAACAAAATCCAGCTGTGTGTGCTGTGGTGGCTGGTTGGCTTTTGCTGCTTCCCTGGATCTGGGCAAGTGCAGTCAAGTTCATCTCAGCGAACCTGAAGCCCAACAGTTGTATCACTTTGCATCTGGCTGGAAATGGGCATGGACTTGGGGACCTGGAGATTGGAACTGGGTTCTTAGGCTTAGCAGGTAGGTGCCTTAACTGCTAAGCCATCTCTCCAGCCCTGGAGGTGGAATTTTAAAGGTCAGTATGAGCCAGAAGAACCCTCAGAGAAAAACAGCACAAAGCAGGGATGTTTTATGGACTATGTTTGGATGGACTGTACTTCAATGGTGTGGTTAGTTATTGGTCCAAGTGTTTCAACAACCTGATGCTATATAACCAACTGTTCCAAAATGGGATAAAGTTTTCCAGGAGAACCTGCCCAGCTGGAAGACAACCACCATCATCAGTCTCTGGAAGTTTATTGAGGTTCAGTGACTGCTGATGGTGGTTAAGTTTGCATTATTCTAGTCTCTCCTTGCTATGCCTTATACCAGTTGGTCAGGATTTCAGAGCTCACATGAGTGACTCTTCTCCATACGTCATTAAGTAGTCACTTTCAGTATCCAGTGGGTAGTGGGCTGGGATGCACAAGATGGCTTATTTATGTCCCTAGAGCCAGGATGGAAATCACTGGAAGGCAAGGCTCAGCCTATTTACTTCCTCTCTTATGCAGTTTCAGGACTTGTCTATATATTCTTTCTTGCAGAACAGTCTGAATTTTTACATAGCTCCAAGGACTTCCAGATAGTGTACCAAGAGACATAAGAACAAGTGATAATATTGCTCATGTCCTAGCTTCAGAAGTCCCCAATGTTATTCGTATTTAATTCTGCCTATTAAGGAAATTGCTGAGAGCAGTAACAGATTGAATTGGGCTTCTCCCCTTAAGTGTTTATCTCAACAATAAATATCTATATAAGGACTATCCTGTTCCAAAACTTAGCTAAGTACTATTGGGATTGCAAATGTGAAATCATTCATGCTCCTAACTTGGAGAAGTCCATAGTCAAATTGTAGAAGTAGATTGTATATGGACAATATCTATATCATGTGAAAGACCAATAAAAACCTTGGAAACTAAAAGGCAAAAAGAAGATGTTACTAACCTTAGAGCTTGTTAAAAATGAAGGCCAACAGGCCAAATCCCGCCTGCTTCCTGATTTTATAAATAAAACTTTTATTGGAATTGAGCCATACTTATTTATTTACATGTTATCTGTGTCTGCTTTGGCATTCCATGGCAGGGTTGAGTACTTGCAACAGGGACCGTGTGATGTACACAGGACAAACTATTTTCTGTAGCTATGTCAGTAGGTATGGCTGAATTCCAGGAACCATACAGCCAAATTTAGGGCACTTGTTCAGGATGTCCCTTTTGTGTATTCAGACACTTCTCCCTCATTTGCTTCATTTTATATCTTGATTTTTGCTCTGGATTTTTCTAGTCAAATTTTATACTATATATATTATTTGTGTTATTTGTATATTGTGTGTATTTCTTATATTATATAAAAATATATCCATCCAGTGCTGGAGAGATGGCTCAGCAGTTAAGGCATTTGCCTGCAAAGCCTAAGGACCTGAGTTTGAGTTGCTAGCATTCATGCAAGGCCAGATGTGCAAAGTGGCATATGCCTCTGAAGTTTGTTTGCAAGTGGCTAGAGGCCCTGGAATGCATATTCTGTCTTTCTCTCTTCTATTTCTCTCTTCTTGCAAATAAATAAATAAATAATTTTAAAATTTTAACCATCCAAAACCTTCTTCTATATGAAACTTTTTGATTAGATCTTGCTTATAAATAGTGGTAAATACCTACCAGTGGCACATCAAGAAGTGTTATGCAAAGGCAAACACCAGACAGAAATGTGGAAAAGGAACACGTTAAAACCAACTGTGTGTTAGATTTCGTGTATAGTATTCATTTAACTTCCACAATAAGCCCATGAGATAGGTATTAAAAAGCCATGTCATAAATGAAAAAACCCAAGGCCCAGGGAAACAAAGTAACCTTGTCGACCAAGGGCAGGAGGCAAGTGATAAAATGAAAGTGTAATCACAGATTTACCATTTAACTTATCTGCTAAAGCTTTATTTATTTTTTGGCTCTTTTCCAAATCTGTGGGTATTTTTTACACTGTTTTTTTTTTTTTTTATATTTACAGATCACTTTCTTTATCTCTTGGAATATTTAACACATTGAAGGTAAAAGTTCCCTTCTCCAATCTCCTCTGGCTCCAAACATGTCAAGAACTGTGTAACGTGTTACCTGCTGAATGAGAGACACCTAACTATTGCATAGACTTACTAACTATGTCCACAGCATAGTGTGATACATTAGTATTCATGTTTCTTGGGGTGTGACACTGACATGTGCTATGTCTGACAGTCCTTGGGGACATTTATTCAACTTACAATTTGTGACTTTTATTTATTTATTTATTTATTTATTTATTTATTTATTTATTTATTTATTTTTGGAGAGACACAGAGAGAGACAGAGAGAGAGAGGAAGACAGAGTTGGGCTCGCCAGCAGTCTCTCAGCTGCTGTGAACGAAATCCAGATGCATGCGCCCCCTTGTGGTCAAGTGCGGCATTGCGCCCTTGCATCACTTTGAATCTGGCTACGAGTGGGACCTGGAGATTGGAGCCAGTGTTCTTAGGCTTAGGAGGCAGGCGCCTTAACCGCTAAGCCATCTCTCCAGCCCACAATTTGTGACTTTTTTTTGAAAGTTTATCTGTAGCGTCACTAACGGTCCTCTCTCCCGACTTACGGAGACATTCTATTGCATCCTGTAGGATTTGTTTATTCAAAGGGTTTATAGGAAATGTATCTGTTCTAGATCACTTTTGGGGGGCACATTTCCCCACTTAGTGTTTCTAAACCACATAGAGAGTGTTAATTTGAATTCCATGTTTATTCACACAAGGCTAGATCCCAAATCAGTGGTAATTTTTCTCTTTCCCCAGCTCAATTGATCAGCAAGTTCTTTGTAATTTCTCTAAGAAGAAAAGAACAAACTGTTATGTTTTACTTTAGTTTACTTTAATATCTATGTCTCCATCAATTTGAGTTCCTTTTGTACTATCTTTGAGATTTTTTATTCATATGATGGTTTTTTTTTTTTTTTTTTTTTTTTTTTTTTTTTTACTACTTGTGTTAAAGTTATTAGCTTCAGTGCTGGGGAGATGGCTTAGCAATTAAAGGTGCTTACTTGCAACCCTGCCAGGCTGAGTTCAAGTCCCCAGGACCCATGTAAAGCCAGATGTGAAGAGGTGCATGTATCCTATAATTCCAACATGGCTATGGAAATGGGAGATGGAACCAGGAGAATCCAGATACTCATGGGCCAGCTAAGCAGGCACGTGCATCAGCAAAACAAGAGACTCTGTCTCAAAGAAGGAAGGAGAGGACAGTCACCCAGGCTGAACTTAGACCTCCACACATACATCATGGCACATCTGAGCCCCTACACACTCACATATACATTAAAAAAAAAACACATGTTTTAAAAAAAGTTTTAAGGGCTGGAGAGATGGCTTAGCAGTTAAAGCTGCTTTTTTATGAAAACTGATGGCCCAGATTTCATTTCACAATACCCATGTAAAGCCAGATACACAAAGTGTGCATATGTCTGGAGTTTAGTGATAAGACACCCTGATGCATTCTCTGTCTCTCTGTGTGTCTCTTTCTCTCTCCCTCTCCTTGCAAATAAAATATATTTTAAAAAAAAGTTTTAAGCTTCATTATTTCTGCTTGGTCACTGGATATCATGGAACTGTAAACCTGTATATTTTACTTTAAGCAAATCTAAACCTTATCTTCTTGAACAATTAAAAAGTCAATAGAATGTTTTTCATACTGCTTACTCTTAAATAAAAAAAAAAAAAATACAGCTATTTCTATTCTTTCTAAAGCTCATAAACCAAACACAATGCTAATGCTTTTAACATTCTAAGAATGTTTAGATTTATCCACATTTGTTTATTTATTTTTTGCCTCATCATCCCTCCTTTAATCTCTTGCCTTCCTTGAACCTTGCTTTTCTTCTGTTTGAAGTACAGACTTTAAGTTTTCTACATACTCAATACTGCTTTTTACATATTTGTTTGAAAAAAATGTGTTTATTTCACCCTTGTTTTTAGAAGATGTTTCCCTGAATCTGTGTATTCTAAGTTAACAAATATTTCCTTTTAGTACTTTGAATATTTTATTCCATAGTCTTCCTTTTGTTTTCTAGGATTCATTCGATCCTGTGCCAATGGAAAAGTACCTTTCAGTGGTTTTAAATTTTTTTCAGAGACTTATCTTTTAAAATATTGCCTCCTTCTCTCTGGCATTTCTGTTGTTACATTGGGGGAATAGTCATCTTTTGTGAGGCCCTGGTAGTAGTCAGCTTTTTGTTGCCCAGAAAAAAACCTGAGAGAACAAGTTAAAGAAGGAAAGATTTATATTGGTTCATGGTTTCACAGGCTTCAGTCTTCAGTAGGCTAGCCTCACCTTCCTGGGCCTGTGGTGAGGCTGAGGTCACTGTGGAAGGGTCTAGTGAGGAAAGCTGTTCACTCCATGGCAGCCAGGAAGCAGAAAACGTGAAAGAGAGGAATGTGCAGGGACAAGAAGATTCTTCAATGGCACAAGCTCAGTGACCTACTTTCTTTAACACCTAACATTTCAATAGCCTCCCAATAATGACATCATATTTTGAAGCTATCAATGGAATAAATACAATGGTGAAGGAAGAACCTTCATGACCCAATCACGTCTCCAAAACCCCACTTCTGAATCCTGCTTGCATTGGAGTCAAAGCTTTCAAGACATGTTTTTTTGTTGTTGTTGTTTTTTGATCCCCACCCCAGGGGACACTCATAATCCAAACTATAGCAAGCATCTTGTTCTATCCTCTGTAACTACTGATGTCTTTTTCATAGTTTCTGTCTTCTGGATTTCTTTACTGTCATCTTGATGATTAATGAAGTATCTTCCACTTTATTAAGACTCTTATCATCTCTATATAACCTGTCATCTAATTTGTTATTATGGTAATTTATTATTCTAAAGATTCCAGTTGGTAATTTTTTTCAAGCTTTCCTGATCAATTGTGATTTGAGTGGAAGGGGATAGGAGAGTTAGATATGTCCATACTTTAAATATCGTTTTTATTCTTTAAATGTAGTATTTTACTATTTTATAGTGACAAATCCACATTTCTCATTTTTTTTTTTTTTTTTGGAGAGAGACAGAGAGGGGGAGAAGAAGACAGATAGAGATGGGCGCTCCAGCAGCCTCTCAGCCGCTGTGAACGAAATCCAGATGCGTGCGCCCCCTTGTGGTCAAGTGCGGCATTGCACCCTTGCGTCACTTGGCATCTGGCTAAACGTGGGACCTGGAGATTGGAACCGCTGGAGATTGGAACCAGAGTTCTTAGGCTTAGGAGGCAGGTGCTTTAACCGCTAAGCCATTTCTCCAGCCCAGCATTCCTCATTTTTAAGAGTCTAGTTTTGGACTGGGTATGTAGCTGAGAGGTAGAGCATTTACATTGCATGCATGAAGTTCTGAGTTCATTCTCAGCACTGGGGAAATACTCAGTTTTGTAGTGTAGGTTTATGTACTTATTTGCAAGGAGAGAGAGAGAGAGAGAGAGAACATGGGAGCGCCAAAGCCTCTAACCACCACTAACAAACTCCAGACACATGTGCCTTTTTGTGCATCTGGCTCTACATGGGTACTGGGGAATTGAACCCAGGTCATTAGGCTTTGCAGGCGAACACCTTAAACACTGAGCCATCTCTCCATTCAAAGTATAGGTTTTTATTGTTGTTCTTTGTTTGCATCTTAATCACAGTGACTTGCTTGTCCACACTATGCAATTTGTCACTGTGAGTGAATGTTTTTTGGACTGTTTCCTCAGAGTCCTGGATTAAAGGACATTCCTTAAAAGATGATTTCACTGTATTCTGCACTACTATAACACTAGAATATTCACCACTACATATTTTGTGTTGGAACAGATTTTTAGATTATATATCCCACAAGAATATTGGACTGAAATGGGTTTATGGGGTGTGGTTGTTGGGGAGATTTTAATGTGCTTTGCCCACAGATAAGTGAACATTTCGACCTTGCTTTTTGGAGAGCAAATTGATGATTTATTTTTTTTTCCTAAATCACCTCTGAAAATCTAGCCTTCATTTATAAGATCTTGATTCACCTTTCCCTTGGAGAAAGTCATAGGTTTTGTCTACTGTTCGCTGGGAGCACAGTTTATTAAAGCCTCAACTACAGGCCACCAGAAATTGGCAGATACTCCCTGAGAAAATAATTTCCCTTCCAGACTACATTTCCCATCATTTCTATCCTCTGGAGAGTTCTTTTTTATGCTTTATTCAGAGATTTTTTTTTTTTAATGAATTCTGTACCAGGAAGGTTTTTTGATCAGAAATTTCATCTGGAAATAGAAGTTATGGATTATTTTTCTAACCTTTGTGTTTAGATGGGAGAGCATTCAAGCCCTCCTTCCCATTAAGCAGGCCTCAGGCCTCAGTTCCTAATGCTGTGTGAGGATCCAGTCCCACCCCCACCCAAGTCCTGAAGCCCATGCTTTGTTCCAATACCAATCATGATACTCATCTCAGCTTCATCTTTAACATCAGTCTTTGTGTAACCTTGTAATTATCCCTTACTGCTTTCAAATGCAAACACATTTTAATTTTTGTTCTCATCACCACTTTTAAACAATTCCATGTGAGAGGCAGTCAGGCATCATAATTAAGAGTACAGTTGCTGAAGTAGCTCCTGAGCTCTCTTGGGTTCACATTTATCTTCACTGATAAATTTGGCAGAACCACCATGCCCTCCCCCCATCTTGGAGTTGTGAGGCTTCAGTTAGACAGCCCATGGACATCTGTCACAATAGTCCCTGGAACGTATATGTGCTATGTAAGTGGAAACTGTTATCAACAGGGTGTGGTCTGGACAAGAGAATCTTTCTGCGTCAGTGTGGGCTTCTTTGGGCAGACTTAGTTTCCCTGCAGTCCGTGTTCATTCTGTTGTATCGTGAGACTACCCAGGAATGGAAGTTGGTTTAAGAACAAGGCAGATGTGTTTCCTAAACATTGATGTAAGCTGGGCGTGGTGGCGCACGCCTTTAATCCCAGCACTCGGGAGGCAGAGGTAGGAGGATCGCCGTGAGTTCAAGGCCACCCTGAGACTGCATAGTGGATTCCAGGTCAGCCTGGGCCAGAGTGAGACCCTACCTCGAAAAACCAAGAAATAAAAAATAAAAATAAACATTGATGTAAGATGATATGCACTTGGTTGAGTAACGAGGCAGAGCTGCACATCAAATAACCAGGAGACTAAAAGCTAAATCCAGAGGGTGGGTAAATTTGGAAGGTGATAAGAATTGGTTTTCATGTTTATGGCAGGGCGGGTCTACTGGTTAAGTATTAATTGAGCAAAACACTCAGATGAGAAGGGAGGTAGATCTGCACATGTCCTTGCGTCCTTGGAGCAGTCTAGCACAGTGTCTCATATATCATAGCTTGGCTAGTTGCCAATCACATATTAAACATGATTTAAACCTTTGCTCTTTCACCAAGGGCATTTTCTTTTCCATTGTCAGATTCTTTAGATTATGTAGAACATAGACACAGTTCCACAACATATCCTATGCAATTTACCCGGGTCTTGATAAGAATGGGCTGCTTATTTTCCTCATTATTACCACATAGGAATCTTAAGTCATGCTGAACAACAAGGTATACAGTAGAGAGTCAGTCTCCTTACTGATTTATTATTATTTTTATTTGAGAGAGATAGAGAGATAGAGATAGAGAGAATGGGCACTCCGGCGGCCTCTCAGACACTGTGAATGAACTCCAGATGCATGTGCCCCCTTGTGGGCAAGTGCAGCATTGTGCCCTTGTGTCACTTTTTGCATATGGCTAAATGTGGGACCTGGACATTTGAACCGGTGTTCCTAGGCTTGGCAGGCAGGTGCCTTAACAGCCAAGCCATCTCTCCAGCCTGGGAGTCAGTCTCTTATTGAGGGATATCAGGAAGATGTTGTGTAATAAACAATTTTAGACTTTAAAAGTTATTACCTGGAAATGGGATTCAAGAGTGCTGTAGAGAGATTTACAGGTGTGTTTTAGCAGGAAGGACAGTAAACCTCAGAGGAGGAGGAATAGAGGAGAGGCATAGCAGAGCCATGGGTGGGACTGACCATCAACTGGAGAGAGAGAGGAAGTGAGGCAGCTGCTTTCTGCCAGCTATAGTCAGTGTGTGGCATTTAATGGGTGAATACTCAATATCTTCTTTCCCAAAAACATCTTACCTACCTAGTGGGTCCAGGTCCTTGATCAGACTTCATGGGATACTTTCATCCTGTTTCCATGGAACCTGTGTTATTCATACTCAGAACAGCATCCCTCATTGTTCAAGGGCAAGTTCTCCTGAATTAGGCAAACTAAGATGAAATCACAGCTCCATCAGTTTTGGGAAATATAATTTAGGATAAACTGCAGTCTCTTATCTAATCATCTATATAATGTTGATCAGAGTCAGATGAGACTGAGAAGAGTGAGGAGTCCAGGATCCCAAATTTTAAAATATTTTATTTCATTATTTTAAAAAATATTTTTATTTATTTAGTTGACAGAGAAAAATGGAGAGGGAGAGAGAGAATAGGTACACCAGGGCCTCCAGCCACTGCAAACAAACTCCATACATGGGCGCTCCCCTGTGCATCTGGCTAATGTGGGTCCTGGGGAATCAAACCTGGGTCCTTTGGCTTTTCAGGCAGATGCCTTAACTGCTAAGCCATCCCTCCAGCCCCAAGGGTTCAAAATTTAAAGAAACACTTCCTCTCTAGGTTATCTCAATGCAAGCACCCCACTGGAACAAACCTAAGAATAAATACTTTCCAATATTAGCCCTAGACATCCCATCTATCTAACCCTGGTGCCTTTGCTAGGTTCAGGTGATAGACATATGTGCCTCAAAGGGTTGAGATGAAAATGAAATAAAGTTGTGCAGAGACAGTCATTAGCAGAGTGTCTGATGCATCACAGACTGTGAGTGTTGCTCCCTCCTCTTTATGTATTCCTCCCACCCCATCCTCAGACACTGTTCGAGGCTTCCCACCATTTGGAGGGAAAGAAGCATCCTGTGAGGGAGATGAGCTCTAATCCCTCCCCCCGCCCAGAGAAAAGATGAAAACAGGCTTGCAGAGCATTCTCCCTGATGTTTTCAAACAGCAATGGGCATCTTGGGCTATAGAAATGGGATGTTCTCTTATATATGTTTAAAGATCAGTAACTCGTGTATCAAACACAATCTACCCCTTATCCATGGCCAACCTTTTTATTTTTTTCTCTTATCCTTTATGGAAGAGACTTTGTCTCCTAGCACAAGCATTTCCCGGACTCCTTTGCAGCTATGACAAGAGGATAGAAATGATCCAGATCAGTATGAATACAGAGGATATTTTTGGGGTGTTGCTAATAAGTAGAGAGTCACACAAGATATATGAATGTGACATAACTGGCAAGTGGTCCTGACCCATGTGTACTAAACATAGTACCTGCAGCTATCAAATAGCATCATTGCTATTGTTTTGATATATTTTCCTCCATTGCCTCCCCAAACTCATGCAGAATAGAGGATAAATCCTTAACCTTTCTGGTTTTGGATAAAGCCTTTGAGAATTGATTAGGTTTAGAAAGAATCACGAGGGTACAACCTCACGAATCAATCCTGTTGGCTTTATAAAAAGAGAAGCAGACAATCTTGCCATGTGAAACCTCCTACAAGACAGCCATAGTTGTAACTGAGCCATACCCTTGAGCCTTCAAAACTGTGAGCTAAGTAGGCAACTTTTCTTTAAAATGTTACTCTATGTCAGGGATTTTATTATAATAATGAAAATGGAATGATACAGTCATTCCACAAATGCTTAAGGGAATGAAATTTCTGTGTTGCAACCTATTTTCTTCTATGCTACTTTATTCTGCTGAGAATAGCTCTTGCTGTGTTGCGTAGGCTGGGCTGGAACTTGAACTCCTTCTACTTTGGTCTCCTGAATAGATGGGATTCAGGCTCAGGCCACCACATCTGACTTGGAAGGAAGTTCAGGACTGTATCTGCCAGTTGATGGATAGTGGGGTTTTTTTGCAGTATTTTAAATATTTAATTAATTAATTAATTTGAAAGAGAGAGAGAGAGCAGGAGACAGAGAGAAAGAAAGAGGCAGATAGAGAATGGGCCCACTAGGGCCACTGCAAACAGATTCCAGACACATGCATCGCCTTCTGCATCTGGCTATACATGGGTACTGGGGAATTGAACCTGGTTCCTTTGGCTTTGGAGGTAAGTGCCTTAAGTGCTGAGCCATCTTTCCAGCCTTGTTTGCAGGTTTTTTTTTTTTTTTAAGATTATGAGTAAAGTCACTAGAAGTAAGCAGATACATTGTGAAACAGAAGGTAATCATTCACTTTTGCAAAGTAAAATTGACTCAAATTTTCCTTCAATATCAACTTTCTTGCTTGTTTTATTCCTTACTATACTTTTGACATGCTCATAGCAAACGTGACCTCATTCTACCAGATCTGGTGAAGATAAGAAGGAATTCTGATGGCTTATGAGTGGCATGGTGGCACCGACAAGTTAGGTCTGGAACTACCAGGAAAGGAAACCAAGACCAAGGGTGTGGGTCCAGCTCTGAGCCTGCCTGCTCTGCCCTCCTTTCCACAGTGAATGTGCACTTGGTGTCACTTCTTCAACACAGAGGGTGTTGGAAAGCAGAAGTAGGCAGCCTTGGGCAATAGTGTCAAGCAAGGACTGGGGTGCTCACCTGAAGACATGATTTCTGGAAGCAATCATAGGACACCTGGGAAGTGACCTCATAAGAGTTTGTAGACGTTAGCTATCCATCATATCATTTGAGGTATGGAGAGATGAGAGAATAAAGAACAAAGCCTGAGCTAATTGAGCTCAAGGTGGTAACAAGGGAGATGAGAACTTCGAGTTGAGGACTGAGAAGAATCACAAAACGTATTTGATTAAGGAAAGGACGCTGGGGATTTTCACATTCAGTGTGTGTCAATCCAAATACTGTAGAAGAGAAAGGCGAACTTTTTCTATAAAGGGTTTAGTGGCAAATATTTTTTGGACTTGTGGAACACTGGCTTCTCTTGCAACCACTCAGCTCTGCCACTATACGGTGAAATCAGACATGAGCAATGTATACATGTGTGGACATAATTGTGTTTCAATAAAACTTTATTGGACAAATAGATGGTGGGCCAGACTGGCCTGCAGAGTGTAATGTGACAAAATATATTCTAAGGTCTTGGGAAGAGAGATAGGCAGTATCTCTGGGCTGAGTGCCATCCAAATCGTGGGACTATAAGGAAAGAAAAAGGTCACTGAGCCATATTGCTAGGATTTCATAGTTTTTCCTGCTTCCTCCTCCCTCTTTTAATGCATTTGCCATCGCTGCTAATGCTCTTCACTGAGCATTATGGAAGGGTCAAATCTATTACAGCTTTACCGGAGTTATCTTTAAACTTCAGACAGTCCTGCAGCTGAGGTATTATCATCTCCATTTTACTGTTTTAGGAAATAATCAGAATTCTAACTTGTTCAAAGCTCTGTAGCTTAGAGGTGCTAGAACTGGCATGAAGGTGGATATATTTAGTTTAAGGTAACTGCTTCTTCTAACAGTCATTGTAGATTCAGAAGACGGAGTCTGAGACTGAGTGGAAGTGAATACTGTGAATTTGAGCAAGTTATTTCCTTATTAATTTATACACACACACACACACACACACACACACACATTCATTCATCCCACATTCATTCATCCATCCATCCATTTACTTTTTTTTTTTAGATAGGGTCTCACATTGTAGCCAAGACTGGCCTCAAGCTCATTATAAATCTCATGCTGGCTTCAAATTCAAAGAGATCTTCTTGTCTCAGCCTCAGCCCCCACTCCCCAAGTATGGTGTGTGTATTAGTCAGGGTTCTCTAGAGGAACAGAACTGGTAGAATGAATTATATTAAAAGGGAATTTATTGGATTAGTTTATGGCAGTTCAGCAATAGCAGTTTACAGGCCTGAGAGTCAAGGAACTCAGTAGCTGCTCAGTCCATTAGGCTGGATGCCTCAGCAGTCCAGCACTGAAGGCCTGGAGGCATCCTGGAGAGCCGATGGTCTTCAGTCCACACTGGAAAGCAGCAAGCAGCACCCTCAGCCAGGTGGGAGGAAAGGATCCTTTCCTTCCCAGAGCTTCCTTAGATAAAGCCTCCCCCCCCACCCGCTCTGGGGGAAGGGCTCACCCTTCCTCCTTAGTTAATTCTTCCTGGAAGCAACCTCAGGGACCCACTTAGGAGGAATGTCTGTGGATTCCTAAACAGATCAAGTTGACACAAAACTTAACCATCACAATGTGTACCGCCACACCCAGATGGTTAGGTTGTTTCACTTTTCTGATTCTCTAAACTGTAACGGTAAAAATACCTAAATCATAGAGTATGTATTAATTAAACTAGTTAGTGAAGGAAAATCTCCTCATCAGCCTGCACTGCAGCACACTTGCTCCAACAACAGAGCATTATCTTGCTCTATATGAGTGTTACAGAAGATATCAGGCAACATTGCTATTCCTTGGACAATAAATAAGAAGAGGTGGGTCACGGAGTGATGGATCTGCTCTTAGCCAGTTATTCAGTGACAAAAATAGGCCAAGCACTTATACCTACAGGACTCATGTTGTCAGTTCTTTCTCCCCCTCATATATGTGGCAGGGGAAGGGTAATCTAGATGATGGGAACAGAGCTTTGCACCGTCATTTGGTATGAAGGAGTCAGGAGGAGCAAGTGAGGGAGGTGGAAAGGGGCCATGGCAAACAGCTCAGACTTGGCGGAAAAGGCAATAGGGGACCATGCTAGATCTTCGAGCAGAGAACAAATGCCTGGCTGTGACGCTAGGGAGGATCCATTCAGGAGGACAGTGGTGGCAGGGGATCACAGTACTCTCTCTCCAGGGATGGCCTGGGGTGGTCTAAATAGGATGGACGAGGGGGAGGAAGAGCACACTCTCGGATACCTCACAGTAGCCTGTGTGGAACTTGTCCATGGCACAAGGCCTGCCTTCAGTCAGACCTCCAAACTTATGAGCAAACCTCCCTCTGGCCAGCCCTATGTGAGCACTATTGAGATCTCTTGGAGGGTTGTGAGAGATCATTAAAAATCAGTTTTGCAGGGCTGGAGAGATGGATTAGCAGTTAAGGCGCCTGCCTGCTAAGCCTAAGAACTGGGTTCCAATCTCCAGGTCCCACCTTTAGCCAGATGCAAAGTGACGCAAGGGCGCAATGCCACACTTGCCCACAAGGGGCACACACATCTGGATTTCGTTCACAGCAGCTGAGAGACTGCTGGTGTGCCCATCTCTATCTGTCTCCCTCTCCCTCTCTGTCTGTCTCTCTCTGTGCCTCTCTCCAAAAAATAAATAAAAAATAATTTTAAAAATTTTTAAAAAAAAATCAGTTTTGCAAACCCAATATCCAGTTTTAAGTAGTTAGCAGGGGTGAGCTCTTGCTGCTTAGTGTTCACCAGAGCCAGTGATGAGCTGTCACTCCGTAAACAGGGGGAGGTCATCGTGATGTGAGGGTATGCTTTTGAGTCAGGCTCATCCTTTTATTTTCATTTGAATCACAAAGTGCTGGGGAGATGGATCGATAAGTAAGAGTAGTGCTATGCAAGTATGAGCATCTGTATTTAAACTCCAGCAATCACATACAAGCTGAGTGTGACCATTCATGCCTGTAACCCCAGTGCTAAGAGGGGAAGAGAAGGAGGAACACTGGGGCTCACTAGTCAACCAGTTTAACTGAAAGCCACAGAGCTCCAGGTTGAGTGAGAAACTCCATCTCAGGGAAATAAGGCGGAAGAATGACAGAGGAGGACAGCCAACATCTTTCTCTGGCCTCTGTGCACATGTGTATGGGGCCTGTGCATGCATATGTGCATGTTCATACACCACATGCACACTCAAACACACCCCCCCAAAAAAAAACTGCTTTTTGAACTCTCTCTTCACTATGAGAATGAGCTATTCACTAGAAAAAATAATGATATTAACATTGACAATACTAATTACTGTTATTGTATACATTTATTGATTTATGTCTCAGAAATGGACAAGAGTTTTGTGTAAGCATTCTCTTTGATACCATCACATAGCTAAATGATGTCATTAGCCTAATTTTCCACATAACAAATTTGAGAGGAAGGAAAATCTCTGGATCTGGACTCACTATATAGTGGTCCAAATGCTCACACAAATACCATCTGCTCAGACTGGAAATATACTCTTGTAATTGCTAACATTTATTATACTTTTAAGGTGCCAGGTGCTATTGTTCTACTTACTTTCCAGATAACACTTTGTTTATTTTTAATGAAGTACCAGGAAGTAGCTACTACAATATCCCCATTTTTCAGGCTAGATTGAGCGCATTCAGAGGGGCATAGCTGTAGATGATATCCCCATTTTCCAGACAAGAAAAGTGAGGTAAAGGGCAGTTATAAAAACTTGCCTGGCTGGAGAGATGGCTTAGTGGTTAAGGCGCCTGCCTCCTAAACCTAAGAACACTGGTTCCAATCTCCAGCTTTTCCAATCTCCAGGTCCTGCATTTAGCCAGATGCAAAGTGATGCAAGGGTGCAATGCCACACTTGACCACAAGGGGGCGCACACATCTGGATTTCATTTGCAGCAGCTGAGAGGCTGCTGGCGCACCCTTCTCTTTCTGTCTTCCTCTCCCTCTCTCTCTGTCTCTCTCAAAAAAAAAAAAAAATCTTGCATGAAGTTAACCAAGTAGTCAGAGGAAAAAAAAGTCACACACTTATCAAGTTACTTAATCTAACTGACACTCAGTCTATTCATCTGTATAGTAGGCGTAACAAAATTATTTACCTGAGCAAGCTGTTACATGGATTCAGCAGTCTGATACATGGAGCGTTGTGAATAGAATGCTTGGTGCATTTCACCCATTCCATAGCAGTTTCTCCTTGGCCTGCCTTGTTCACTCCTTTATTTTTGGAGATGAAAATGTTGTCTGGCAGAAAACAGGCCATCAGTAAATATTTGTCATCAATAAGCTAAAATGTTAGCTATTATTATTATTATTTCATTAAAGAATAAGAATCATCGTAGGTCAAAATGCTTGCAGCCACTGAGATAAGCAAGGGAGAGGAAGGTGTGCCGCTGGGGGAAGAGGAGTCTGAGGAACGTCTCCGACTTACACCGTCTGAGGACTGCATAGACAAACCAGAGTTCCAAGCTTAGCACCGTCCTCTTGAAGTATCTAGAGGAAGAGCGGTAGGTATAGAGGAGGTGGTTACTATGGCGACCAACACTGTCCCTAGCCAGGGACATGGAAACCTGGGGTTGAAAGATTCCATGCTTGATAGATAGCAAGGTCCGAGCTTCCCATGGCCTTTGGAGAAAGCCGGTCAGTGAAAGGAGAGGGGAAGGAAATCTCAGGGAAGGTATGGGATGAAGAAGTTCATAAAGAGGGTGGCCAGCGATGTCAGCCCCTGCGTGGTTCTGTTTCACGACACAGCTGCACACACAGAGGATAGCTCTCAACGTCCGTTCTGTGGGAGTGTACACAAGGTGCTTGTGAACTTGTCAAAGGTCACAAGGTAAATGGGAAGTGCTGTTGTCTCATTTCCACACCTGTGCTCTTAATCACCGCTCTGCCCTTTTGTCATCTCTCAATGCGTCCTTTTGGTTTCTGACTCACCTTGCTCCCTATCACCTGGTCAAATCCACCTTCATGCCCTTGATTCTTTCTGGGATCCTCATCCTTTTCTATACACATTAGGTCAAAAATTTTGCAGGTTTTAAAGAATCAACAATCTTCTAGTGTGACATCATATCTGTTTCTTCCCACCTGTAAATCATTGCATGGTTTTTTCTTCATCTTCTCATTTATAATTCTCCTACAGCACCGTTCTCATTCTCTCATTTATTACACAATTAATTGTATATTGCTTTTTGGTCCAAGGGGGCCCTTTAGAGCAGGATGGTTCTCTGTACCTTGGTGTCCCCATGACACATAGCACATTGCTTTCAACATGGCATGGGATCAATAACACTTGTTAAGTTGAAATAAGACATAAACAAGGTATATTTCTCTCCATCTGTTACCTCCAAACTGGTCATTAGAGATTCCTATTGTCAATAGACCCAAAGCTTACATAAAATTTAAAGGGGAATTTAAAAGCATGCTTTGGCAAAAGAAATATTCATGGAAGAGGGGAAAAACATCAAGGCAGATCAAAAGAATTTTAGTTACATTAACTAGTTGTGTATATTCACAGCTCTCTGACTATATATATATATATATATATATATATATATATATATATATGTTGAGAAACAATTATGAAATGATATTCAGATTATATTTTAGAATAAAATAAGTATGTTAAGCAGAGAAAAGCTTGTATAGCTAAATAAATTGATGGTGATAATGTTAGTTATACATATATAGTTCACATACATAGACACACACATATGCTTGTGTGCTTATATTGGTGATGAGAAGACAAACCAAAAACATAATGAACTGTAAAGTCAGTGGAGGAAGAAGATGAGAATCTACACCTCTCTGAATATACCTTCATTAATATATTTGACTCTAGAACCAGGAAGGTGTTTAACATAATTGCACTTGAGATCAGTGTGAAAGATAGGATTATTTCAGGTGATCTCAACATCCAATAATTGGACTGTATCTCCAGTGGGATGCACTCTGGATAAAAATGCCTGTCGACTAGATGGAAGCATCGCAGCGATCAATGCTGATATTCTGTTGATAACGCTGAGACTTTGGTGTATCTGTTGTGAGATAAATTAAGTAAGTACTTACGTCTTTGAGAACCAGAATTAATAGTGCTGGAAAACAATATGGAGGTGTCAGATTAAAGAAATAAAAGCTCCACAGTTATGAACTCAACTTGGGACTCATTCTAAAGTTAATTTTAAACAAATTATTATTTTTAATATATTTATTTATTTAGATGAGGGATAGGGAGAGAGAGGATTAATGGGCACTCCCAAGGCCTCTTGTTACAACACATGAACTCCAGATGTATGCTCTACTTTGTGCATCTGGCTGTACATAGGTAATGGGGAACCAAGCCTGCACTGGCAAACTTTGCAAGCAAGCACCTTTAACTGCTAAATCATCTCTCCAACCCTAAAATAAATTTCTTTACTTAAAACAAAAACAATACAATGCCTTATTTCCTATGCTGGCCCCTATAAGGTCTGTATACAATGGTCCATGTTTCAGAAGTGAGGCCCCCTGACAAAGACAATGTGGCCTCTAAATGCTGCTGACCAATACAAGAAACCAGGAGCCTCTATGGAAATGTCTAATTGCAGATCTGGGGTAAAGTAGTAAGATGAATCTGGAACCATCTTCCCTGAACCCAGTAAGCTATCATAATTGTCTGGGAATAGGTAATAGAAGACATAGACAGGGGGCTGGAGAGATTGCTTAGTGGTTAGGGCATTTGCCTGCAAAGCCAAAGGACCTCGGTTCAATTCTCCAGGACCCACATAAGCCAGATGCACAAGGTGAAGCATGTCTCTGGAGTTCCTTTACAGTGGCTGGAAGCCCTGGTGTGCCCATTCTTTCTCTCTCTCTTGACCTCTTTCTCTCTCTCAAATAAATAAATAAAGTTAAATTTAAATAATTTTTTTTAAAAAAAAGACATAGACAGTATTTAAATCTGTTTCCATACCGGTCCTTACAAAAGATTCTTATTTCTGGCTGTGGTAGACTAGCTGGGACTGGACTAGCCCTGTTACAATCACCTAGAAAGTAGGATGAATCATATGGGCACAGCCAGTTTCTATACCATGGATAACAGGTTGTGATGATTCCACTTCTTGAAAGAACATGATGCCAGGCCTGGTAGCTCATGTCTTCAATCCCGGCACTTGAAAAGTTGAGGGAGAAGGATTGCTGAAAGTTTGAGGCTAGCCTGGGCTACATAGTGAATCCCAGGCCAGTCTTGGCTCCACTCTGTCTCACATAATCAAAGTGAATCAAATTATTCTTCTCACTTTTCTGTGCAGGTCCCCTTTAGATACTGGCTCACTTTTTTTCTTGCCTGTGTATGTGTGTTTATAGGGTTGTGGTAGTTTGAATTGATGGCCCACAATAGATTCAGTGTTTTATTAGTTTGATTTTTGCATCTGCAGCCACCTGGCTGGAGGCAATGTCACTGGGCAGATCTTAAGGTGTGGTGGTGGGTTTAGGATTTCAATCTAAAGATATGCAAAGTGTGCCTAGTTGAAGTTCCTGAGGTATGCTGTGATTTTGGCTCTCTCTCTCTCTCTCTCTCTCTCTCTCTCTCTCTCTCTGCCTGGTCCTGTAAGAGTAGGCCAGCTTCTCCTGCCATTATGGCACTTCCCCTGGATCTGTAAACTACAATAAATATCCCTTCCTCCATAACTGTGCCTGGTCTGGAAGTTCATCTCAGCGACCCTGAAGCTGTCTGCTACAGGGATACATGCCTGTAAGTGTTTATTGTGGGTGCGGTGCATGTGGGGAGGTATGCATGCATGAATGTGTGTGTGTGTGTGTGTGTGTGTGTGTGTGTGTGTGTGTGTGCTTGTTGGAGGCCAGAGATCAATATCAAGGGTCTTCCTCGGTCCACCCTATTTTCAGAGGCAGTGTCTCGCACTGAGTCTGGAACTCATAAATTGCGCTAGATTAACTAGCCAGCAAGCTCCACAGATTGACCTGCCTCCTTCTTACAAGCACCGGGATTATAGGTGCATACCACTTGTTGCAGTCAAATGCTAGACAAATACATGACCAGAAGCAGCTTATGGGAGGAAAGGGTTTATTTTGGCTTGCAGACTCGAGGGGAAGCTCCAGGAAGGCAGAGGAAAATGTGGTATGAGCAGAGGCTGGACTTCACCTTCTGGCTAGTATCTGGCGGACCACATCAGCAAGAGAGTGTGCCAAACAATGGCAAGGGGAAGCCGGCTATGACACTGATAAGCCTGCCCTTAACAGGACACCTTCAGGATGCTCCATTTCCCAAAGTGTCACCAGCTTGATTGGGACCCAGTATTCAGAACACACGATTTTACGGGAGTCACTTAATCCAAACCACCACACCATTATTCCTGGCTTGTTTTTCCAAGAGTTCTGGGGATCTAAATACAGGTCCTCTGACATGTACAGCAAGCACTGTAGTGACGGATCCATTTTCCAAGCTCCTTAGACACTGCTTCATTAAGCAGGAGCTCAAGGAAAGCCTGCTGTTCTTGCTGAGTTAAAACTAAGACCAGAGTGTAATGAGTTGAAGTGGCCGTAATTCGAAGAGCAGAGAACCAGAGAGGAGAGAGCTGTGAGAGTAGAAAGAGTCCAGCCCATGGCTGAATGCTAAACCATGATTGTATTGCACAAATGATTAACGTGTAACTAAGTGGGACAAAGAACCACCAGGGAGCTGCAAGCAAGCAACCTCCAGGCCCAAAACAGGGTTGGAGACATGAGTGTTCTAATCGGCCTAAGCGGAAAAGTCCTTGTTGAACCCAGGGTTCAATAGCCAAAGTACTAAACGGTCATGTGTTTGTAATAGGGATAAACTAGCTCAGATCAAGGAAGACTATAAATCCAACTTAACAAAGCTTCTAAAAAAACCTTAATGGGATCAAGGAATAATCCAGTAACCTCCATCATGCCTGCTGGGACAAAGATGAACACTTTTAGAAGGGAAACCCTTGTCAAAAGTTATCAAACTACAGGCCGGGTGTGGTGGCACACGCCTTTAATCCCAGCACTCGGGAGGCAGAGGTAGGAGAATCACTGAGAGTTCGAGGCCACCCTGAGACTACATAGTTAATTCCAGGTCAGCCTGGACCAGAGTGAGACCCTACCTCACAAAACCAAAAAAAAAAAAAAAAAGTTATCAAACTACATTCTTTATGATGTGCTATTTATTATAGATTTTATGCCTCTATGAAGCTATAAAAATTGGCCAAGGATTTGACAAGACACATCTCAAAAGAAGATGAATGGATGGCCAATGGGCACTCAACGGACATTCAGTGTCGTCAGTGATGAGGAAAAGAGAAGCCATGACATACCTGACAGAATGCCCTCAATCGGAGTCCTGACCGCACCATGTGCTGGGGCGGGGATGAGAACCCATTTAGAATTCTTACAATGCTACAGCTGGCAAGAGGGCTGAATGGTGCAATCACCTTGGAAAACTTGGCGGATTCTTTAAAAAGTAATCTGAGGGGCTGGAGAGATGGCTTAGCACTTAAGGCGCTTGCCTGAAAAGCCAAAGGACTTCAGTTTGATTCCCCAGGACCCATGTAAGCCAGATGCACAAGGTAGCCTATGAGTCTGGAGTTCATTTGCAGCAGCTAGAGGCCATGGTGCATGCATTCCACCGCCCCACTCTCTCTCTCTCTCTCAAATAAATCAATAAATAAAAATAAAATATATATTTTAAAACGGTAATCTGATATCTGCCAACCCACTCCACACTCCCAGACATCTCCCCAAGAGACATGAAGACATACATCTACACAAGACTGGCAAATGAGTGCTGCTGGAAGCTTTCCTCGTAGTAGCTCAGAACTAGAAACAACCCAACCACCCATCAAACGATGACTCCATGGGAAAATTGTCCTCCGTGTAGGTAGCAATTCTGCTTAGCACTAAGTCAGTACTGAGGGAGCTCCTAGCATGGAGGAATTGGAAGAACACTATGCTGGGAAAAAGATCGCAGACACTAAAGGGCTTCTGCCACATCGTTCTCTTTATATTAAATGACAGTGACAAAATCAGCAGGTCAGTGGCAACCAGGAGACAGGTATGTGGGTCTATTGATTATAAACCCTGTTGACAATGCCTTCTCGCACCTTCAATGCTATGTCCTGGATCAGATCACCCTTATTTTTCTCATGGATTTTTTTTTTTTTTTTTTTTCTAACTTCATAACTGGTCTCCCTGTTTCTAGCCAGACCTTACTTTACCCTGCTCTTGGCAAAGAACATGTAGAGTGATCCTATTCAAATGCAAGTCAGAGAAATCACCCATTCTGTTCAAAATTGGAAAGGACACCCTTTCCACCCAAACCCCAAGCCATAATTTTGTAAAATTACGAGGCTCAACCTGACCCACTCATTCTCTGAACTCACCTGCGATCCTCTTCGCTCGCCTTGTTCCAGACACACTGGCCTCTCTGCCTGTCATGGAGCACACTCACCTCGCACAGCCTTTGCGCTTGGTCTTCCTTGGCCCAGCATGCTCGGCCCTTTGCATATCCTCTTGGGCTATTCAGAAATTCTCTCAGCTGGGACTGCACTGTCTCAGGGCTTCCATAACTCAGTACCACAAGTTGAGAGACGTAAAATTGACATTTGTTCTTTCAGTTCAAAAGCCTAGATACTTGAAATCATGCCATTAGGAGGGCTAATCTCTCTCTATGAGGACTTTAAGGGAGGACCTTCCTTGCTATCCATAGCTCCTGCTGTTGTTTTTTTTTTCTCATGGTCCCTGCTGCTCCTTGCCAAGCTCCTTGAGGCTGACACCACCCCTCCCCACTTCTATTGGCATTCTATTCTTCCTGCATGTTTCCCTGCATCTTCCCATAGTAACATTAGGAACCACTGTGGTTATGTTTTCAAATATTTTATGCTATTTGATTATGCAGAGATTATCCAGCTATTCCATGAAAGTTTTGTGAAAAGAAGGGCCCGCAAATCATGGAGAAGCTTCTACCAGGAAGGTGAGAAGTGGCTATCAGAGACTTGCTCTTGCCATCTGGGGCTAGCCCATGAGGAGGCACAACATGTGTCTCCTTGTTTTCCGTGTGCAGAGATTTCAAACCTAAACCAGAGTATCCATGTCAGAAGAAGTGAGCGAGTCTTTCTAGGAGCAGAAGTTGGCAGGGCAGGCTGCATTGCTGGTGGGGACAATGGCTGAGGGACACGTCCAGGTCCTCAAAAGAAAGACTTAAAAGATGATTGTACTGGCAGTGTTATGGATATATTATATCTGCTTCATTGCCTCACGGTCTAATTAATGCTGGGAATTCCCACCCATTTTATTAATGATCGCATATGCATGCGTAGGCAGTAAAGGGTGCCCGACATTGGCTAAGCTACATCTTTGACTGAACGTGATAGAAGCACATGTCCCTCAGTATGAATGTATGGCAGGCACCGGTATAAGCTGGCTGAGAACATCTGTTGACTTATACCTTTCCTTGCTGAGAAGTGTCACCCCGTTTTACCCCTGTTCTAAGACCTTGAGTACAATTGGGCACTTACTTTCCTCCCACCACATGTGGATTTTTTGGAGGGGGATTTAAACCCAGATAGTTTGACTCTGAAGTCTGTGTTGTCCTGGTTTTCCTCTCAAAGGTGTTTGTATTCTAGTAGAGAAGAAGGGGGAATTTTCTCCACATTACCTTCCTCTGTCCCTCCCTTCCTCCTTTCCTTCTTTCCTTCCTTCCTTCCTTCCATTTCTTTTATTATTTATTTATTTATTAGAGACAGAGAGAGAGAAAAAAAAAGAGAGAGTGAGAATGGGCATGCCAGGGCCTCTAGCCACTTCAAACAAACTCCAGGCTCATGAGCCCCCATGTGCATCTGGTTTACGTGGGACCCAGAGAATTGAACCAGGATCCTTAGGCTTCACAGGCATGTGCCTTAATGGCTAAGCCATCTCTCCAGCCCTTCCTTTTTTATTTATTTATTTTTTTAGGGGAGGGTATATGGTAGGAACAGCACTGGACTGACTACTCTTAAGGCTTCCACTCTAGGATGTATGTTCATATGTACCTATGGTTTCCCGATAATTTTCTAAATAATAGCTCACAGCTCTTACGATTTGGGTCAGTGCCGCTCATCGTTGCTGGCCTGGTTCATGGTTTGGTCGTCAGTTGCAGATTGACTGGGTCTAAATGCTCTCAGACCACTACGCAGACATCTGGATGACGGCAGCTGGAGAAACAGCGGCCACTGAGCCAGGTGTCTGTCGTCGTTTAGCCACGTAGACCAAATTGCCTCACTTCACAGCAGAGCTTTAGGTATGCATAGAGTCAGCTTCAATACACACATATTTATTATTTATTTGTTTGTTTTTGCTTTGCACAGGCATTTTTCAAGACTATGTGTTGCCTCATCAGTCAGTTAAGACATGAGGTCAAGCTAAGAGTGACTAAGGAGGGGGCTATCAAAAATCTGATAGGGGGCTAGAAAGATGGCTTAGCAGTTAAGGCTCTTGCCTGCTATGCCTAAGGACTCAGGTTGAATTTGCCAGTACCCATGTAAGCCAAATGCACATAGTGGCACATGCATCTGGAATTCATTTGCAGCTAGAGGCCCTGGCATGCCCATTTATCTCCCCTGTCTCTCTCAAATAAATAAATAAATAAATAAATAAATAAATAAATAAATAATATTTTTAAAAATGTGATAAGATGTAAGAGCCAAAGGAAGGGTAGGACTCCTTACAACATGCTTGCTCCTCCAGATACAAAAATGGCCTGGATATCCATGACCTCACAGTGCCTGACACTACCTACACAAGACCATCATAATAGGAGGGAAAGATCATGGCATAAAAATCAAAGAGAGGATATGATGAAGAGAGGAGTTTCAAAAGGGAAAGTGTGGGGGAGAGATGGAGGGAATTACCATGGGATATTGTCTACAATTATAGAAGTTGTCAATAAAAAAATTAAAATTAAAAAAAATGTGACAGGGAAGATAGCTGTGGTGGATGGTTTTATAATCTACCACAGATAGTAAACTGGAAAAGAGGAAAAATGGGAGGGGCTTTTTAAAAATTCTGTGTGAAGGGCACTTCACTGTCAGAGATGAATCCCAGTATCTCAGTGGGGCAAACAGCTGAGGAGGACGGATGCTTTGAAATCCTGTTCCAGTGGCTGAACAGATGGCACCACTCACTCTTCGGAGACAAGTTCGCCAAGCAATGAATGGAATAGTGTGGCTTCACCTGACATGTATCTGTGACTTTTGGATACAAACTATGTGAGTTATACTCCATTTATGACACCCTGAGGAATGCCTCATCTAAAAGACTTACATTCCCTTATGCCAATACACATAGTTAATTTCAGTTTTTGCAGAATGGCTGAGCCAGAGGCTGGGGTGGAGTATCTCATTTTCTCACATGGGAACAGCTGCGATTGACCTGGGCAGTGGCAGCAGAGGGCACATGTTGGCAGTGAGGACAATAATGTAACTGCTTGGGGTTCAGATCTGGACCTGAGGGTGAATCTCCTTACTGGTGTGACATTACCATTGGTGTTATGGCATTAATGAGAAATACACCAGAACTTTACTTCAAACAAAATGGAAATTTAATATATTTTGAAGTGAAGATATGACCATGGAATTCTACAAGTACTGTTTTTTTTAGGTAAATGTGTCCTCAGTTCCAACTAAATAAAAGCCCTGGAAACTCTTACACAGAATAGGATCCTACATTGGACAAAGTCTGTCCTTAAATGTCCCCCTCCTAAGGAATGGGGGATTAAATGGTTCCTTCCCTAAACAATGGAATGTCTAATTATTTCTCTTCCAAATAGGTTCATGGTCAATTGTCCCTCTGTTAGGCGATGGAACATTCAATCGGTTCTCTCCCAAACAATGCAGGGCACTGAATCGGTCCTCTCCCAACAATTGAATGCTGCATTGTTCCGCTCCCAAGCAATTAGCCACTCAATTATTCAGGTGAATATAGTTGAAACATTTTCATTCCTGGCACGGCCAAGCAAAGCTGTGACCAGAGCCATGGTTTAAGCCCAGCTTGCTAAGTGGAAGTCAGTCACATCCACACTTATCTTGATCCTTTGTGATAAGTTTGAAACTACTGAATGACAAATTTTGTTGTCTCCTTTCTTCCCCTCCAATGAACCACTGGATCTCCGTATCTTCTTTCAGCTAGGCCACGTGTTATTATTATGTTATTATTATGGTTTAGGTGTGAAATGTCCTCAGATGGTGGCACTGTTGTGGTATGTTGTGGAACCTGTGGGGCCAGCCCTATTTGATAAAAGGAGGTCAGTGGGGGAGGGGGTGGGATTTGAGGTTGACAGCCTGGCTTTACTTCCTGTCCTGTTTCTGCTTCCTGTCCCATCGAGATGTGAAGAGGTCAGGAGTCTCCGCTTGGGACTCAATCAGTCCCAGTGACATAGTGACTGCCATGGAGTCACCTACCTCCTTGCCTTTCCCACTGTGATGGACTGTATCCCCTTGTGGTGGCTTGAATCAGATTCTCATAAACCCATACCCATAAACTCATGTGTTCTGAATGCTTTTCCCCAAGGGGTGGCAATATGAGAGGTTAAGTCTTTCTGGAGGAGGTGTGTTTCTGTGGGCAGACCTTGGGATGCTATAGCCAGCTCCCTTTTGCCAGAGTTTGGCTCACGTGCTGCTGTTTTCCACCTGCTGTGGCAGATTGTGATGTCCAGACTCTGCTCATGCCGTGTTTTCTCCTGTCATCATGGAGTTTCTCCTCACTGTAAGTGGTGTTTTGTCCCAGCAACACACAGGTTATTACAACACTCCTCAAATGGTGAGTCAAAAAAAAAAAAATCCTTCTTCCCTTAAATTGCCTCTTGTCAGGTATTTGATCAGAGTGATGAGAAAAGTAACCAATACAAAAAGTGATCGAGAATGTGCTCTTTATTTATCATATGAGCTTGTGGATGTCATAGGGACATGTCAAAGCCAAGGAGAAAGGAACTATTTAATATGAAGTAATTGTGGCCAGGCTACAAAGCTGAGTCCCATCCCCACTCTGAGGTGCCTCCTCTCGTGGTAGGAAAGAATCAGCTGTGCAGCTTCCAGCTACCCTGGAAATTCAGAGGATGGGAAGCTGGATTCTGCTTGGAGAGCTGGGAAAGGGAAGAATTGGAAGCACACCTCTAGGCAGAGGTACCAGCCCAAACACACTGAAGAAGCCAATGCCCAGGGATAGTTGATGCTCAGGGCAGTTTGGGGCATAGGACACCAGGAGACGTTGCATCATGGAGGACCTGGAGTGACCTTCTCTGCTTTGTTTCTCTCCTGAGGCGCTCCAATTAGAGACTACAGCAGGGAACAGAAGGAGTGGCATGCAGAAGGAAACCCAGAGGTCGGTACAGTCTCAGGGATGTTCAGCTAAGCCCAGGTGACATAGGGAGGAGCAGGGGGGATTTTCTAGGTCACTGAGATTGATTGAGCCCATGCAGGAGTGCCAGGTTTGTCCACACTTGACAGCAGCTGACTGCATTGCCTGATTCCTCTCTCCTTGATGTTCTGTCCTCCGTGCCTGGAACTTTCCAAAATTGTTCTAACTCTGAGTGAGGCTGAGGAGATAGTTGAGTCAGGAAAGTGCTCGCATTACAAACATGAAAACCTAAATTTTATCCCTAGAACCCAGGGAGGTGTGGCATGTGCCTGTAATCCCAGCACTGGGCAGGAGGAGAAAGGTGGGTCCTGGGGACTCTCTGACCAGGCAGTCTAACCTAATTGGTGAGCTTCAGAGCAACAGGAACTCTTGTCTCAAAAAAAAAAAAAAAAAAAAAAAAAAAAAAAAGGCGGTGTTGTGGGTGTTGTGGTTTGATTCAAGTGTGCCCCATAAACTTAGGTGTTCTGAATGCTAGGTTCCCAGCTGATGGAGATTGGGGAATTAATGCCTCCTGGAGGCAGTGTATTGCTAGGAGCAGGCTTATGAGTATTATAACCAGTTCCCCCTTGCCAGTGTTAGGCACACTCTTCTGTTGCTATTGTCCACCTGATGTTGGCCAGGAGGTGATGTCCACCCTCTGCTCATGCCATTGTTTTCCCCTGCCATCATGGAGCTTCCCCTTGAGTCTGTAAGCCAAAATAAACCCTTTTCCCCACAATCTGCTCTTGGTCGGGTGATTTTTGCCAGAGATGCGCACCTGACTGCCACAGGTGGGCAGGGGCTGGAGAGATGGCTCAGTGGTTAAAGGTGCTTGCAATCAAAACCTGATGGCCTGGGTTTGAATCCCCAGTACCCACATAAAGTCAGATGCACCAAGTGGTGCATGTGTCTGGAGTTAGTTTGCAGTGGCAAGGTGCCCTGATAAATCCACTCCCCCCTTCCTTGGAAATACATAAAATAAAAATGTTAACTATTAACACAGCATAAAATTCCCGAGAAATAACACCTATGTTTGTTCCTGAGCATCCACACATATGCACATACACACATATATGTCACTGTACATGCATGAACATGCACACACAAAACCTACCGTTCTTCTAAATGCAAGATGTGAAGCAAATGTTCTAAAGACCTATTCTTACGGGAGAGAGCTCTGATGCATCTTGCATATGAGGATGTTTCTGAGGAATATATACAGCACATAGAGACAGCCCACGGATGGTCTTTCCTGGAAAGAGAAAGACCCTTTCAATTAACACAGAAATGTAAAACAAGATATTGGGCCTCAATGCTGAGCATCAGCACTAGTGGTGATGCCTAAAAAAGAATACACCATCTTTGTCAATCCCGGAAAAATCAGAAATACATCCAGACAGCCAAACTGCAGTGCGAATCTCATCACCCAGACCTAACCGAGTTAACATGTTATTGCACTTGACTGAATTCTTTCTTTCTGGTGCATGCGTGTGCAGGGATGGGAAAATTGTTTCAGTCAAAAGTCAGATGTTACTGATAACATATCGTTCTATACTCTGTATTATCATTTATCCTTTTTTTTTTTTTTTTTTTTGAGGTAGGGTCTCACTCTGGCCCAGGCTGACCTGAAATTCACTATGTAGTCTCAGGGTGGCCTCAAACTCAGGGCACTCCTCCTACCTCTGCCTCCCAAGTGCTGGGATTAAAGGCGTGCGCCACCATGCCAGGCTCATTTATCCTTTTGTCTAAGTAATTTTACATGTTAATTTTCTGAAAATGTGAGAAGCCTTTATTCCTGCTTACTGTGTGCCAGAAAGCATTTTGTATTTTATAGGTTCTGACCCATTTATTTTGCACAGAGACTGTACAGGGTAGGTGTATGAGGCAGCGTTCTCTAGAGGAACAGATGTGATAGAATGTATAGATATTACAGAAGGAAATTTATTAGCTTGCACATGGTTGTGTTAGTGACTGAGTTATGGTCTGGCATTTTTCTGCACCAGCGACACCCACAGTGGGTATGTGGACCAACAGCAGAAGTGTGATTCGAGTGTCTGATAGGACTGCAATTCCACTGACTCCCAGGGGTGGAGCCCAGGATGAAATCTGAGCTCTGGACGTTCCACATGCTCCTCAGCAAAAGAGTGAATTCTTGGCATGTGTGCTAGGTCAAAGGTGAAACTCAAAAACATGGAGAGGTGAAGAAGCCAGACATAAGAGAACACACGTTGAGTGATCCCATTCACATACCATATCCAGAACAGACAGGCTCAGAGAGACAGAGAGTTGACTTAGGTCTTCTTGAGACTGGTGGGGAGGGGCATGAGGCTCAGCTATAAATTGGTGTGAGGGATCTTACTGGGGGGCATTGATGATGCCCTAGAACTAATTTATGGTACCAATCACTGAAATTACTAAATATCATTGAGTCGTATACTTGAAACAGGCAAATTTTATGACATGTAAAATATAGCTCAATAAAGCTGTGGAAGAAAATTTGTAAAACGTAAGCTCTCTGAGTGATGCTAATGTGCACTGACCTAGAGACTGTTGTCAGTGTTCCCCAGTGCTTCCCAAACATGCCTGATGGAGGGCAAGAACCACCTTGCCTGTCAGCCCAGTCATGATACAGCAGGGCTAGCCTGGGCACAGGGCTCTGGCATGGCTTATGTCTTATGGATCATTTAGCAATCACTCCAGGTAAGCCTGTCCTCATGCCTGGTCACTTTGTGAAACATTGTCTCTAGGTCAGCGCACATTAGCGTCACTCAGAGAGCTTACTTTTTACAAATTTTCTTCCACAGTTTTATTGAGCTATATTTTACATACCATAAAATTTGCCCGTTTCAAGTGTACGACTCAATGATATTTAGTAACTTTGGAGATTGCTACCATAAATTAGTTTTAGGGCATCATCACCCCCCGCCAAGTAAAATCCCTCATGCCCATTCACAGCTGAGCCCCATGCCCTCCCCCAGTCTCAAGAAGACCTAAGTCAACTCTCTGTCTCTCTGAGCCTGTCTGTTCTGGATATGGTATGTGAATGGGATTACACAACGTGTGTTCTCTTATGTCTGGCTTCTTCATGTTTTTGAGGTTCAGTTTTGACCTATCACACATGCCAGGAGTTCACTCCTCTTTTGCTGAGGAGCATGTGGAACATTCAGAACTCAGACTTCACCCTGGGCTCCACCCCTGAGAGCATAGTGGAATCACAGTGCTATCAGATGCTTGGATCACACTTCTCTGCTGATCCACATACCCACTGAGGGTGTCACTAGTGCAGAAAACAAGCTAATAAATTTCCTTTTATAACATGCTAGGTAATAAATTTCCTTTTATGACATCTATACATTCTATCAGACCTGTCCCTCTAGAGAACCCTGCATAATATGCCCACCATGTAGAGTCTATGCAAAATGAGTAAGTCCATTACATTTGAATTTCACATGAACTAGTTGTGTGTACATGTGCACGCATGTGTGTGAATGTGTTCTTATATATTCAGCTGTGTGTGTGTGTGTGTGTGTGTGTGTGTGTGTGTGTGTGTACCAGAGAACAGCCTTGGTTTTTGTTTCTTTCAGGCACTATCCACCTGGTGATTCTTTTAAGATCGTCTCTTGTTTGCCTGGAGTACACCAAGTACACTACACTGGCTGACCAATGAGTCCCAGATATCCCCTGCCTCTGCTTCCTAAGCTCTGGGTTTCAAAGCTCACTGCTTGCATCTGGCTTTTATGTGGGTTCTGGGGATTAAACCCAGGCCCTCATGCTTATAAGGCAAGCATCTTACTAACTGATTTATCTTCCCAACCCAGACAATTTTTAAAGAATAATTGTATTCTGGCACAAAGCACAATTCTTCTAAACACTATTCATTGTTCATATGAAATTCAGATTTTACTCAGTGTCCTGTATTTTCAGTTGTGAAATATATAGTTGCTGTGTCATGTTGTATCACTTGTAATTACAGCTCCTGGCTCAAACCCAGATCTGTTTAACCCTAGCCTGCCAGCACGCTATGAGTAATGGTGGTCCAAATCACCCTTGATACACTCCTGGTCTCTTAGAGGTTAGTCATCACCTTCTTCTATAAATGGAAAACCAAGACAGAGAATCCACAGGGGCGTTGGACATCCTAGCTTTGTCTCTTACTGGCAGTGTGGCCCTGAACCCATTATTGAACTATTTTGTGTATTGAAATTTCCTCATCTGAAGAAAATGAACAAAATAATAATGATAATAATAACAATTTGTATTGAGTAGGTATGAGGATCAAATGAATATATATATATGTGTGTGTGTATATATAGAATATATATAAGTTTTAGTGCAAGGCCTGAAACAAAGTGGACCTTGCTTCATGTTAGGAAAATTGATTTTGCTTCTCATTGTCCCACAGAGCAGATGTCTGCTTTGACTTAGATGTTCTGACTGGAGGCCTATTCTGAATTTTTAGTGTTCTTATAGACACATGAGATTATGGATGTTTTATGGACAGCGAGAATTCAGCCACTGTCTCCATTGTCCTTCCATACCTAGATTTCTAGAACAATCTGTTATAACATCAGGTGACAGATTCATCTTCTTTTGTATGTGCCCATACCTCTTCTTGCTTGCTCAGTTTTCTCAGAGATTTATTAAATTTATTAGTATTGACAACAATTAGTTTTTGGTATAATTACTCATCTTTTCCCTATATCTTTAATTTCTGATATTTTCTTTATTGCTTCAACCTTTCGTTGATTTTCACTGAAATAAATGTCTGGTGCTTAAACACTTTTCAGTTTTTTTTTATCTCAATATACTTTAAAAATGTTATATGTATTTTACTCCCGATACATGGTTTTATACACACATGCATGCAGGCACACACACACACACACACACACACACACACACACACACATATAAATATAACCCTGTAATTGCTTTTGCACAGTGTGATTCTTTGTAAAAATCTAAGTTTCCCCACCTCTTACACTGTATACTTAAATTAAATACCTGTGTTGAACTCTTTGATTTTAGTGTCCTAATTTTCCCATGTAGATATTTGTATACATATTCATCTCACCAGTGTGTTGTCATGACTTAACTTTCAATGAGGTCATAAAATACAATCTTTCGGGTATATTACTTTGCTCACATGGTGCCATGTTAGGAATCCTTCCAAGTCCACATGTTACCCTCATTCATTCTCTATCAGGGACTGCAAAGGATTGCACCACGTGACTGCTTCATCATTTACCCAGCTATGTCTCTATCGATGGCTTTTAACTTAGTTCCCGTTTTTGGCCAGCTACAACAATATTGAAATATACACAATTTCACTTGGCTCCTTCTACGCTTACACTTTTCTTTTCCTACAGCAGAGAGACCCTTAGTTGAAATGGCTGGCTTGAAGGGAATGTGTATTACTATTTCAAATGGCTGCAGGCCAAATTGCTTTCCACAAACACTATACCCTTGCTATGTGAGTACATAACCAAAGTACACTGTTCAGGAATCCCCACTGGCAACATATGATACTTTCTTGACTTTAGGGTTGTCATAGCATAGTCTCACATTCGGCCATTCTCTTCATTATCTCCTCCTCCAGTTCCTCTTTTCCTTCCTCCTTCTCCTTCCTTTTGATATTCTTGGGCATTTTTTTTCTTTCATATGATGTGGTGGTTTGAATGAAAAGTGTCCCCATAGCCTCAAGCATTTGTGATTAAGCCTCCTACTTAGCTCTCAGCTGGGAAGTGGACCCTTTGTAAAGTGGGTGTACCACTTGTGATTTTTATAGCCCAGCCCACCTGCTGCTCACTCAGTTCACTGAGTCCACTTCTTTCCTGCTATTGAGACATGAGATGATGTCCTGTCTGCCTGTTCTGCCATACTTACCCTGCCATGGTGAAGCTTCCTCTTGAAACTTTAGGCTGAAGCAAACCATTGCCTTCCAAAAGCTGCATCTACACAGGTGTTTTGTTCCAGCAATGAGAAGGTAACTGCTACATACGGTATTGAAAGTTATATAGGAACGGCAAACTTATTAAAGCAACAGAATAGAAAATTCACACATTGATCTCAGAGTAGCTGGAAAGGTCAAGTAGTGGAAAATCAAAAGTTATTTAAAGAGATTGCCACACCTGGAAGAAAATAAAAATGGTTTCCCATAACACATTCTCTTAGTATCCTCAACTGTTACCACAAAATACATAGAAGAGATGGTTTTAAACAACAAAAATGTGTTTTCTCATCATTCTAGAGAATCGGAAAGTTCAGGTTCAAGGTCCTGACAGGGCTCCGTCTGGTGAGCGATGTCTCCAGTTTATAGATCAGCCCAGTCTCACTATGTCCTTACTTGGTGGACAGAGCAACCCTCTGCTGTCTTTTTTTATACAGACACTAATCCTGTAGTATGAAGCTTCCACCCTTATGGCTGTGAACCAAAGTTCCTGGAAAGTGCTGCGTCTGACTCAGATAAGGCTGAATGGACTGATAGATCTCCTATAGAGATGGAATGTTGTAGGTTCAGAGCCAAATTACCTTGGACTACCTTAATTAAGGCCCTTATTAGCCATTTATTGCCCACCTCATGTCTTACCTAACATCCTGATGAGTATAAGTTGATCAGATGTGATCCTGCTTTTGGAATGTACTGACAGACCCACAGCTTCCACCAACCCAAGGGCTAAGAATGTCCTCAGATAACATCGGAGCCCAATGGTGGGGATTTTCCCATTTTACTATAACTCACCTGGGATGTTTCAGCCAGTGTATTTGAAAAGTGTCTTACTTTATGACTATCTTTTGTTCTGTATTTACAAAAACTTCATGAAACTGTTAACACATTGGCACATAGAGCTTGGGGTAATCTAAATCTGTGTTCCTGCGCGATGATCACTGGAATTTGGCTCCAGAATAAACGACCTCGTATTTCTCTTTGAAGTGGGAGCTGTGTCTTTTGTGTCGACATGACCTCACTTTGATTATGTCTCTTTGGTCAAAGCTTCTAATACAGTTGGATCAGAGTCTGAGGCTTCACTATTTGAATTTGGGGATGGGCTGCTCGTCTGCCTATAGTACACATATAAAAAGAAGTCCATATGGATGAAATATTTAAGTCCATCAGAACTGAGTGAATAAAATCTTCCAAAGGGCCCATAGAACTACATGCACTGTCTGGATATCTTGCTAACCCACAGCATGTGACCAAGAAGTGATCAAAGAAAGCACAGGCAAGCTTGTCTATATAAAACTTTAATAGTCTGCATGCCAAAAGACACCATAAACAGAATCGATGGCAAAATCAAATAAGACATGTGAAAAATTTAATACTGCAAATAGATCAGGAGATAATATCTACAACGTAAAATGTACTTATTGACTTGAAATAGATGATACTAAAGAAAAATGGATATGAAAGGTCAGTTCAGTACTTCTCTCATTTTTAAATTCAAGTCTAACTTGTGGTGAAGAACACTGTCTATGTTATATATCTGACTATGTAGCTACTGTGGTGATCAAAACACAGAACACCTTAAGGAATCCCTCTTTTCCTTTTGGGGAGCAACATTGGCACCTAGAGGTAACTACTGTCTTCATGGATTGATTTTGCTCATTCTGGAACATCTGTGAGTAGTAACATCAAGTATGCACTTGCTTCAGTCAGGACACAGTCCAAAGATGAAAACTACTGATTTCTGTCACTCAATACATGTTGTATAGCACATTTTTCTGAATTGACATATTTCCTCCTAAAGGGAGAAAGAGGCTTTGGAGACTCAGGAGGACAGTTCTGAGGGAGCTGAAACTCAAAAGATCACGCGACCACTCTCCAAGGTCACAGGAATGGTAAACAACACTTGAGGGGTCCACTCTGACCAGCGTTGTATAGCAATGGAAACTTTCCCTCCTGGGGGCAGGAGGGATGCTCAGGAGACTGAGGTCAACAAATCTGGGCGAAAGGTTGCAAGACGCTGCCCTAAAGATATCCAAAGGGTACACTACTACTTGGGAAGAGACTCTCCAACTTGTCTTGCTGAGCTGCCTAGAAGTCATGTAGTGTGCAGGAGACCGTCCAATCAAGTGAGCTACCTTCAGGTTATGCAATATGTTCCACAGATGAAACTACCATGAGGCATGACCTATGCTAAGGTGGGATTTTTGATGATATAACTCCCTTGGAGTCACCCATGCTCCTGTAAGTACCCCTCACCCAGCTCTTTAAGTAACCACAATAAACTCACTGGTTCACTCAAACTGGTTTTAGCATGAGGTCTACTATCGGTATATGCCTTCACGTCCAACTAGATTTTATTTTTATGGTTTACTCTGGAATATAGAAATATTCCTCACTGCATGTACTGATCTAGTACTTACTAACTTCTTTAACTAGCTTATTTATCCTATCTAATTCCTTTGTATGACCCATGAAATTGAATACAAATAATGTTAGCAGAAATTTTGTCCTGCTCTCTATCTCACACTTTACTACTGAGTACGTTGTAGACATTTTTGAAGGTATGTTTTATCAGATTAAAATGCTTTTTTTGAGCCGGGTGTGGTGGTGCACGCCTTTAATCCCAGCACTCGGGAGGCAGAGGTAGGAGGATCACCGAGAGTTCGAGGCCACCCTGAGACTACATAGTGAATTCCAGGTCAGCCTGGACCAGAGTGAGACCCTACCTTGCAAAACCAAAAAAAAAAAAAAAAATTTTTTTTTTTTTTTTTTTTTTTTTTTTAGGGATGGAGAGATGGATGACTTAGCATTTAAGGCACTTGCCTGTGAAGCCTAAGGGTCAAGGTTCAACTCCCTAGAACCCATGTAAGCCAGACACACAAGATCACGCACATATCTGCAGTTGGATAGCAGTAGCTAAAGCCCTGGTGCACCAGTTCTTTCTCTCCTTCTCTCATTTTCTCACTCACTCATGCTCATTAAAAAAATACTTTTAAAATTTTAATCTACTAAGTATTTATTTTTAAATAATGAAGGAGTGGTAAATTTTACCAAATACCATTTCTGCATCCTTCGAGATAACTTATAATTGGTGTCCTTCTTCTGTCTCTGATGAATTATAGAGTTTTATTTTTGAATGTACTTTTGTCTCCTTGGAAAAAATTCTTCTATTCACTTTGCTGATTTTTATTTTATTTATACAATTATTTAATATTTTTATTTTTTATTTACAAAAGATTATAAAAGTTGGCAATTTGTTACAATGTTTACTGAAATATTTATTTCTTTACCATAGTCCTGGAATAAATAACATAGCCTCTGAATTAGATCTGCTAATGGTTTGTTTTGAGTTATTGCTTCTATATTCATAAAGGATAGGAAACTGATGTTTGTTTCTTATAATGCTCTTGTCAAGTTTTAGAACAAGGTTCTAAGCTAAGAGTATTCTCTTTTCTCATCTCTGGGAAGCTTTTTAAAAAGGATTTTGTTATTTATTCTCTAAATGTTCAATGGAATCTACCAGTGAAGTGGCCTATTCATATTTCTTATGTTGTTTGGGTAAATTGTGGCTTTCAAGGAAATTGACTACTTCATCCTTTTAAAAATTATTGGCAGAGTATATTCTTACTCTTAAAATGTCAACAAAACTCTCTTATACAGTCCCTTTCTATTCCTGACAGCCATGACTTGTATTTACTCTTTGATTCATCCACTTGTCTCATTAGCCTTTTATCTATTTCATTATTTTCTAAGAATCAGTGATAGACTCTGCTGAATTTCTTGCCTTCCCATTTTCTCGTGTAATTTTTCTGCTTTCATATTTTCCCATTGTCCTCAATGTTCTTTGAACTTAATTTGGTTAGTTTTAATTTCAAGTCAAAAGCTTATAATATTTATTTCAATTTCTTTTTTTTTTTTTAAATACTTATTTATTTGAGAGAGAGAGAGAGAAGAAAGAGAGAGAGAGAGAGAGAGAGTCTAAGAATGGGCCCGCCAGGGCCTCCAGCTACTGCAAATGAATGCCAGATGCATGTACTACTTTGTGCATCTGGTTTATGTGGGTCCTGGGGAATTGACCCAGGGTCCTTTGACTTTTCAGGTAAGCCCTTAACTGCTTAGCCATCTCTCCAACTCATCAACTCCTTTTTTTCTTTTAACTATATGCACATAAATGCATTCATTTCCTCTTAGTCCTGCTTGCAATTGTCTAAAAAAATTTAAATGTTTAATCCTTGAATTATTTATTATGATGCTGAAAATATTTTCCAAATTTCACTTTAATTGACTATATGGGTTCTTCAGAAGTCTGCTGTTGACTTCTCACCCTTCTGAGTTTTTTTTCTTTATTTTATTTTACTTTATTTTATTTTATTTTATTTTTCGTTTTTGAGTGCTTGTCCACTTCCATAGCATGCATAAGAGATTTTCTTCCTTAGGTATTTTTGACAACTGATTTGTAGCCTGCAGTACATTTTTGGGCTGTACATGTGTGTCACACATGTATGAGTAATGCATGGGTTTACATTGTGAGAGCCACTCAGTTTGGCCAAGTTTGCTAATCTTACTGTTCAATTTGTCTATAATCTACATTCTTCTGCTTGTTTTGCTATTGGCTAAGAGATGTGTGCTAATATTTCAACCTTTATTATAGTTTTAGTTATATCTCTCAATGGCTCCACCTACTTAAAACGTATCGCTTTCAAAGCAGCATTATTAAGGACTTCCAATCTCTTGAGTGATTTGTTTATTCTTCTATATGCTCTGCTTGATGCCTCATTAGTATTTCCTTAGTCACTTTTCTGTGATACTAGTACAGCCACACATGCTTTCTTTTTCTTTGGCTTTGCATATTAAATGTCTTATTTCTCAACCTTTTACTAACAATCTGCCCTCCATGTTGTTTCAGGTCCCTCATGTTTCAAATGTGTTTCTTACAACCAGCATGAATGTGGACCTTGTTTTTACAAATTGACACACTTAAAGAAATATTTGTATTTATTTACTTGCAAGCAGAGTGAGATGGAAGAGAGACAGAGAGAAAGAAAGAGAGGGCTGGAGAGATGGCTTAGTGGTTAAACACTTGCCTGTGAAGTCTAAGGATCCCAGTTTGAGGCTCGATTCTCCAGGACCCACGTAAGCCAGATGCATAAGGGGGCACATGCATCTGGAGTTTGTTTGCAGTGGCTGGAGGCCCTGGCACGCCCATTCTCTCTCTCTCTCTCTCTACCTGCCTATTTCTGTATCTCTCTCTCTCTCAAATTAATAAATGAATAAAAATAAAATATTTTTTTAAAAAAGAGAGAGAGAGGAGAGAGAATGGGTGTGCCAGGACCTTCAGAAATTACAAACAGCTCCAGATGCATGTGTTACCTTGTGCATCTGGCTTTACATGGGTTCTGGGGAATCAAACCCAGATCATTAGGCTTTGCAGGCAAGTGCCTTAACTGCTGACTCATCTCTCCAGCCCCAAACTGAGACACTTTTAATTGAGTACTTAGCTTTCATTTGATGTAGTAAGTGATGGAATCTAGATATATCATCTTCCTGTTTGTGTGTCCTTTCTCATCTCTGCTTATTTCCCCTTTTTACACTTTTTTGGTCTTGTGCATATATCTTTATTAATCCGTTTCTAATTTATCTGGGTGTATCTTTTAGTACCTTCGCTTACCCCTTCTCTCTGTTCCTTCCTTTTTTCCTTCTCTTCCTCACCCCATTATTACTATCATATATTTCCTTCAACATGTAAGTTTCATAAGGCATTGTTTTGGCTTTAAATGTCCAATAAATTTCAAGTAACCCCCATATACCACCTCTCTGCAATGCTTTCCTTCTTGCTTGCCATTTCATACTCCCATTTGCAACAATTTTTCTTTATTCTGAAAAACATTCAATTTGTTATAGTGTGAGTTTGCTGCTATAATTTCAGCTCGTGCTGTTCTGGGAATGTCTTGATTTTGTTTTCAAGCTTGAAGGATTTTTCCCTGGAATAACATTGTGTACTTTCAGAACTTTAGAGAGGTCGTCCTTTTGTTTTCTTGCATTCTTGGTTGCAGAATTCTCATTACTATTCTGAGGAAGGAAATCTCTCCTTTTTGTGCAGACCTTTAAAAGCTTTCCCTCCACTGGGCATAGTGGCGCACACCTTTAATCACAGCACTGGGAGAGGCAGAGGTAGGAGGATCGCTGTGAGTTCGAGGCCACCGTGAGACTACAGAATGAATTCCCCGTCAGCCTGGGCTAAAGTGAGACTTTACCTCAAAAAACCTAAACAACAAAAAGAAGCCTTTTCTCCAACCTTGGTGTTCAGTTTGGCTGTGACTTCCAGGGTTGTTTTATTTCTCTTTAAGGTTTCTGCTTTTCTTGAATATGTGGGTTGATGGAATGCATCAAAACTGGAAACCTGTAAGACATTTTTTTCTTCTTCTATTTCTTCTAATTGATCCCCACCATTTTCTCTCTCCAGCACTCCAGTTACGCTGACACCACGGCATTCCAGTGGTTTCTTAAAGGTCTTTGTCACTGCTCTGTGTCTTGACCACTCTCAGCTCTCTAGGACTTGATTATCATGTTTGCTCATAACTGTATCTGCTGTGAAACTTACCCACTCAGCTCTTAATCACAGATTTTCTGTTGTGCATGTTGAATGTTTGTTGGATTCCAATTATTCTTGGCTATCTACTAATGCTTGAGTAATATTGGTTAATGTTAAGCTATCTCTGATCAGGACAACTTGTTGAATTATGAGCCTTGCCAAAAGCCATCTGTGCAGGGATGCTTGGAGTACAATCTCCAGACAGGATTTCTACCCCTGGAGGAGCTAAGTGAGGCCAGGAGTTTGAGTTACCTTATCATGATTTAACTATGTGTCTATCTTGAGCTGTGTCTGTACTTTAGCATCCCTCTTCCTTCAACACTTGTTTTGAATACAAAATCTCTGTCGTTGAAATTTCTTTACATTTTTGTTTGTTTGTGGCAAGATGCCACTCTGTAGCCTAGGCTGGCTTTGAACTCATGATCCTCAGCCTCACAAATGCTGAGATTACAGCCACGTGCTATCACTACTGGCTTCTAGTTCAGTTTTATAGGTAGCAAATTCTTCTGCTTAAGCGAGAGAGGAAGGCCCTTGGCTATGAGAACCAGTGATTTGGAATTTGGGAAGGTCTAACAGCACTTTAAGAATTCCTGTTTTCTTTCCATCTTAAGTATCAAGGGGTCTCACATTTTAAAGTTTTTTCGGGTCTTATGCAAATGCACATTTATATGTTTAATTTTCTTCTGTTTTTGTTGGTGTTGTTTCCATATGGCTTTCTCCATTTCAAGATTTGGGTCCTTATTTCTTTCCTTCCTCCCTCCCTTCTTTCCTTCCTTCCTTCCTTCCTTCTCTCCTCCTTTCCCTTCTTTCTTTCCTCCCTTCTTCCCTTCCTTCCTTTTTACCTAACCTCTTCCTTCCCTTCTTTCCTTCTCTCTCTCTCTCAATCTTTCTATATAGCCCGGACTAACCTTGAACTTTCAGGGATCTTTTTTGCCTCAGCTGAGTGGCACGATTACAGGCAATGTGCCACTGGCTAGTTTCACCTTTCTTCAGTTGTAAAAATTATTTCCATTTGTCAAAATTGTGTCTGCATCTTTCACCTGTTAGCTCCGGTCTTGTTACTTTCCAGACTTCCATAATTTAAATTCCTTTATTCTAACTAGGATAAGGGTTAGGAGAACTATAGAAATAAGCTAAACTGAAAATTTCTTTTGATTTTTTTTTATAATTTATTTTTTGTTTATAGTATTCTAATTTTACATTCATATTGGTGACTCCATCCTCCTCCTCCCTGTCCTCCCCCCTCCAAAGGGACCCTCATCAATGGGGAATGTGGGTCATGCATTGTGGAGGTAGTCAAGAGTTATGGGGGATAGGCCAAGAATCTGTGCATAATGACCAAACTTGTGGCTCTAACACTCTTTCTGCCCCCTCTTCTGTGAATTTCCCTGAGCCACATTGGGGTCATTTTAGTTCTACTTCAGTGATGAGGTTTTGGGAGCCTCTGTGTCTCTGGATATCTGGCTTAGTAGTTCTCTGTGTTTATCTCCTTCGGCCTTTTTCTGGTGTCATGTTCACCAAGAAAGCTGTACTCTTGCTCTTTCCCCGCTTTAACTCTATGGTTTCAGCTGGGGCCCTGGTGAGATGTGATAGGCTGATCCTCCCTTCAGGTTTGTCATCCATCTGAAAAAGATAAGCAAATTGTCCAACGGAGAGAGAAGTTAGTACTCGATAGATGGAATGGCCATCGTTATTTTAATTTAATGCCTGTGTCTTTAATATCTGAAAGACATATTTAATTTTTTAAAATGTTTTCTTAGTTTTCTCCCATAGCCTTTCTGCTGTTTCATGGTTTCTATCCTATCTCTCCCTCATTGTAAACATTATGATTTTAGGGTCTCACACCTTTAATCTCTTGTTTTGGGTTTGCTGTCTGCTGAGTCACTTTGAGCCCCATTAGACCTGTAACAGTTTGAATTCATGCTTTGTGAGTTCCTTGTTTGGGGAATTTTTTTTTCCTCCAGATAGTCTACTGACACCTGTGTTCTAGAAGACATCACCTTCTGTGTTCTCCAACAGTATTTACCAGAAGAAAGCAGATTCTAGATTCATTTCTTGAGCTGAGGATTCGTCTTCCTTGGAAAGGGTATATATGTACAGGCTCTGTGTTTACATGGAGCTCAGATTTGGGATTTTAGCACTTCAAAAGGAATTAATCTTTCCAACCAGTACCATAGCAGAAACGAAATTATTATTTCCTTTTGTAACTGGCCCAGCTCTTCAAGAGGCGTGGCTCTCGGTTTATACGTAAATACCAGCACAGCAATAAAAAATGAAGCCTTCAGCTGGCATGTCATGTATCTAAGCCTAATTCTTCCTCAGGCTACCCTCAGTAGCATGAAACTCAGCCTGCTGTCTACATTTCTTCTTTAAGTTTGGTCTCTATCCATTCTTCACTTCCCTTCTAACGTGTTACCTTTGTGTCACTGGCCCAAAGTCCCAACCCAAAGCAGCTGATGGGAAGAAAGTTGTTTATTTTGGCTTACAGGCTTGTAAGGGGAAGCTCCAGGATGGCAGGCAAAGAATGGCATGAACAGAGGCCAACATCAGGTGTAAAACAGCAGCAGGAATGTGTGCCCAATAATTGTAAGAAGAAGAGGGCTATAAAACCCATAAGCCCGCCCCCAACCACACACCTTCTCCAGGATGCTCCAGTTCCCAAATTGCCATCAGCTGGGGAGCTAGCATTCAGAGCACATGAGTTTATGGGGGGGCACCTAATTCAAACAACCATAAAATGTCACTGTGAAGTGGGGAAGGGGACAGGAATTATGGAGAATTATACTAGATCCAAAATTTGATTGCCTGTTCTGGAATATGGCAGGGGTAGAGAAAGGTTGGTTGAATCATCTCAAGTCCCTTGTGTGCCAGAACTGGAACTCATACACAGGGCTGTGTCTCTTGTTTTCTCTCCAGAACTATACCTTGAACCATTTTCTCTATTGGCATGTGTCCTTCTTGCAAATCACTCTACGCTATTCCTTCACATGCATTAGCTCATGCATAGAAGTTGAGGATTGAAGCTCTACCTTACGCGGGTGATCACAGCCCTGTGGTGGTACACACCAGGCTGCAGCGTGGGTCAAAGTCATGTCCTTCTTCATCTAAAACACAGAGCAGGACTCCAGATCAAAAAGTATGTGGGGGTTGGAGAGATAGATGGCTCAATGGGTAAAGATACTTCCTACGCAAGCATGAGGACTTGAGTTTGGTCCCCAGCACCTTGCACATGCCTGTAACTCCAGTACTGAGGCAAATGGAGCCAGGAAGAACACAGGGCTACCTGGTCAGCCAGACTAATGGAAAAATGAGACATTCCAGGCTCCATAAGAGATGCTGTGTCAGAGAAATGAGGTAGAAGAGCAATAGGGGAGAACACCCAATTTTTCCCTCTGGCAACCACTTGCATGCTCATTGGTAATGTACACTGCACACTCTTACATAAACCATTGGCACACACACACACACACACGCACACACAAGTATGCACATATATCACACATATTGCACACAAACATACTAAAAAATAATGTGTGTATCATAGGTTAAGAATTTATAGTTATGTTTATGCAAAATAGAGATTGAATGTTATCTGTCCCCAGAAGCAAATGTGACCTCTCTGTTGTGTGACCATCCTGACAAACATCCATTGGGGTCCTGTCTGCTGTGCTCAGGAGGCTGATTGACAGAGGAAGGAAGAGGGAAGCAGGTTCAGAGAACTCTGTTTGGTGCAGAAAGTAATTATTTTATAACCAGAGATAGTAACCTGAAAACAAAACAAAACAAAACAAAATTCCCCTGTAAGTAGGTACACATGCTGAATATGTCTTCCTACAGCTCTGCATCCAGATTTTGGCCAGGCCTCCCTCCCCAGGGCCTGATTGGGGCAGCATCCCTCTTCCCCTCATGGGAATGGGTTGTGGGGCCACAGTGGACATTCCGGTGGAAGGCAGAGGGTTTTTTTTCTGATACTCTTTGGCTGAGGAAGATAGCAGCATATTTGGTTCCCTGCCATTTTGAAATGCAAATTAATCCTGCTATAGATGAAGATGAGACTTCTGTGGATAGCAGGATTCTTTCAGGAATGCTATGTAAGGAGAAAGAATGTCCCCCTGGACTGTGGGAACCTAGAGTCTCCTCACCTATAAGATCACATAGACAAGGCTGGAGAGATGGTTCAGGGGAGGGGGTATGAGTGACTTGCTGTGCACGAGGACCTTAATTCAAGCCCGCTCACCCATGTAAAAAGCCAGCCACGGCCCGTGTATGCTTGTAACCTCAGCACAGAGGGTGGGGGTATGGAGACAGAAGGAGCACTGCGACTCCCTGGTCTGCCAATCTGAACTAAAAACAGGGGGCTCCAGATTCAGTGAGTGACTCTGTCCCCAGGTAATCAGGTAGAAGGACAATAGGGGTGGTCATAAGATGTCTTCCTCTGATTTTTCACATTTGTGCAGAGGGCATGTGTATTTGTACACACACACATATACACTGCATGCACACATATACACACACCCACACAAATGATATAGGTGAGGCACTTGCTAAACACTTGAAGGACATTCATTATCATACAAAATCTGTTTTCTTATGTGTTATTAATGGCAACACTGGCCATCCCTGATGCTGTGGGTGATGATGATGCTGATGATGACATAAGGTGCCCAGCAAGCCTCTTCTTATTCTCCTCAAGTAGCGACTAAATGTGAAAGCTTAAGATAGCGAATGCTAGTGTTACATTTTCCAAATTCACAAACCACCTCTGGTTAGTACCAGAACCCACCTCAGAGGCTCACTAGAAGACACCCTTCAGGCACTTCCCTAACCCTCATTCTCTGCAGTCCATAGCCACTCAGCAGCAGAGGACAATTGCAAGTGAGAGAAAAATACTCTGGGCAGAAAACAGTTTATACAGACAGGTTCTTTCCATTTGTGAATCCTAATCATTCTTACTACTGCTGTATTTTTGTGCAAATTGAAAAATTGATTCCAAAATGTGTGTGATATTTTAAAAGAAGAATAAGTCAAACTTAATGATGGAGGTAAAAACAACAAGCTTTATGTTACTAGGTGCTCAGGGAACAAATTTGGTGCCCAAGATTCTTGTGCTGAAGTCCTAAGCCCTAGCGTGACTATCTTTGGAGACAGAACCTACGGTGAGGTAAATCAACATGAACCGAGGTCCTGAGGGTGGGGTCCTGATACAAGAGGTCCTTATAAGAGGAAACATCAGATAGAGCACTTTCTCTGTCCTGGCATGGCACCATGAGAAAGCATCATCTACAATGTGACAATAATGCCATTTGAAGGAACTGAATCAGGGGAACTCTGATGTTGGACTTTTTAGCCTTTGGAACTGTTGGGCACGATCTCTGTTGTTTGAATTGTTGATCTCTATTGTTGGCATTTTGTTAGGGCTACACCAAGCTGACCAAGAGGGCAGATACCAAAATTCTACAAACTTCTTCTCCTGGTCTGAGCCACGGGAGGAGGGTAGTTTGGTCAGTTTGGTATTGGCAAATAGGAGGAGTGGGAATAAAATGATTGTGTTTGAATTTGGAAGGGTCAGGAAGCTAGAAAGTATTGTAAAAGCAAAGGGAAGGTTTAATGAGTGGCAGGAGTTAAAGTTAGGGTTTACCTTATGGCTGTGGATTAAAAAGGTCTTGGGGGCTGGAGAGATGGCTTAGCGGATAAGACGCCTGCCTCCTAAGCCTAAGAACGCCAGTTCCAATCTCCAGGTCCCACGTTTAGTCAGATGCAAAGTGACACAAGGGCGCAATGCCGCACTTGACCACAAGGGGGCGCACGCATCTGGATTTCGATCGCAGCAGCTGAGAGACTGCTGGCGCACCCATCTCTGTCTGTCTTCCTCTCCCTCTCTGTCTCTGTGTCTCTCTCCAAAATAAAAATAAATATAAAAAATTTTAAAAAGGTCTTTGTTCTTTATATGACAGGGTGGTATTAATAAAGTTGGCACTGCATTCACTGAAAAAAAGATTGTCTATTTAATAATACATTCTGAGTCTACTGAAAATCCAAATAAAGTTAGTAATGACACATATGCCACACTGTTCACAAAATATTAATGACAATATTTTACATTTTTTCTTTACAATTTTTTTCTTGCATAACTTTTCATGTTTCCTAGAGTTAATCATTTTCTAAGAAGAACATGGTCTAAAGACAAAGAGAACTGCATAAAGATCTTAAACAATTCTTGTAGCCATAGTATGACCAATGGCGTTGGTATTTCTAGCTTGACCCTATTGCACATAGTAGGATAGAACATACATTTAATATGTCTTTGGAAACCAAGGCTTTCAACATAAATGAGAAATCAAAGAAAAGCTGTTGTAGAATTGATTTAAAAACACTAGTATGAATTCATGAGACATTTTCCTTTTTTAAAAAAGTATTTTCAAACTGAGTGTGGTGGTACATGCCTAGAATTCCAGCATCTGGGAGATAGAGTCAGGAAGACCAGAAGTTCAAGGAGATTTTAGATTTCAATATGAAAGACAAAGGTGCATTAGCTCACAAAGTGCACAGATATTTGGCCATATGGGATTATTTTAAATTTAGAGCTTTCTGTTTATTGAAAGAAATAAATGCACAAAATAATTTCAATAGAAATTCATTCAGAATATATGTGATACGAATAAATATTTAATATATGTATATATATGCATACATATTCATGTGCTCATGTATTTACATACTCTGATGTCCTTATCTTCAACTAGAAAAAGAAAGCTAATGGGAAAAAAATGAGCAAAAGCCTTGAACAGACTTCTGAATGAAGATATCCGGTGACTCTCAGAAACATAAGGAGGCTAAGCCTCCTTATTCATTAGGGAGCTGCAAATTAAATAAGATAATGAAAGAAACGAGATAACCATACACAGCCACCAGAATGGCTTAATTAAAGAGACTGGCAATACTAAACTTTAGCATCAGAGAGACTGGAACTCATACACACTCATGGTGAGAGTTTAAATTGGTACTGACAATTTAGAGATCTGCTGTAGCAGCAATCAGTGAAACAGAACACATGCAGAACTTATGACCCAAAGTTCAACTCCTGAATCTACAGCCAACAGGAATGCATGCCTGCAAGCACTGAATGCAAACTATTAAACTTCAGACTAGGTGGCTAAAGGTCCACCAATAGAAGGATCAAGGCTCTCATGGAATATTCACCAAAAAAAGGCAGAACAGAAAAGCCATGGAGACAAGGGAATGATATGACATAATTTAGTAAGGGTGCACATGGAAAATGCATATCAAATAAATCCCTTCTAATTCATAATTCATAATTCAAAGTTATGAATAGTGGCTATTGGAGTTAGTGATTGGAATAAGAGAAAAGTTACCACAAAACAGGTACTTCCCAAGAGTCTTATTCCAGTCTAGCATAGGGTGCACACATTGTTTTCAGCTTCTGTGAGGTGCTGGATGATAATGGCATGGAATGAATGCAGCAGAAAAACTACTCATCTCTTGGCCCGGAAGTGAAAGAACTCCAGGGCAAGTTTGAGGCCACATCCCTAATGAGCTGCACACTTTCCATCCACTCACCCTGCCTCAAGCTTGTGCTACTTATCAGTGGGGGGATATTTAATATGTAAATTTGATTTTGTTCACCATGGCACATACTTTTATTTTTCCTTTTGAGAAATAATGGACTCCACATTTCCCCTTTAACCTCTGAATGCCAGGAAATCTCCAACACTCTTTTGGGTTTTCCTTTCACAGGAAGCGGAAGCGTGAGTCCGGCACCTTAGACCACTAGGCCATCCTGACATGCTCAGAGTTGCACTTTTAGAAACATTCACAGTACCCTTCTGAGGAAAGTCATTTTATGGAGACCGACTTAACTCACCTGAACCACAGATACGCATTCATATTGGATGTTATAATTCTGCCTCAAACGTTATAGACACAGGACACAGAGGACTTCTAGATTGGAGTCTTGAAGTGATGAATATTATCACAATGCAGTGCTGGAAGGAGTCTGGGAATCTCTCTTAATCTCTTAATTCATAATTTGACTCCCCAGCGGCCTTGTAGAGCCAAACATGGACAATGGCATCAAGTGGACTAGGGCACCATTCACAGTGGCTTGATACCGCCACACCCAGGTAAAGGCTTCAAGTGGGCCAGGATACCATTCACAGTGGATCGATATAGTCACATGCTGAAAATGGCATCCAGTGGACTAGAGTACCATTCACAGTAGATTGATGCAGCCACATATGGGCAAAGACATCAAGTGTACTCGGATACGTTCACAGCGGATTGATAGATATGTGGGTAACCTGAGGCTCAAGAAGTCAACTGCATATGATGATGCTTTCTTAGGTAGGAGGTAGTGATGTCAAGAGTCAAAGCCAGGATTCTATAATGCTATAGCAAAAATGATACATGTTTGCTTATATAGTCCATTTTTATTTACTGTGTTTTTCAAGGAATTTATAATTAAGTTTCCAACTTAACACACAAAGGTAGGCACCTTCTCTTCTTCAAACTAAGCATGGCTAGTGCCTTATGGCACTTTTAATGGAAGGGATTTTCATTCCCTTGATAATATACCTGCTTAAAGCATTTCTGCTGGGGTTGGAGGGATGGCTTAGCAGTTAAGGTGCTTGCCTGCAAAGCCAAAGGACCCAGGTTTGATTCCCCAGAACCCACGTAAGCCAGATGCACAAGGTGGCGTATGCATCTGGAGTTTGTTTGCAGTGGCTGGAGGCTCTGGTGTGCCCATTTCTCTCTCTCTCTCTGACTCTCTCAAATAAATAAACAAATAAAACTTTTTTAAAAACTAAAAAAAAAAAAATACATTATAGTCAGTTATAAAATGCTGGGATGAACACCCGACCAGACATGATTTAGGGAGGAAGGGATTTATTTCAAGCTTCCAGATCCAGGGGAAATTCCACCTATGGTGGAAAAAGCTGGCTCCGACTTTAAAAAACCAACAGAGAGAAAAACCAGCCCCCAGCCAGCAAACACAAGAAGCAACAAGATCAAACCTAGGCAGAGCTCACACCTTTCTGCATACCTTTGGGCTGGAATTCACATCCACCCTCAAACACACCTTTAGGCTGGACCCCAGAATTTGCCCCCAGTGACACCTCCTCTAGTCAGACAGCTGGAAACCAAAGTTACAAGCTTTAATAAAACACCTGAGTCTATGGGGGACACACATTCGAACTACCACAATTCCCAACCCTATTATCAGATCTCTGTCTTGGTTATATTTCCTCTTATTCCATAAATGATCTCTTCATTCTCAATTGTTTGCTCTCTTATGCAAAAACTTTTTAACTCCCACAATCCCATTTGCTGATTTTAATTTTTGTTGCCTGTGGTTTTGAGGCAATATATATATAAAATAAAATCTTCCTCAATCAAGTTCATGGTGTTTTACCCCTGTTTTCTTCTCATATTTCTCCAGTTTTGTTTCTTATGTTTAGAAGCTTAATGAATAATGCATTTGGAGTTGACTTTGGTATATTTGTTGTGACATGTGCGTAGTCCATATACATCATTTTGTATGTGAATATCTAATTTTTTCACTGACATTTATTTCTCCACTGTTCATTGCTAACAGTTTTTTAAACTAAGTAGACTATCAAGGAATAGGTATATTTCCTGGCTCTTTGTTATTCCATTGGTCTTGTATTTTCTTTACTTTCTTTCGTCAGCCTTTTGTGGTTTCCAAGCGTATGGATCCTTTACTTCCTTGGATAAATTTATTTCTAAATTTACTGTTGTTGATGTTGCTGTTATGGATGAAATTCCTTTTGTTCACTGAAATATATAGAAATGTTGTGGATTTTTGTATTCTATAACATTACTAAATTTGCTAAATATAACAAGCCATGTTTTGGTGGAGTTTTTCTAGAATTTTCAGGTATAAGAACATGTGCTTTGCAAACAGAGAGAATGTAATTTCTTCCTTTCTGGTTAGGGAACTTTTTTATTTCCTTTTCTTATCTAATTGCTCCAGCTAGCACTTTCAACATGATAGTGAGTACAAGTGACAAGAACATATATCACAGTCTTGTTTCTGATCTTAAAAGAAAGCCTTGGGCTGGATAGATGGCTTAGCGGTTAAGGCCCTTACCTGCAAAGCCTAAGGACCCATGTTAAATATCTCTCAAGATCCCAAGTGAACCAGGTGATACAAGTGTACCCATGTTAAATATGGCAAAAGTGTCAAGATCCCAACTCTCTCTTTCTCTCTCTCTCTCGCTATCACTCTCTCTTAAAAAATAAAAATAGAAAATAAAAAAAGAAAGCCTTCATTTTTTTCAGCGTGGAGCATGCTGCTATCTTTGGGGTTGGAGTGTATGGCCTGTATTGTATTGAAATATGCTCTGAATGTTGAATATTTCCAAGCTCTTTCTGCATATGTTGGTAATATCATGGTTTTATCTTTCCTTTCTGTTAATGGGATGTATCATATTTATTAATTTGCATATATTTAACCATCTTTACATCCCAAGAGAATGATCCATTTAACATGCTTTTTCATTTATTTTGCTTGTAGTTTTTTTTTTTTACTTTTATTTATTTATATGAGAGAACAAGAGAGGGAAAGAGGCAGACACATGCAGAGAGAGAGAGAAAGAGAGAGAGAGAGATGGGCATATCAGGGCCTCTAGCCACTGCAAATGAACTCCAGATGCATGCGCCACCTTGTGCATCTGGCTTATGTGGGTCCCGGGGAATTGAAATGAGATCCTTTGGCTTTGAAGGCAAACTCATTAGCTGTTAGGATATCTCTCCAGCCCTTGCTTGCTTTCAGTTTTTGAAGTTTTTGCAACAATGTCTATCAAGAATATCACCCTAGAGTTTTCTTATAATGTCATTGTTTGTCTGGTATTTGGGACTTTCTGGCCTTTGAAAATTAATTTGGGAGTATTTCTTCCCATTCAACTTCTAAAGAAGAATTTGAAAAGAATTGGCATTAACCCTTCTCTATATAATTGATAGAATCAGTCTGTTAAGCCTACAGATCGTAGATTTTTCTTTCATGGGGAATATTTTTATTATTGTTTTGACTGTTTTTACTCATTATTGGTCTTCAAATTTTCTCTTTCCAAGGTGATGATGTCTCAGCAGGTAAAGGTTCTTGCTTGAAAATTTCCTTTCCTTGTGATTCAGTCTTGGTTGTAAGTTCTGCAAATTTGTCTACATCTAGTTTATCCAAATTATTGGTACATGATCCATTGTAGTCTCATGATCCTATGTATCTGTTTGATTATCAGCTGTTTCTTTTTCATTTCTGATTCAACTTGAGTCTTGTTTCTTATTAAAAAAAATCTAACTAAGGGTTTGTCAAATTTGTTTATCCTTTCAGAAAATCAGGACTTCATTTTTGTTAGTTGCTTCTATTTTTTCCTAGTGTATCTATCATTTATTTCTGCTCTACTCTTTATTATTTGGTATGTTATGCTTCTATTGTGTTTTTAAATTTCCTTTTTGATCTGCTTGGCACACTAGTTATTTGGAAGCATAGTGTTTATTATTAAAAATATCAGTTTTCTTCCTGGTATTGATTTCTAGTTTTATGCCATTGTGGTTACAAAAATAAAACCCTCATATTATTTCAGTCTTCTTAATTTGATTTACAGCTTGTTTTGTGCCCTGAAATGTGCTCTACTCTGCCAGTGTTCTGTAAATAGTTGAAAAGAATGCATTTCAATGCTCATGTTCTGTGTGTGTCCATTATGGCTAAAGTGCATTTCAAGTCCAACATTTCCTTATTGATTTCCTGTCTTGATCTGTTGGTGGTAGTGGGATATTAAACTCCTCTGTTATTATTGTATTGCTGTTTATCTCTCTCTTCAGATCTATTAATATTTGCATGGTATATTTAGGTTCTCCTATCTTGGCTGCATATGCATTTACAAGTGTTATATGTTCCAGATAAACTAACCCATTTTATTGCTATCAAGTGACATTCTTTATCTCTCATTTTTTAATTTACTCATTTTGTCTGGTATAAATGTAGCTACCTTGCTCTCTTTTATGCCTATTTGCATGGAAGGAATCTGATTTTCGTCTCTTCCCTTTCAATTTATGCTTGTCCTTAGAGCAATAGAAGTCTCATAGCAGTGTATTCTTAGATTTTTAAAAATATATTCCACTCAACTACTCTATATATTTGATTAGACCATTATTTATATTTAAGGTTATTGATATATAAAGAATGACAACTGGTGTTTTATAATTTTCTCATTGCTTTAAACATCTTCTTTTCCTTTCCCCATTCTTTTTTTGTTATTTGTGTGTGTGTGTGTGTTTTATTAGTTATGCATATAGTGTATATACAGCCATGATGGTACCATCGTTAGCCTTCTCCCTGTCCTCCCCCCATAGGTAATGTGGGTCTTACCTTATGTGGGTAGCCATCAGTTATGCGGGAGAGGCAATGACTCTGTGCATAATGACCCAACTCATGGCTCTAACAATCTTCCCACCTCTCACTCTAGCCCAGGCTGACTTGGAACTCACTCTGTAATTCCAGGATGGCCTCAAAAGAACTCACAGCAATCGTCCTACCTCTGCCTCCTGAGTGCTGGGATTAAAGGTGTACACCACCACACCTAGCTTCAACTTACCATTTTTAAATGGTCACTGTAACTTGTATTTATTTATTTATATGTGTGTGTGCATGTATGTGGCACCAAGGCCTCTTATTGCTACCAACACAAATGCTTGCACTGCTTTTTGCATCCAGATTTAAGTGGTTACTAGGAAAATGAGCCTGGACTGACAGGCTTTACAAACAAGTGGCTTTAACCACTGAGACATATTCCCAGCTCCCACACCTTAGTCTTTTAAAAAGAGAGAGAAAGGGATAGACAAAGAGAGAAAGAGAGAGAGAGAGAGAGAGACCATTCCAGGGCCTCTTGCCACTGTAAACAAACTCCAGATTCATATGCTACTTTATGTACCTGGCTTTATGTGGGTACTACTGAATCGAATCTGGATGATCAAACTTTGCAAGCAAATACTTCAACTATGGAGCAATCTCTCTGGCCCCTCAATTTAACTCTCATTGTGTATAAAACCACTTTCACACCAGTATTTACTTTTGGATGTCAAAGTTTAATCTTTTTTTTTTTTTTTTTACATTTTGTATCTCTTCTTTTTTGTAGCTACAGTTATTGTTAATAGCTTTTACCTTTTGAACTTTTATAAGAGAAATATAGATGCACACACCATCATTTTTAAAGTACTTAGAGTGTTCTGAATTTGATTGGGCATTTGTCTATGGCCATACTCTCCTGAATGTGCTCAGTCTTGTCTGGTTGCATATTTACTTTTACCACTGAATTTTACACATTTGTGTCTTGATGCTATTAATGAGCATCCTTCATCCACCTTGATTGACTCTCTTCAAATTTCCCAGTAAGGCAAAAGTGGTCCCGATGCTGACTCATGCTAAGCTCCGATGCTGACTCATGTTGAGCTCCGCTCTCGTTTGCTTGAGGCCTATCGATCTCTCTCCTTTACCTGTGAAGGACAGCTTTGCTGGGCAAAGTATTCCTCATTAGCCTTTTTTCCTGCTTTGCATATATCCTCCCACTCTCTCCTGACCTACAAAATTTCTGCCGAAAAATCCACTCTTAGCCTCGTAATAGTTACCAGAGATGTAAAGATATTTTTTGCTTTGATGTTTTCAAGTTTTATTTTTGAGTTTTGACAGTCTTGATGCAATCTTCTTTGTGTTGAATCTTATTGGAGACTTTTGGATCTGAATACTTATATTTTCTCCCATTTGGGGAAGTTTAAGTCATGATTTTTTAAAATAAGCTGTCTTACATGTAAGTGAATTAAGAACTCTAAAATATGAATTGAGTACACTTTTACCTTTTTTCTCCTTTGACTGTATATTTTCAAATGCATGTCTCTAAGTTCACAGGTTCTTTCTTATTCTCAACCAATTCTGCTGTTGACCTTATTGCACATTTTTTTCTCCCCTCTCTCTGTTTCTTCTTACCTCCTTCCTACTATCCTTCCTATTGGCGGGGGGTGGAGGAGTGGGTGGGGAGTCAGGGTCTTATGTAGTCCAAACTGGCCTCAAACTCTTTATGTAGCCACGTGTGTCCCTGAACTCCTGATTCTTTGGCCTTTACTTCCCCAGTTCTGGGATGACAGGCATGAAACACCATGCTTAGTTGATACAATACAGGAGATCAAATGCGGGCCATTATGCATGCTAGCTAGGCAAGCATGCAACCAATTGAGCTGCATCTACACCCATTCATTCCCTCATTGTATCTTTCAGATCCTCCAGAATTTCTGTTTGCTTCTTTGTTATGATTTCAGTGTCTCTGTGAGACATCTATTTTTGTTGTCATATTGTTTTCCTAATTTTATTGAACTATTTTACTGCTTTACAATTCAAAGCAATGTTTTGAATTATTTGTCAGGCAATCCATAAGTCTCCATGTATTGGACCAGCTACTGAAAGCTCGCTGTATTCCCTTGGCTGTGTTGTTTCCTTGGTTTTTTAAATATTTTTTTGCTGCCTCGCTTTAATGGACAGGTGTTTTATATCAGTCTTCTTCGACACTTGGAGAACTTATTTCAGTGAGGTATAACAAAATATTCCCTTAGGGACTGGAGAGATGGCTTAGCAGTTAAAGCGCCTGCCTGAGAAGCCTAATAGCCTCCAGGTTCGAATCTCCAGGTCCCACGTATAGCCAGACACAAAAGTGATGCAAGCGCACAATGTCACACATGCACACAGGGGTCGCATGTGTCTGGAGTTAGTTCACAGTGGCTGAAAAAGCCCTGGCATGCCCATTCTCTCTCTGCCTCTTCCTCTCTCTGTCTCTGTCTCTCTCAAATTTATATGTGTGTGTGTGTTCCCTTATAGCTGGAAGTGAAGATTCCAGGTTGATGGTTGCAACCATTTTGACTCTTTGAGGGGGTAGCAATAGCAATGTGTCTCAGTTTATTTACTTTGATGGTTGAGGTCAGCACTGGCAAACATTGCAGGGGTCCTCAGTGGCCCACATTGTGAGTATCTGGAAAGGTGGCAAATACTGTTTGAGCCGGTTTTGTAATAGAATGGTCTTCATGGATCAATGTATATAGTATTTAGAATACGTGAAGCATTTCAAAGTTGTGTTCAACTGACCAAGTCCCATTCATCTGGCTTTATTTCTGAGGTTCTGGTGCTAAGAAAGCTGAGACTGGGAAAGGGGAGTGAGCTGGCAAAGACTCATATTCTGGTTCGCAGTACAGACATAGCTATGGCCTGGATTCTTGATCCAAAGCTCAGGGATTTCTTGCAACATGGCAACTAACTCTGTGAAAAGAGAAATAATCACCTCCCTGTGGCCTGCTTCGCGCATGAGGATGTGAGCAAGCAATTCAGAAGGTGCACAATGTTCTACAACATGTGTCCTCATGACTTTAAACTCAAAACCAGGTCCCTATTTCCCAGCACATGTATCTGTTCTCAGATCTTCCAACTTGGTCCTTAATAAGCTCACCATGGTGCAAACAGATGGAACATGATGCAGGCAGGCCAACCTCTTTCCCTTTGGCATTTCAGCTGCTCAAGACTCTGACACCTTGTAGGTCCCCATGGCAGGGCAAACGTGACAAGTCAATTCTACAGCCAGCCAGGCTCCAGCAAGCAGTTGTGTAATGAGAGGGGCTCTGATTTCTGCAGCAGGAAGGAGACAGATATGACAAGTGGATTATCAGAGATGAGCTGTTATGCAGGAAGGGAAGCTATAGCTCTTGGTTTCCCTCAGGAATTGTTCTGTCTACCTGGCATGAAGAACGAAGATGTCCAGCAAGATGGTGACAACTTTGTTACATGAAGATTCAGGACTGTATTTGAGATTGATGACTTCATGAAATACATAGTAGAGATCATTGTTTTTCTTTTTCTTTTTTAATTTGAGAGAGAAAGAGAGAGTGAGAGGAAGAGGCAGAGAGAGAGAGAGAATGGGCAAACCAGGGCCTTTTCAGCCACTGTGAATGAACTCCAGACCCATGCGCCCCCTTGTGCACATGTGCGACAGTGCACGCTTGTATCACTTTTGCACCTGGCTATACATGGGATCTAGAGAATTGAACAACCATTCTTAGACGCTTTAACTGCTAAACAATCTCTCCAGCCCTGTTCCTATTTTCTTCTTAGGGTTTACAGAATCATATCATGGACCAAACCCTCCAAACCCTTGAATAAAGAAGATTCTCTTCTCTTCCTTTATTTTCTCTTCTTTTCCTCCTTTCCTATCCCCCCTCCTTCTGCTTTTTCCCTTCCCTTATCTCTCTCAGTACTGGCTATGAAGCCAAAAGTGTTCCTGGGATAAGATCAGTTAAATTCATAACTATTCTCCTATAAATATATGGCAGACACAGGGTATAGCAGGCCCTGGGATGGGAGATTATGCTAGGTGTCAGTGAAAAATAGTGTAGTAGAGTCTGGGTGACAAGGAGTGGGAGATGCTTGGAGCAGAAAGCTGAACAGGAAAATGTAAAGCAAAGCCTTACAGTTAAGTCCAAAATAAGTATGAGAGACTGTGACATTTATGAGCAGCCTGGCAGACCCAAGTCATCCCACGAGCCTTAAGACCAAAGGACCAAGGTCAAATTAGGGTACAAACTGGAACAGAGCTGGAGCACAGCAGGAAAGCTCTTCAGCAGCAGTTGCTCTGCCATCTTCAGTGTGCTTGACAGTTTCCTCTGGATGCTATTGATTCTAGACATGTTCCTGGGTCCACCTTCCTAGCTGCTGGTTGTGGGAGATTGGATGGGTCACAGGAATGGGGACAGCAGTGACTTAAAGGCTCAGAAGCAGGGATGAAAATCTAAAGGCACACGAGCATTTTGGAGACATTCCATTTTCAAGCTACAAGGAAGGGTGGGACAGGGGAACAGGAAAAACTTGAGGCCGCTTGATGCCAGAATTCAGAGTTGTGGCAATAATACTGTATTAATAAGAGTCCTCCAGAAAACAATCACACAGGGTTACATAGTTATTTCTCAGTCCCCATGGCAAACGGGTCCCCTCCAGAGACACTACAATCTCAGGATGCTCCAGTGACTTTTATATAATAAAATGGTACAAGTGCCATTTATGTGTAGCCTAAGAAGTAGCTTTAAAACCATCTCCATCTTACTTATAGTACTGAATACAATTGAGTGGTGTGTAAATAACGCGTATGCCATATTGTTTAGCACACCATTACAAGGAATCAAAAGGCTGCGCATAGAAGATACTCAAAGACCCCGCCCCTGTATTTCTGATCCATATTTGGCTGACTCTATATGGAACCCAGCTCTGTGGTGTGTGTGTGTGTGTGTAAGAGTGTAAGAGAGAGAGAACAAGAGCTATTATGAGAGACTCGTGTAATGTGATTGACAGGCTTCATAACCCGAAAAATCAATGCTTTAACTGAATTTGAGTCTCAAGCCCTAGACACAAGGACTCGAATGCTGTCAATCCCAATCTGAATGCTGGAGATCATGATGAGATGGGTGGTGAAATGTCTCAGTTCAAGTCATGGGGCAGAGAAAAGGAGGGTGACTTCTCTTTCCTCTTCCTTCCTTTTGTCCTCTAGAGAAACCTTCCAGAGGTGACATGATGCCCACCCACCCTGTGGAGCCTCTCCTTCATGGCGACACTGACCTCCACTGATAACACCCTCACCAGCCTCACCAATTCACAGTCTGACTGATAAAATTCTCACAGAGTTAACCCCTTCCAATACCAGTACCCACACTGCTCCTAGTACGCCTTCCAGTGACAGCCACCAGCGCCAGTGTCCACTAAGCATTTTGGTGCTGGGCCAAGGTCCTGAGCTGAGGTGAGTCTGTGACTGTCTCTTTACTTCCACTTTACTAGCAGACAGCCTGACGCAAAGAGATCAAGTCGATTTCCCAAAGGCGGTCAGCTTTTCAGAGTACAGAAAAGGCTTTGGCGTAAGGACATCCATCCTTGTTTGTGGCCATGCTGACCCCAGGAGGGAAGAGAGCAGCAAAATCCCTCCGTGGATGAGGAAGCAGCTCTCACGTTTTGAGCCGTGGATCATCTGACGCTTAGTGGTGCACCAGCTAAGCGTGCAGAAGTATGGCCGTATTTTTTTGTTGTTGTTTGTTTCATTTAGGGCCCCCCCAGTGCATTTGTGTGTTTGAGGGGGCCCCCATCCCCTGACTCTTGCAGCTTTACTGTCCTTTGTCACGTGCTTTCATCTCAGGCTGTCTTCTCATATTAGCGCCCAGAGGCAGATGGCAGTGTGAGCCACTCGCGCCCTCCCTCACACTGAGGCACAGTAACCTGACTTTTTTTGTTTCCCACTGACTAATTAATTCCTTAGACCTCATGCTCTTTGAACAATATGCCCACAGGGTAATGCCACATGCTGGCAGGTGCAGACCTGTGGGAGAGTGCAGTTTGGATCCAAGGACAAAAGAGCGCGGCGCTGAGGTGATGGCATTTAAGTGGCAAGCCCTGCATTTTGTGATTTTAATAATCTTTCTCATCTTTAGCACGACAAACATCCTCATCAAAGGTGAATCTATGCCAGATCCTCCTCCTCCTAGCTGTCTCGTTCTCCCTCGCTGTCCTGTCTATGAGGTGAACATAATCCGTCCCCCACCAGTGGGTTGTGGGAAGAGGCACTGCCTGCGACTAGCAGGGAGGAATGGGCTGCAGGCCATGAGCTGCTCCCTCCATCATCACTTACCCAGTCTTTGGAAGGTGCTCAAAGGGAGATGCAGCTGTGGCTTTACCCCCATCACTTTCTTAGGGAGCGAGAGAAAACTTTGACAGAGAGCTTATGGGCTCCACTTAGAGCCATTGGCAAGCAGTCTGGGCTTAGCATGAATGACTTGACTGAGCTCTGCAGCATGTCAGGGAAACATCAGCATCTTAACTGCATTCCAGCCGCCTGCTCCCTCTGGCCAGTGGGAAATCAATCACAGATCACAGGGAAAACTGAGCCCAGGAGTTGAGCTCCATCCAAGAAAGAAATCCCAAGGAGCCAAGAGCTGGGGGAAGATCTGGTCTCGGAACAGTATCTTCCCGAGGCGGGGGTCTCTTATCTACTCTGTGCAGTCCTTTGTTTCCTATTGACCTCTTGTTTCTGGGTTTGAACCCCTTGCCTAATGTTGTACTTACTTTTTGTTGGTGGGAAAAACACCTGAGCGGAAGCAGCTTATGGGAGGAAGGGGTTTATTTCAGGCTTACACAATCCAGGGGAAGTTTCATCCTGGTGGAAGAAGCTGGCTCACGTCCATAGATCAGTTGCACAGATTCTACCAACAGCAGCAAACATGAACAGCCAGAGGTCAGAACTGCTCTGAACATACCTCAGGGCTGGACTACAGGCTCTGTCTGGTCCCAGTGACACCTCCTCCAGCAGGCTGCTGGAGATGACGTAGGAAGTTCAAACTTCATCAAAAATCCCTGAGATTATGGAGGACATACAATCACATTCAAACCACCACGCCTTGCACTGGCTCTGTGTTACTTTTGACCTTTCGTCCATGCGATGTTGACTCTTTAGCCTTGTCTTGCTTTCTGAATTCTAATCCCCAGATGTCGCCATTGCTTATGGAAACTCAGAAGGACAACAGTGGCCATAAGCATCGGCTGTTGAGTGTCTGCTGCATCCATGGACCCCTGTGGACATGAGCCTAATGACACTGGAACATTGGCTCTTATCATGTCCATCTGGATCATGATCATGCAAAAACAAGACTCACCCAAGATCTCTTCATTTGTTTACTGAGAGTGTTCACTGTCAAATTCATTTCTATCTGATTCGAACGTGAGCAGGACAGATGCTGCATCTCATCTGTACGATCTCATTTGGTCCCACAGCCTTGACCTCAAAAGTTGATGCCTCTCAGGTCTTGTTTTACAGTTAAGGATCTGAACTTCTCCAGCAGGATTTCACTTGGATAAGTCTCCTCATCTGTAGTTGGAGCCATCATCTGTCTTCCTTCTAAACCTCTTCTGTTCATCTAGCAAATGGCACCATTATCCAAGTCTGACAAAGTGGAATCCAGGAATAAAGTCTTTCCTGACTCTTTCCCTGTGCCCAATTAGCCACTAAATTCTGTCAGGTTCCCCTCACCCAAATCTGTTTCCTATCAGCTTCGTCTACATTTTCATATCACCTCCAACACTACTCATAATCAAGTCTTACCTGGACTATTGTTTGAGCCTCCTAACTGGCTTTAAGCCCTTTGGTTTTAGTTCCTTTCATTAATTCTCCACACTATGAGTAAAATTTATCAAATACAATATGATGTCTTTTGTTTTCCTGCTTAAATTTCTATAAAACTTATTCCATTGCCTTCAGAATAAAGAGCTATAATTATATACTTTCCTCATTGCTGAGACAAAACAGCCAACAAAAGCAAGTTAAGACAGGGTTTCTTCTGGCTCATGCCTCAAAGACACAGTCCATCACGGCGGGGAATTATGGTGAAGGAGGATGACGAAGCACCCCCACCCCATTGCACCCATAGTCCGAAGCAGAGAGTGGTGAATGCTCGTGATCAGCTCACTCTCCCCTTTTTATATAGCCCACAATACCCAGCTCAAGGAATGGTGACCCACAGTTAGGGTGGGTCTTTCCACCTCAATTAACCCAATCTAGAAATTCTCTCACAGACATGTCCAGAGGCTTGTTTCCATGGTGATCCTAAATCCCTGTCAAGTTGACAATTTAACCATCATAGGTGCAAGTAGAATTTGATGCTGTTTATTTTTTTTTAACTTGTGTCATTATTATTTATTTTCATGTGAGTGTGTGTGCAGAGGCACACCAGAATCTCTTGAAGATGGAATGCCAGATGCTTACACCATTTTTTTGTATCAAACTTTCTGTACGTGGCCAGGGAATTGAACCCAGGCCAGCAAGCTTTCCAAGCAAGTGCCTTTAACTGCTGAGCCAACTCCTCAGCTCCCCACCCTCCAATATTTCTTACACTTGGTAGTTTGCTCCTTGAACCTGATGTAATTCTGAGCCATGTGCACTTCCTGTGATATGATACTCTGAGTTCTGGGACTTTGCCCAGCTCTTCCCTTTAAGTGGAGGATCCTAGACCAACCCCTTTGTCTAGTTTCAGCTAGTAAGTGTTAGATCTTACCTGCTCTGAAGTTAAGTGCCTCATCTATGCGCCCTGACTTAATATTTATTTAATATATTTAATATTTAATTAATTAATTTAATTTATTTTATGAATTCCTGCCCAACAAGAGACATCCATGAGGAAAATAACCATAAATCCATGAGTCACTTTACTCACTGATGTGAGCAAACATGTGACAAAAAGCAGCTTAAGGAAGGAAGGGTTTATTTTGGCTTACAGTTCTATGGGGGCACATTCCATCTGGTGAAGAAGGCAAAGTGGCAGAAGCAGGAGGTGGCAGGTCGTACTGCAGCCACAGTTAAGAGGCAAACAGCCAACAGGAAATGGGGGTCTGTCTCTAAAACCTCAAGACCCAGTCGCAGTGATTCACTTCTTCCAACAAACTTCCACCTTTTAGAGGTTCCATAACCTTCCCAAACAGTGCCACAAGCTGAGGACCAAGTGTTCAGCATATGCGTCAATGGGGCAGGGGTGGTTCATAGTCATTTGTCAGCACATTGTCCCATGAAATGTAGGTCACAATCAATAAGTACTTGATAAATAATAATAATAAATAATATTTAAAATAGATATATATAATATAAATATATAAAAAGATATAATAAATAATAAAATAACAATAAATAATATTTAAAATAAAATAATAATAAACAATAAGTACTGGATAAATAGGTGATTACTTGAAAGAAAATGGGTCAGTCAGACACTATGAGTTTATCATCCATTGGTACCACAAACAAAAGATTGATTTATTTGACAAGCATTTCCAGAATACTCCCTGTGCTTCAGATTGAGTGCTACGTAATATGAACCTGAGAGACAAGGGCTAGTCTTCTTCCTAACCAGCAGGACCTTGACCTTGGACCACGTGGTTCATTTCACCTTTGCACAAACCGCATTTTTGCTCTAAGGAAGCAAACTCTCCGGGGTCTTGATTGGCCCAGTTTATAGGATCAGAATTAAGTTTTAGGCAAATAGTTACTTCCTTTTCCTTTGTTCTCCTCTCATTGCCCTTCATTTTTCTTTGTTCCAATTCCATCTCGTTGTCTCTTCAAAATGAAACTCCTTGCCATTTCTATACTCCCCATTTCACCTTCCTCTTTTCATTCATTTATGATGCTCTGGATCTCACTTCCAGTGTGCTTGTTTAAGCATATGTAGGTGGGACCAAGGAGAGGTGAGATGTTAGCATCTGAATTGATTACCCAGGATCCTATCTGTTGGGCCCCACAAGGAGCATCTAGCAAAGGAGGAGGTGGTGAGGGGAGCAATGGAAGAGTTGAAAAGGGCTTAGTGTTGATTCCTCCCAGACATCTTCTTGTGATGTTTCTCCGTCAATATGAGATTAGACAGGGGAGAAGGTTTAAATACAGTCACGCCTCTCATTGCCTGCTAATCTGCTTCTCTACATTCCCACACTAGGTCCTGTGAAGGGGTGTTGGGCATCTGTCTGCTGATTCACACAGAGCCTCCTTCTGCCCAGGACATCTCAGAGAAGCCCTGAGCAGACACTTCTGCAGCCCTGGGAGAGGTGGAAGTATCAGAGTTGCCTTTCATCTCTGGAGTTGGTAGAAGAGAAGGTGAGAAAGGAGTGGATGTGTGGTTCCAAGAGGGCAAGAGAGGAAATAACTAAGCAGGGAGAATTCTTTCCAGTTTTTATCACCCATCTCTTCTGCAGTCCTAAAGGGTGTAGCTGACTCCAGGGGGGGCATTGTGCTTCCAGCTTCCATGTTGTTATGCCTGTATAACATCTTCTCCCATTTACTGTGGGTGGGACCTGATAGTTGCTTCTATCTTATAAATATTCCAACAGTGGTAGAACATCAAACCTGTGATTATTTTCTCTAAGACTCATTCACTCTTTCTGCTTTCGCACTTGCTCCCTCCCTCCCTTCTTTTCCCCCTCTCCCTGCTTCCTTTCTTTGTCTACCTTCCCTTTAGTCCTCTCCCCTCTCCTTTGCCTCCTTCCTCTTCCCACCCCCGCCCCTCCCCCCACCTCTGCCCTCTGGCTGGCTTGGAAGGAGTAAGCTGTGGCACAACCTACAACTACAAGGGACTGAGGGACTGAATGTTGCTAACAAGCACAGGGGGGTGAAAGGGGATCTTTAGCCTCAGGTGAGAAACCAGCTGTGGCAAACACTTGAATACCTTGCCTGTGTGACCCCAAGCAGAGGATCCTAAGTCAGATTCGGACTCTTGTTGATGTTCAGAAACTGTGAGAAAATAAATGGCATGCACTTGTCAGCAGTCAAGAGGGGTCTTCTGCAATGATGAGACAAGCGGTATTAGAAAACTGCTACAGGGGGCCCCTTTCCTTCCTGCCTTGCACACCAGAGCTTGGATCCCTTCTTTTCTACAATTAAAATGAACCCTTTGGATGGACACAGAAGCTGCCAATTTTCCGCAGTGCAGGCGCAGGCCTTCCCAGCAGAGCCACCCCATGCTGATACTGATGAGGGATCCCCAGTTGTCCTCCTTGTAAAGAAATTTTGGGATCGCTTCTGTTCAATTTAGATAATTTGCTATTTCTTGAAGTATGTTCTTTTCTGGGAATGGGTTGTGGTGGCCTTTTAAATTTTTCTGTCTCTCTTTAAAAAAAAAAATCTTTACTTAACAGTCTTTGAACATTTGCTATTTAGGTTTCATTGGTTAGCAGGAAGAAAGTACTTTCATTGTCAACTTCAAAATGCCTTTCTCAAAGTACACTCTTTAAGGGCAGAGTGGCTTGCCCCAGGCTAGTGTCTCCCAACTCACTCTGAACATCCCTAGTTAAAAGGCAGCCGTGGGGGACACAGAGCCTCCCAGAAGTTGGACTCAGCATTCTGAGAAGATTGTTAGCATGGTTTTGGATACAGAGACTTTCAGTCCTTAATCTGAAAGGCACCTAAGCTTTAGGCAGAAAGAATCGGGACTGAATTTTCCCACATGTGAACGATTCACTGGCCATGAGGAAGTTATTTAAACATCTTCTAGCTCCTCCTCCTCTCCAACAATGACGATTATGAAAACCAAAGTGGCACAATGCTTAGGCCTTTGACTGTTAGCGGAACATGGAATAAAGGTTATCTTTTCTTCTCCTTTGTGTGTGTGGAGGAGAGATCTGAATGAGAGAAAAAAAGCAGAGTGGAAGTTCCTTAGGGATGAGAAGCTGCATCTCACAGTGGTGTGGCTTGCTCTATCTTCCCCCCTGGATGTTTGCCCTCTCTTTCTCTCTTTCTCTCTTTCTCTCTCTCTCTCTCTCTCCCCTCCTTCCTCTGCCCCTTTCTTCTAAGTGCTGTAGAACAGAGCTTGGCTGTAAACACTACTCGTTGCTGTTGTTTTATTATTACAACGGCAGTCATTGTCATTGTCACTGTTCCATGGCTGTGCTGTCCTCCTCCTCCTTCTCACCACCATCATTTCATTCCTCCCACATTTTTCCCTTTGTCTAGTAGAAGCACCTGTATCTTTTTCTATAATGTCAAAATAGAAGGCCTGAGTAAATTACACTTCCTGACTTCCCTGCCATCAGGCATCTGCCTCAGTCATAACAGCAAGGAGACACTGTCAGAGGACGAAAGCTTTGGATGCGCTTCTCATTGCTGTACTTTTGCCAGTGTCTCTGGATTCCTTTGTGATCCTAGCAGTTCCCTTCCTGGGCACTGGAGCCTCAGCATGGTGGCCCTTCCTCAGGACTCTCAGTAGACTCCTCCCTGTCTCTAGTACTGCTTGAGTACCTCTCCCTCACAGCTCAGCAGTGCTAAAGCCATACCTTCCCAGGGTTCCTTTGTTCCCTTCAGCTCCCACTACAGGAACCCACTATCTCCTGCAGTGACTCACCTCTATGTCATCAGATTACCTTTTTGCTTTGTCAGTATGAGAAACAGATTGATAGCTAGTTACTTGAATTAGAACCTTTCTTTCTAACATGCCTAGTATGCCATGGCAGTTTGAATGGGATTGCCCTCATAGGCTCATGTGCTGGACGCTTGGTCCCCAGCATAATGATGCTATTTGGGAAGGTTAAAGAGGTGGAATCTTGCCAAAGACAGTATGTCACTGGGGGTGGCCCTTGACGTGTTACCGCCCTGTGGGCTTGCTTGATGTTTCATTCTCTCTACTTTTCTCCCTGCCGATGTGATGTGAAGCCTGTTTCCCTGCTCCTGCCATGCCTTCCTTTCCACCATGGACTCTACATTCTGGAACTGGAAGCCAAAATAAACTCTTTCCTTGGCTAAGTTGCTTCTGATCTGACACTTTGTCGCAGCCATGAGAAAGTAATGGATACATCTTCACTGTTGTATTGCATTGAATCTCACTTTTTATCTTGCTGTAGCCCAGTCTGACCTCGAATTCACTCTGTAGTCTCAGGGTGGGCTAGAATTCACTACCATTAAAGGCATGCACCACCATACCTGGCCTGAAACTGACTCATAAAGGCAGTGACTCATTTGCTCACCCCAGAGGGAGAGGTATTATAAGTCTTTTCGAATCTGAGCTCTTAGGGTTGGCTGCCTCTGTACTGGTCCCCTTGACTGGGCATCAGCAACTAAGTCATTTTTTTCTCAAGGCTATCGAAGACAATATGGCACACATGGATGCATCTCCTTCCTATGTTACTTCTGGCCACATGTGAAATCCCCACAAATGGTTGGTTTCACCTACTTGTTTTGGTGCTAAAATGTCAAGAATCATTTAATCCTTTCTTGAATTCTGCACGATCTTGTATATTTTTCTCTTTCTTTCTTTCTTTCTTTCTTTCTTTCTTCTTCCTTTTTTTTTTTCTTTTGGCTTTTTCAAAGTAGGATTTCACTCTAGGCCAGGCTGACCTGGAACTTGGTTTGTAGTCCCAGGTTGGCCTCAGACTTACAGCAGTCCTACTACTTCTGCCTTCAGAGTGCTGTGATTGAAGGAGTGTACACTACAGCCTGCCAGATCTTGTATATATATATATATTTTTTGAGGTAGGGTCTCACTCTGGTCCAGGCTGACCTGGAATTCACTATGTAGTCTCAGGGTGGCCTCGAACTCACAGCAATCCTCCTACCTCTGCCTCCCGAGTGCTGGGATTAAAGGCATGCGCCACCACACCCGGCTCAAGATCTTGTATATTTTTCTTTCCCAACCTTCTCTCTGTTCCTCTCTACCTCCTTCTCTTCTTTCATTGGCTGAAAAAAAAACATGAAAAGATGCTCCTTAACATCCAACAAACTAGCTGCTATGATGATGTCTGGAAAGCTGGTATATTTGTTTTATTATAGCAATATTTTTTCTGAGAAAATTGGAAAGCAAAAATTTTATTTTCTGCCCATGGTTACTGAGGTAGTAAATGATGGAACTTAGATTGTAAAATAATTCTGATTCCAAAACTAAGAAAGTTAATAACTATATCAATACATCATCTGTGGGTCTCTGGCCCCTCAGGGGCTGTTGCACATCAGCACCTAGAGATGTCCAGGTGGCTGGGGACCAGGGACTTCAGTGGCTGTGAGCACGATGGGAAGAAACACCCAGGAGACTGCGTCGGAGGACAGCTCGTTTATTGGCCAGAGGAGTGGGCTTACAAGTGTTCATGTAGTGGCAGGAAGGGGTACAGGGTATGGGTCACAGAGGGATTGGCTACATGAGAGTTGCTTGTTGATGTCTTATTAGCATATAGAAACTTTAGGTGGCAAAGGGTCACATGATTTCGGGTAAACTGAAACCTGAGGTTTTTTTTTTTTTTTTTTTTTTTTTGAGGTAGGGTCTCACTTTGGCCCAGGCTGACCTGGAATTAACTATGTAGTCTCAGGGTGGCCTTGAACTCAAGGCGACCCTCCTACCTCTGCCTCCCGAGTGCTGGGATTAAAGGTGTGTGCCACCACGCCCAGCTCTGAAACCTGAGTTTTATCAAGACATCCAGATGCCTTGCCAGGGAGGGAGATTATCGAGATTTTCAGGGTCTAAGCCAGTCTCAACCTCCTGTGGCCTGAGGCTTCTAGTTGTGCCCGACAGTCATCCATCCTATCCATCCGGCCACTAAAGAAAGTTCAGTACATGTCAAGCACTTGTGATAGCCATGGTAGTTGATAGTCAGAAGTGCTATTCTCTAAAATCCAGCTTCAGAAACTGTAGGAAATATAACTGAACGTGGGGGCCACAAAAGTTTTTGCAATAGTAAAAGGTTTCTGAATGAGCAATAGCCAAAAATTGATTGGAAATCAAACACATAATGACTCCAGGGTGTTTCTGGCAGTACTCACCCATAATGCATTGCAACTTCACTGTGGTCTGAACACACAACATGCACACTTCACACTGCATGTGCCCTCACACCTCTCAACACCAGAAAACACTGCCCTAAACATGTTGGCCCAGATTCAAGTCAATTGAATTGTAGTACTTGATTTTTTTAAAAATATATTTATTTTTTTATTTATTTGAGAGAGGGAAAAAGGCAGAGAGAGAGAATGAGCATGCCAGGGCCTCTAGCCGCTGAAAATGAATTCCAGAAGCATGAGTCCCCTTATGCATCTGGCTTACATGGGTCCTGGAGAATCGAACTGGAATCTTTTGGCTTTGAAGGCAAATGCCTTAACCACTAAGCCATCTCTCCTGCCCAACTTTTTATTTTTTTACTATTCATAAAAAGGTTGATTTGTTCCTACAGGAACATAGTGTCTTAATTATTGAAAACAAGACTTGTAATATTTCCATAGTATCATTTCTCACCATGTAAGCATCATATTAGTGTGTCTTCAGATTGTATTGTATTAGAAGGTTTGACTTAAAAATGATTGTTTGGCCTGGAAAGATGGCTTAACAAAGTTATTGTTTCAGTATCTGACTTGAGTCTCTTTTAATAAAAAAAGGTGTGGGGCTGGAGAGATGGCTTAGCAGCTAAGATACTTGCCTGTGAACCCTAAGGTCCCAAGTTTGATTCCCCAGTAGCCATGTAAGCAAACAAGGTAGTGTATGTGTTTGGAGTTTGTCTGCAGTGGCTGGAGTCCCTGGCATTTTACTCTTTCTTTCTCCCTGCCTCTTCCTCTCTCTCTCTCTCTCTCTCTCTCTCTCTTTCAAATAAATAAATAATATATAAATAAATTGTGAAATGAATTTTGACTTAAGATTAGGACAGAATTTCCAACAATTTCTGAAATGGCCTCAAATGTACTTCTGCCATCTTATATTATTGTGTGAAGCAGTATTTTCAGCACTGATGATAAAGTCAAAATACTAATCGATTCTGAAAACTGTTGAAGATGCTCCATGTCACACAGCATTAAATATTCACTGAAGATTTAGTTATTTATGTAAAAATAAACAAGCACATGCATTTCATGGGTATTCAAATTTGCTGTCGTTTCTAATAAGTTGTAGAATTATATTATTCCAATGAAGAGTTTAAAAATAAATATCAGGCTGGAGAAATGGCTTTGTGGTTAAGGCACATGCCTGCGAAGCCCAAGGACCCAGGTTCGATTCTCCAGGTCCCACGTAAGCCAGATGCACATGGTGGCACATGCATCTGGAGTTTGTTTGCATTGGTTAGAGACCCTTGTGTGCCTGTTCTCCACCCACTATCTCTAATAAATAAATAAAAATAAAATCTTTTAAAAATCTTTAAAAAATTGCCAGGTGTGGTGGCTCATGCCTTTAACCCCAGCACTCAGGAGGCAGAACTAGGAGGATCACCATGAGTTCAAGACCACCCTGAGACTACATACTGAATTTCAGGTCAGACTGAGCTAGAGTGAGAGACCCTACCTCAAAAAACCAAACAAAAAAAATCTTAAAAAATAAATAAAAATAAATATCATTATGATATCATTATGATTTGTTATCAGTAAATGTTTGATTTATGTACCAACTTTACATACCAATATATCTGAGTCATATAAAAAATCTTGAGCAAAGATGGATTACAAGCAAAAATTTAAAAAGTTTAAGAAGTCATGATAAGGCTGAGGAGATGGCTCAATTATTGAAGCACTTGCTGTACAAGTATGAAGGCCCGAGTTCAATCCCCAGAACCCAAGTTAATCCGGGGTGGGCACGAAGGCCTGCCTGTAATCACAGGACTCAGGAGGGGAAGACAGAGGCTCCTTGGGGAATGCTGGCTAGCTAGACTAGCTAAACTGGCAAGTTCTGGATTCAAGCGAGAGACCCTATCTCACTAAATAAGGTAGAGAGCAATATAGGGAGACCCTCAGCATCACACCTGTGGTTTCCACATGCACCATTACAGGCTTGCACATGTACCTGATCAGATACACTAGCACAGACACAACATGCACACACATAATGCATGTATACCACATATGCATTGCATCACACCTCTGGTTTCCACATGCACATGCATGTACATGCACCTGACTCACACATAGGTGCACTAGCACACACACACACACGCATGTACACCACATATACATTGCCAAAAAAAGGAAGAGGAAACCTTGATAATTCTATACAGAGTGAGCCCTAGAAAACAGGGGATAAAGTGATAAATATGGTTGGAGGAGGAATTAGAAGATGAATGGGGAGAGGGCAAAGCTGAAAAACAGCTGTGAGGTGAGAGAGTCAGATTAGGGTACCATGAGGCTGTGGGTGGCTCTGCTGCTCAGCAGAGCTCATGTTCAGACACACAAGGCAACACAAACACATAAGGTCACACATGTGCACAAGGTGGTACACGTTTCTGGAGTTCAATTACAGTGGCTGGAGGCCCTGGTACACCAGTTCTCTCCCTCTCAAAAACAACCAAAAAAATTACCAAAAAAAATAATAGAATCAGAACTCACGGCTGTAGTTATGTGAATCTCTGTCTGTGAGGGGAGAGTGATGGCCATTAGCCAGGCCTGTAGTATAAGATGATATGAAGGCAGCTGTCTAGAACTGGAGCCATCTGAGACTTTGCCCCACTGCCAGGTGCTCCTTGAAGCTGGCAGACCACCTGAGGTGCCTTGTCAGTGATAGAGCAAAACCATTACTCACAGAACTGCAGGCAGCATGAGCCTCAGGCTGTCATTCCTGGGCCTCTGACGTACAGTAGCATAGAGTGACCTATGAGGATTCACTGCTTAGGGTCCCCAGTCTGGGGGAACTCAATATGTTACAATAGATTACAAGGGAATCTTTTGTATTGGTGGGTTAATATATAACAACCTATGTTGTATGGATTTTGAATATCAGAAAGAAGAAAACGGGGAAAGGTATTGAAGGAGCAATAGGCAAAAAATATACATCTGACAAAAACTAGTTTCAGAACCAAACAGCTCAACAAATCACGAGTAAACATGAAGGAAATCACAAATCTATGAAAATAGCTCACAAATCACATTAAGAGATAAAGATTCCTATAGGCAGGAAGGACTAAATGCCACTAAAAGTAGTTAACTGTTGGACCAAATATGAAGGGTACTTTCCACAACTACAGTCACCTTAACAGTTAATTGACTGTTTAAAGCAAAGGTATTTACAATGTGCTGTGGTATCTATGGCACATGTAGAAGAAGATTGTTGGATGGTGTTGCAGTCAGGTTCGTGGTGCTGGCATAAGTCACCTGACCAAGAGCAGCTTTGGGGGAAAAATGGGTTTATTTGGCTTATAGACTTGAGGGGAAGCTCCATGATGGCCGGAGAAAACAGTGGCTTGTGCAGTGGGTGGACATCACTCCCTGGCCAACATAAAGTACAAAGCAGCAGTAGGAGAGTGTGAGAAACACTGGCAAGGGGACACAGGTTATAACACCCCTAAACCCGCCCCCAACAACACACTGCCTCAAGGAGGCGTTATCCCCAAATCTCCATCAGCTGGGATCCTAGCATTCACAACACCTAAGTTTATGGGGGGACACCTGAATCAAACCACCACATTCCGCCCTTGGCCCCCATAAACTGATATCCATACATGACGTAAACTGCAATGGATTCATCCAACTTTAAAAGTCCCCATATTTTTTATCAATCCAAAGATGTTCAGACATCCCCATAATCCAAGGTCTTTTAACTGAGTCATAACACCAAAAATAAAAAAAACCATAATGGAACAGAATAAACATTCCTACTGCAAAAGGTGGCATTGGGCATAGCAAAGAAATATTCAACTAATACAAGATTTACACAGGGCAAACATCAGACTCTGTAGCTCCATGTCCAACAACTCTAGTCAATAACAAGTCTCCAAGTCCAATAATTTTAACCAGAAACAATTTTCTGTAGTTCCAATTCTGCCCCTCCAGCTAGGCTACTCACAGTCCTGGAAACTTCATCCGGGGCCAACAGCTCTCCTTAGCAGCCATCTGGTGGTCCTGGCATCTCCACTGGGTCTCCACTGCAACCCACTCCTTAAGCAGTCAGGCCCCTCTGGCAGAAATCACTTGACCAAGAGCAGCTTTTGGGGAAAACGGTTTATTTTGGTTTACAGACTTGAGGGGAAGCTCCACATGGCAGGGGAAAACTATGGCATGAGCAGAGGGTGGACATCAACCCCTGGCCAATATAAGGTGGACAATAGCAAAAGGAGAGTGTGCCAAATACTAGCAAGGGAAAACTGGCTATAACACCCATAATCCTGCCCCAAAATACACTGTCTCCATGAGGTGTTAATTCCCAAATCTCCATAAGCCGGGATGCTAGCATTCAGAATACCTAAGTTAATGGGGGACACCTGAATCAAGCCACCACATTCCATCCCTGGCCTCCACAAACTGATATCCATACATGATATAAAATGCAATGCATTCATCCAACTTTCAAAGTCCCCATTTTTATTTATTTATTATTTTTTTTATCAATCCTGCAACAAGTCTCTGGAGTTCCAATTCCGCCCCTCCAACTAGGCTACTCAGAGTCCTGGAAATCTTCATCCAGGGCCAGCAGCTCTCTTGGCAGCCATCTCATGGTCCCAGCATCTCCACTAGGTCTCCATGGCAACCCACAGTCCATACTTATGGCTCCGTTGGGGCCACCTGAATCAAACCACTTAAGATGGTAATCCCATAAGAGATGAGAGCTAGGGACAGGGAGAGCAGTGCTGTACGACTTTGCTGTCTGCAGAGTGGGGTAACACTGTTTGAAGGTCAGCTGTGATGGAGTAAAGCTGTGCTTTGTAAAGGAGAGCAATCACTAAAATAAATAAGCAGGGCGTAGTGGCGCAAACCTGTAGTCCCAATACTCAGGAACCACAGGTGGGAGTATCACAATGAATTTGAGGCCACCCTGAGACGAAATAGTAAATTCCAGGTCAACTTGGTCTACAGCAAGACCCTACCTTGAAAAAACCAAAATAAATAAATAAATAATAAATAAATAGTGAATTACCCAATAGTGGAACTAGAATGACATAAAAATGTATAATCAATTAACTCAAAACTGGAAGAGAATAAAAGAGCAAAGAACACATATAATAAGAAGAAAGCAAACAGTATGGAGTTTTACAAACCAAGCACAGGGCTGGAGAGATGGCTTAGCAGTTAAGGTGCCTGCCTGCCAAGCCTAAGAACACCAGTTCAATCTCCAGGTTCCAAGTTTAGCCAGATGTAAAGTAACACAAGCACGCAATGCCATGCTTGCCCACAAGGGGGCACACACATCTGGAGTTCTTTCACAGTGGTTGAGAGGCTGCTAAGCCATCTCTCCAGCCCCCATTTTATTATTTTAATCAACACATAACTGTTCATATTCATTGGGTACAAGGTGGTGATCTGATACATGTATGCTTTTATCTAAAGAGCAAATCAAGACGATTAGCATCTTCAGTTCCTCCTTTGTTTATCATTTCCTTGTGAGAACATTCCAAAATCTTCTCATAACCATTATTTAATTTTTTTAAAAAATGTATTTCTAAGGAGGGAGAGAGAGATTGGATGTGCCAGGGCCTCTAGTCACTGCAAACAAACTCAAAATGCATGTGCCCACATGTGCATCTGGTTTTATGTGGGTACTAGGGAATCAAACCCCAGTCATTGGGCTTTACAGGCAAGCACCTTAACATCTGAGCCATCTCCCCAGCTCCTTACCATTATTTTAAACTCTAATTTGGTGATTTTATTTTTCACGAATAAACAATTGCAAATCTGGATGGATGGATGGATGGGTGGGTGGGTGGGTGGATGGATGGATGGATGGACAAATAGACCTGGGAAGACAGTTTGGCATCATCATCCAATGGATAGTGTGTACATTGAAATGACTGTAGTTTAAACACGAGAACAAACGTTTCCAGCAATACATGATGTCACACATCAATGATCAAAATGAGAACTCAAATTCTCAGTACAGAAAGCAGACCTGCAGGTAGTTACTAGACCCAAGTAGGGAGCTCTGCCAAGGTCTGGGTTTAATATTGAACCAGAGAATGAATCAAGCCCTGTGTCACCATGGCAGAAAGACCCTTCCTTCCCAACACACTTCTCTTTGGCTATAAGCATGAACAAGACACCCCTCCTCCTACCTTGTAGGGTATCCTGTCTAAAGCAGTGTCTGGTCTCTGGAACAAGATATCTTTGCAAACTATTATAGATTCAAATGCTGCCAAAGAAACCTGTCATTACATCTGCCTCTCAATCTTCGAGCAGAAGGCTGATGCACTTGCCAGCGTAGTTAGAACAGATTCATCAAAGCCATCCACCCTTGCATGCAGCAGACTGATACCATCACACTTATCTCAGTACACTGTGTTTGTTTAAACACCTAAATCCTTATGATTCACTAGAAGGAAGTTATGGATTCCCATGGAGACATCATAGCAAAAAACCAATAAATAGTAGAGGTGTTGGGGGCATGATTATAAAAATACATAAATGTCTCATGCTGGAGATGCAAAGAGAAGAATGCATCTGGTGAGCCTTAAGGAAGAATTGGAACCAGGTCTGTGGAGAGATGGCTTAGTGGTTAAGGTGCTTGCCTGCAAAGCCAAAGGACCCAGGTTTGATTTCCAAGGACCCACATAAGCCAGATGTACAAGGTGGTGCATGCATCTGGAGTTCGTTTGCAGTGGCTGGAGGCCCTGGTGTGCCCTTTCTCTCTGTCTCTCTCTCTCTCTCTCTCTCTCTCTCTTTCCCTGCCTATTTCTGTATCTCTCAAATAAATAAATAAAATTTGTTTTAAAATCTGGATAAACATTCCAGAACTTTCACTCATCTTCATGGATCTGACAAGCAGTTCAAAGGATTGTAATGAAAATCTGTCTGATTCTGAAGCCCTGGAGTATGTTAAGGCTGCATTGCTCTTTTCTGATGTTTCTATCCCACTTGTTCATTCACTCTGTAGCAGTCAGTGTACAAGAACACACCTCGCAGATCTTAGGCCTACTTTGTGCATTTGATTCACTTTAAAGTTTAAGAAATGTTGGTTTACTGGGTACATCTGTAATCTCAGCACCTGGGAGACTGAAGGAAGGGGACTGTTGTGAGTTCAAACCCAGCATAGGCTATATAGTGAGTACCGCTCCAGCCAGGGAAGGAAGGAAGGGAGGGAGAGAGGGATAGAGGAATGGAGGGATGGAGGGAGGGAGGGAAGGGAGAGAGGGAAAGAAGGGAGGGAAGGAGAGAGGGGATGGAAGGAGGGAGGGAAGAAAGGAAGGCAAGAAGATAGAAAGAAAATGAGGGAGGGAGAGAGAGGAGGAGAAATAAGGAGATAAGGGAAAGAAAGGGAAGGGTAAAGAGGAGAGGAGAGGACAATAGTTTAGGTATGCCTCTTATTTATTCTCCAAGAGCACTGAGCTACACTCTGTCCTCATCCTCTTTACCTTGCCAGCACATGCAACAACAACTGAGACCAAAAACAAAGTCTTTTGAGGGTTAGCTCTTCAACTTGGCATAGAACTCACTATGTCACTTCTACGTACATTCAATTGTCCTCACTAAATAAAGTACCAAAGGGACACACATAACCCCCACCCGACAAAGGCAGGGGTTACATGGAAGGGAAAAGAGCCTATTGCATTGGTTTTATTGTAAGTCTGTTTATGCTAAATCAAGTTTGTAATGAAAATATGAGGAGTGTTTTGACAACCATGCTTCAAGGTCGAGGAACGCTTGTAAGTTTCCCACAGTTAGGGTTGCTTTGTCAGTTTGTGTGGGCTCTTTGATGGTCCTGCATACGTATGCACAATGAAGAGTGTCCATATTTGAAAGAACAGTGGCACGCCTTTAATCCCAGCACTCGGGAGACAGAGTGACTCCATGACTCCAGGCTATCCTGAGACTACATAGTCAGTTCCAGGTCAGCCTGAGCTACAGAAAGACCCTCCCTTGAAAAACCAAGAGGACAAAAAAAAAAAAAAAAAGAACAATGAAAACACTTAGGCTGGGGACGTGGCTCTGGATAAAGTGCTTGTACCCAACTCTGAGTACTCGAGTTCAATCTTCCCCAGACACCCAAGGAAAACGTCAGAAGCTGTGGTGGGCTTCAGGAATTCCCATAAGCTGAAGGTGAGATGGGAGGTGGAGACAGGAGAATTTCCTGGAAACTCACAATGAGTTCAGGAACAAATAACAGCAGCAGAGCACACACACACACACACACACACACACACACAGAGAGAGAGAGAGAGAGAGAGCATAAGGATAAAAGATGAGAACTGACCTAAAAGCTGTCTTCTGACCTCCACATGTGCACTGTGGTACATGTACTTCTGCACGCTCACATGCATACAAGTGAACATGCACACATACATGTGTGTATGCAGATACACACATACACACAATTCTTATTGACTTTTTTTAAGATTTGTTTATTTACTTATTTGAGAGAGAGAGAAAGAGAGAATGGGCTGGGGACTCCAGATGCATGCACCACCTTGTGCTTACGTGGGTACTAGGGAGTCAAACCTAGGTCCTTTGGCTTTGCAGATAAGCGCCTTAACCACTAAGCCATTTCTCCAGCCCACACACAATTTTTTAAAAATTTTAAATAACTGTGAAGAACCCTACACTTTTACTTTTCTATTTCTGCCCAAACATACCATCTCAGAAAGGTTTTCCCAGAATGATCCTTTTGAACATTGTCCTATCCCCTCGCCCTCTGACATATTGCATTAACCTATTTAATTTTCTTCACAGCACTTATACATAGCTGTAGATACTTTGTTACTTTAATTGTTATAAAATTTATTGCCACGTATGCTTCATAAAACAAGGACTTTGTCTATGTTTTCTATGGCACTATCCCCAGAACTTAGAATAGTGCCTCACACAAAACATGTTTGTTAAACATTTTAGGACATGAATTTGTTGATATCCCCTGAGGTAGACCAGCTAAACTCTTGCTGCTATTGAAAAATGGAGTTGGGGCCTGTGCTGAACCTGGGCCAGGAGCTGGGGAAGGCAGATAAGGAGGCCTCCAATTCGGTGCCCACACACAGGGCCCGATATGGATTTGTTTCTGCTGGGTGAAGAATTTAGCTTATTTAGGAAAGCTGCAAGCTTTCAGCTCATGATTCCGCCCTGGTGTCTAGCTTCTTCCTTTCCAATTTGGCGTGTACCCAGCCTTGGAAGGAGGCTTCTCCTACTTCTAATGAGCGGGATCAGATCTCCTGAAGTGATGCATATTTTCATCTGTAAAAAGAATATCACTTGGTGAGATTTGACTCCTCGCAGCTGAGAATATAATAACATGAAAGAGTTTGAAGGAAACCAGAAGTTAAGTAGCCAATTCTCTCCTGCAAGAGCTGCAGTACAGGGAGCATCATGGGCAGTGAAGCCATTAACTCCATCTCTATTATTTCTCGTGAAGTTGATATCATCCAGACATGAATATAGTTCTTGTTTAATAATATTAATAATCTTGGGCTGGAGTGATGGCTTAGTGGCTAAGTGCTTGCTTGTGAAGCCTAAGGACCCTGGTTCAAGGCTTGATTCCCCAGGACCCATGTAAGCCAGACGTACAAGGTGGCACATGCATCTGGAGTTCGTTTGCAGTGGCTGGAGGCCCTGGTGTGCCCATTCTCTCTCTCTCTCTCTCTCTGTGTTTCTTTCTCTTTCTCTCTTTCTGTCATTGTCAAATAAATAAATAAAAATAAATTAAAAAAAAATAATAATATTAATAATCTCATGAGACAGATAACACTATGATCGGATAGACAAAAACATTCAAGTTCAGAGACTTCAAACGATTCACCCAAACTCATCTTGTTTAGGTTGGGATTCCCACTACAATGGAAAACTTACTCTGACGTTTTGCACTAGAAGAGAGGCAGAGGCATGGAGTGGGGTGGGAATCCAATTTGGTTGCGTTCATGTCCTCACCGCAGCTGTTGTTACCTGAATAAAACCTGTATAATATTGGGACTACCATCATGTCGTCATGGAGATGGAGGAGGGCAAAATAAAAAGAAAAATGTCTTCCAAATACAAGGTGGACAACTTGGGAAGAAGAAGGGTTCAGTGGAAAGAGGCTGCAGAAGGGGATTATGATCAGGGTACACTGCACGTTAAAAAAAAGCTTAAATTTTTTAATTAGAAAACAAAAGAGGCTGGAGAGATGGCTTATCAGTTAAGGCACTTGCCTACAAAGACAAAGGACTAAGGTTCAGTTCCTCAGGGTCCACATAAGCCAGGTGCACAAGGTGGCACGTGTATCTGGAGTTCATTTGCAGCAGCTGGAGCCCTAGTGCACCTATTCTCTCTTTCTTTCTCTCTCTCTCTCTATCTTTTTTTTTTCTCTCTCTCTCTCTCTCTCTCAAAAATTAGATATAAAATAATTTTATTTTTAAAAGAATACAAGTCATGAACCTGTGGCAGTATCTTTCAGCAATGAAGGAAAATGCCAAGGAAACTTTAAAGACTGCCCATAGACCTTACAACTGATGGATGGATGACTTAATTATTTAGGCTACTGTAAGATATTCTGGGAGAAATAACATTAAATATATGTTTTCATATCAACTCTGGGCAGTGTGGTAGTAGTTTGGAGAGAGAGAATTAGAGATCCTGACGGGTTACTTAGTAGCCCTGTGTTCTTGGGGAAGTTTTATGACATATAGGAGCCCCTGTTTCTCTATTGGTTACTTTCCCGTTGCTTTGAGCAAACACTTGAAAAGAAACAACTTGAGGGTGGAAGGGTTTATGTTGGCTCACAGTTTAAGAAAGGGCAGAGTCCACTGAGGTACTGCAGATATGGAAGGAGTGTGGTGGCTGGTCACATTACATTCATGGTCAGGAAACAGAGACTGATGCATGCTGGCGCTCGGCTTGTTTTCCTTTTTAAAAATTCAGTATGGGACCCCAGCCCATGGGATTATCTCATCCAAAATCACAGGAGGTCTTCCCTGCTCAGTTAGTCTTCTCTGGAACTACCCAGACATACCCAGAAGTGTGTTCCCATGGCGATTTTAAATCCCATCAAGTGGACAAGGAAGGCTAACAATTCTGATTTCTTAATCTAGATAATGGGTCTTATCATTGTCTAGAATCCATAGATGCTCTGTTCTAAATGCATCCCCCGAATTTCAGGCATAGAGTTGTCATTCCCAATAACCAGCATTATAAGCCAGTGGGGGCTTTGATGAGGTCCATTCCTCATGAATGCACTGATGGCAACTGCCAGTGAGCTTCCAGGAGCAGGTTTGTGATTGGTTGTCCATCTACCTCCCACCATGTCAGAGCAGATGAGAACACTCACACAAGAATCCAGGACCTTGATCTTGGACTTCTAACCTGAAAAATTAAATTTCTGTTCTGTACATTGCCTAGCTTAAGGTATTCTGTGACAGCAGCACAAAACAGGAGACCAGACTAGCCTACCTGACTACTTGCACTCTATACGATGGCCACAGGAGGCACTCAGCACAGTGCTTCGGACACTGTACATGCGGAACAACTACTCTTCAGTTCAGTCCTCTGGCTTTGCACCTTCTTTTTTCATTCAACATCCCTGGTTAAACTCCTTCTACACCCTGGCTTCAGAAAACCTACACAAAGCCCAGTTCTCCCTCCCCTCCTCAGTAGAGCAGAGGCTTCAGTATCAACATGAATTGGAATCAAACTTCCAAAATGGAGATCAGGACCCAAAAGAGGAACTGCTGAACTCCCTGTGCTGGGCATTTTCCTGCCAGAACAACCAATGGGACAGTATAGTTCCCCTCACAGCTGTCTCCCTCTATCCCTTAGCCTGCCTCCCTCGGATAGAGTTATTCAGTTTTTATCACGCCCTCAGTGGCCACCGTCATATCCGAGTTCTCTGTGAGCCCCCTAAGTGTGTTTGCTGCTGAGCGAAGCTGCCTCAGAACAATTAAATCAAATGACGATTGTCAAAATTGTTGGCAGTTCTTTGGCCTGTGATTGCCAGGCCACTTCCTTTGTAGGTTTGCACCTGGAGTCTACAGCAACCTGCCTGGCTCCCTGGCCACATGGTCCCCATCTCCATTTTGTCCCCCACACAGACCCAGCTTGCCTCAGGCTCTGGAACTAACCGGTGTCTTTTTTTAAAAAATATTTATTTATTTATTTATTTATTTATTTATTTATTTATTTATTTATTTGACAGAGAGAAAGAAGGAGAGAGAGAGAGAGAGAATGGGCATGCCAGGGCCTCCAGCCACTGCAAATGAACTCCAGATGCATGTGCCACCTTGTGCATCTGGCTAATGTGGGTCCTGGGGAATTCAAAAACAAAAAAAAAGAAAAAAAAACCCAAAATTAATCCATGGAATATGGTGTGGCTAGGGACCTTATCACGCCCTATCTTCCTATTCCATAGTGAGCCAGGTTCTGGTATCTGGATTCAAAAACTCCAAGGACTGGAGAGACGGCTCAGTCTGAACAGAGCTTGCTACACAGCATGGGGACCTGCGTACCATCACCAGCACCCATGCAAAAGCTGAGGGAGGTGGTGCACATCTGTCAGCTCAGCACTGCAGACGCCGAGACAAGAGGAAACCTAGGAATTACTGGCTAGCTAGTCTAGCCAGATCAGTGATAACCAGGTTCCGTGAGAGACCCTGACTCAAAAACCTAAGAGGGAGAACAATTGAGGAAGACACTTGACATCAACTTCTCGGCTCCACATACATGTGCATGCACCAGCATAACCACATGTGCCCACGCTCATACAAACACCCATATACACACTCGTGCACACCCCCCCCCACACACACACATACACATGAAATGAAAAGGACAAGGAGAAGGAACTCCAATTGTTGTTGCACTTCCTCTTTGTTCATCCTGTTACTGGGTCTCTTCTTGGCCTTGGCCAGCCTCCTTTCTCCAGCTGGGGCCACTTGACGTCTGGCTTCACCTCAGACTCCCCTCTTTTGTCCTGAAGCTAGGAAAGGCATCTTGTCTGGTCCAGGCACTGTGTTGGAGACATTAACAAAACCATCATAAGAGGAAGGAAAGATCATGACATCAAAAATCAAAGAGAGACTGATTGAGAGGGGGAGGGGATATGTGGGGGAAGAGAGGGAATTACCATGGAATATTGTCTACAGTTATGGAAGTTGTCAATAAAAAATTAAATTAAAAAAAGATATTTTTTATTTAAAAATTTTTTCACTGACCTTATTAACAATGTCAGCCATCAGAGGAAGATCAAGGCAGATAGAATCAATGTCATTTCCAAGGGCTCAGAGATAATTAGAAGAAGTGTTATGCCTTGAGCCTCAATATATTCTTTTTAACTTTTTTGTTCATAATTTTCTAACATATACATAATGTATTTTGGTCATATTCCCCTCCCATTGTCTCTTTTGATCTCTTACCTTACTCCCTGACACTGAATCCCTTCTTCTTTCCTTCTAGACCCTCTTGTATGCTGATATCTCTTTTGTCTCTGTTTATCATCCATATCAGAAGGTTGAGGGGCTCAGTACTATGCAGGCCTGGTGCAGGTGAGCACAGCCATGGCTAGGCCATCACCGCAGCAACCTCTCCATGTCCAGAAGACAAGAGACAATGCTTTACAGCATGCCCTCCCATCCTCTGCCTTTTACTTTCTTTCTACCCATCTTCTGCAGTGATCCCCGGGCCTCGCGTGGGGGACATGATGGAGATGTCTCATTCAGGGCAAGCACTCAACAGTCACTTATTCTCAACACTTTGACAAGCTTTGAGTTTTCCTAATAGTCAGTGCCATCTGCAAAAAGAAGCTTCCTTAACCAAAGGTGGGAACAGCATTAATCTACGTGCATAAACTTAGTATAAACGCTTAAAGTGCAATTTGACAGGCATGATACATCCATTTAATCAAACAACAGTAGCTTCCTCTCCTCCCCTACTCCCAGGGCCTACCAGCTTCCAAGCCACAGGCTTTTGACTGTGTGTTTTCAATACCAGGCATGGATTCTCTCCCACAGAGCTGGCCTCAAATCCAATCAGAGAGCAACTGGTCATCCCTGTAACAGTCATGCCACTGGTGCCCCGGTGGGCACACCTAGCCTGGCTCTTCGGTTGTGTAGCACACGGGGTAGATCCTATGTGTTTTTAGGGCATAGTGTGCACCCAACTAATTGGACTCTTCCTTATTCTATTTCCTTCCCCTTTGCACTCAAGAGTTTTCACCTGACAGGCAAATTCTGATTTTTGTGAAGGAGGAAGTGGTCTGGTGTACCATACCAATGGGCAGCGACTCTCCATACAGCTGTCACTTTAAGAGGATGACAACTCCTCCCTGCCGCTCTTATGATTCCCTGTTGCTCTCTTTTCCATTCTTGAATGGTGTCTTCCTTTTCATCTTGAACAGCTCAGGCCGGTAAGCCTAAGGCAGATGCCTTCCTCTCAGGTTTCAGGCGAGTACCACGCTGTCTATCCAGTCACATTTACAAGAGAGTTCCGCATGTGGTTTTGGGCCCAAACCCAGTAACTAATGATACTGTAGTGACTTTTCCCATTTGTCATTGTACCTTGTGAGCGTCCCTTCTGTGGGACAAAGCTGGCAGTGCTGGATCTGAGTACTCCTTAGATTTCAAAGCCCAAAGATGAATTTCTGAACATCATGCCTACTACCTTGCAAACTCAGTGCTCTGAGGGTACAAAACTAAGCAAAACACAGTGTATAGAATGAAGTGTGGCAGATGAACTATAATCATAAAGACCTCTCCCACCACCCCACAAAACCCCAGCTCTGATAGGATTTATGCATAATGAAATGCTAAATAAACACTTGCTCAAGGATGCCTTTAATCTCAGGCAGAAAATTCCATCCACAAATTTCCTCTGTATATGCGACAATGGCTTTAAATTCTTATGTTTGCCTGAATAAAATATCATCACTTCAATAATGGAAAATACAGAGGCTTTTCAAAGGAAGGCACTCTACAAAGAAACATCCTTTTTTAATTTCAGTTTTTAAAAGTTCCAGCAGTTGCCTTTTAATAGCTGATGTTTGAATTTGTAGTTAGGAATTTCTTAACTTTAGATCCATCACACTCCTATACCTGGCAAAAGAAAAGGGAGTTTAGGTTTATTAAAAGAACAATGAAGCATCTTTGATACATTGTTGCATGTGCAGCTGGGGTTCTGGAGAAAGAGGAAGTGCCAGATCTGAAGGAGGTTACGTTGTGTCTTGAAGACATCTCCCTATGTACAACCTTACTAAATGGTCATCCATGTGGATATTTCTCTTCAGATTTGGTCCTGAGCTCACTCCTCCACCCCTCCTGTGACCTCTTAGCACTTGCTTTTCCACATTCCATTATCAAACTCAATTTCTTGAGAGATAACCTCTCATCCAGCTTAATGCTCACGTCCTTGATTCTAGGATGTAGATTCTCATCTGAGTTCACACTCAGCTGCCTTTCTCTTACTGGGAAAGACACTGTAGTGGGAAGAATATGAATCTTGAAGAAGACTTTGAGTTGTGTCTTAAACTCTATTCTATCACTTTGAGTAGGGTAGTACTTAGGGTGCAATTTATGTGCTATATAATGAAGCCCCAAATTTGAATTACCTTGATGATATATATGCTTAATTCTTATTTACTAAACAGTTTGCCTTTTGTGCTTCTTGTTGAGTGGCCTTCCATCTTCCCTAGGTTTTCAGAACCCTTCATGCAGTCTGCATTTATGGAAATGGAGGGTAGAGAAAGTTTAGCCACAACTTCACATTCCCCCCGTCAGTTATTGTCATGGAGTTCCCAAGGGATGAAAGGAGAACTTGAAAGTCATCTTGTGACGCTCAGTTACAAGTTTCAATAGACCATTGAAGAACCAGTACTAATCTTTGGCAAATGTTGAGTAGTTTCTAATCTTTTCGGAATTCTGTTCTCTTATGTGAGAAACAATACCTCTAGATAAATTAAACAAATTACCAAAGATCGCATTGCACAGTTGGTATATGACAAGGTTAGTACTAAAAGCAGAATCTCTTAGCGCATCTGTTTTGTTAACAATCACACCTTGCAACATCAAGCTAACTTCTCAGGTCAATGGAAACATCTCCCCTCCACTTTTTCCTGATACTCTAACATGAAGCTCAGGAGTTGAAAAACACCCAGCTATTTTTATAAAACAAAGAAATAGATGATATGGTCCTATGATGATCTTAATAATATTTTCCAAAACTTTGTATCCATGCAGAGCTTCAGCATGCCTCTATTTGAAGCCAGGTCTCTGCAGCAGTACTTAGTGAAAATATTGAGGTGAAAGCATCCTAAGATTGGAGGGTGCTTTGCATCCAATGACTGGTGCTCCTATGAAAAGAGAAGTAGACAGACTGACAGAAGGAAGGCTGGAGCAATGCAACCAAAAGCCAAGAAATTCCAGAAGCCACACAGACTCTGTTCTAGAGCCTTCAGAGGAATGTAACCCTGTGGATTACTTTTTATCGGGGGTAGGGGGTGGGGGATGAGGGTTCTGGTGTCCAGAACCAAGGAGAGTATATTTCAACAATATGTATTGTTTTACGTCACCAAGTTTGTTACCATAATGTAATTTGTTACCATAACCCCAGGAGACTTATTTAGGCCTTTCCCAGAGCAAATGAAAGAAACTTTCTTCTCACTCAAAGGGGAGCAGGAGCCTTGGGCTCAGACAAAAATATAGCATGCATATTTACTATGTAATGGTATACCCTCTGGAGGTAGACCTGAGCTCAAACCAGTTTGTCACCAACTCTTTATGTGACCTTGGGCTAGTCAGTTAGTCATTTTTCAAAAAGGCATAATATCTATCCTCTACCTTGTAGATTTAAGTGATACAGCATATGCAAAACAAACTTCAGCATGTTGACAAAAATTAGGCACTGGAATTAGTGTATGTTACCATTTCTTTTTTGTCTTTCCCATTTAATTGATCCTCAGAGTTTAGCTTTGAGCTTGGACACAACCTATTTTCACCAGTTTTTGGATTTTAATCTCCATGTAGTTAAGGGTCACATCTATCTGGATCTCTGGCATATCTGTAACATAATGCTGGTGGGATAGGTAATTGAATATGCTTTGGCCCTGGTCTAATTTCTTTTATTTATTTTGTAATCTCTACAGAGCTTTCTTAGAGCAAAGCATGAAAATTTGTCCATTGAGGACCATTTTGATTGCATTTTTTATGAGGACAAGTCAGAATAGGAGGAAGGGTCTATGGGTTCAAAAAGAGAAGAGCTGAAATCAACTCGTTTGGGGTCTTTTAATTGTTAAGGACTGTTGGTTCTCAGAGTCCAAGTGCTTCATAATCTTTTTAACATGCACATATATAGATTTATGAGAGTCTGTTTCAAGGAATGTATTCAGGATGATTGAGTTCAGAGAAATTGTGGTGCACAAGCCATTTTCTCCTTGGAAGGACAGAATAAAAGGTCAGTACTTTTAAAGTCAATAAAATAATCCTTTTACTCGCTTGATTTTACTCTTCTTTTTAACACTGTCAGGAAACTCACTGGGGCTCTGAGCATCATGGCTCACACTGTTCCTAGACTCTGGGCCTCCAGCTTCCCTTCCCTTTGCTGGAGTAGTGCTCTACCAGCTGCCAGCATCTGTCCTTACACTGGGCCACAGGCTCCTGTCCATGCAATTCCTGTCACCGAGTACTGTGGAAGTTGGAGGAAGAGTAGAAGATACTGAGTCTTGACAGTACTGATGGGGTGGGAGGCTTCCTCATCACTGGCCAGGCAGATCTGGGCAGAGTGAACATCCCTGAGTTAGTGCAAATTGGGATGGTCTCACCAGCACTTTCCTACTTTCAAAATAATAATGCATCAGCAGATACCTACACAGAGGTTACAGAGTACTAACGTGATGTTAAAAATCACCATCTATTTAATTTAATCCTCATCACTGCCCAGTGAGTTAGGTACCATAACTATTACCATTCTTAGTTTTACAGGTGGAAAGCTGTGGATTAAAAAAGTTAGTTGAAGTGGCAGTTCACTTCTCATTGCTGGGAGAAAACATTTGACCTGGCTTATGGAGAAAAAGGGTTTATTTTGGCTTACCATTTTGAGAGGAAGTTTATTCATGGTAGGGAAGGTATGGCAGAGCAGAAAACTAAGTGAGCATCATATCTTGTCACATCAGCAGGGAGGCAATAGCAAGAGGGAGCTAGCTCCGAACACCCAGCAGGCTGGACTAAAAATTAGCTCAAGGTCTGCCCCCCCAGTGACATACCTCCTCTAGCAAGGTTCAACTGCCCAAATGTTCCAAAACTTTCTACCAGCCGAGGGCCAAGTATTCAAAACATAGGAGCGGGCTGGAGAGATGGCTTAGTGGCTAAGGCACCTGCCTGCTAAGCCTAAGAATGCTGGTTCCAATGTCCAGCGGTTCCAATCTCCAGGTCCCACGTTTAGTCAGATGCAAAGTGACGCAAGGGCGCAATGCCACACTTGCCCACAAGGGGGCGCACGCATCTGGATTTCGTTCACAGCAGCTGAGAGACTGCTGGTGCACCCATCTCTGTCTCCCTCTCCCTCTCTGTCTATCTCTCTCTGTCTCTCTCTCCATAAATAAATAAAAAATAATTTTAAAAAATTTAAAAAAACATAGGAGCCTATGGGGGGACTTTTCATTCAAACCATTAGAGATAACATGCCCAGTGCTTCACCACTCAGAGGAACAAAGGCAGATCTGGGTACTGCTAAAACACTGTGGCTCCTGAGAAGAAAGGGAACCCCAGTGCTTTAGAGGTCCCTGTACAAATAGCTGCAGGTCTCATGCCCTGGTTAAAGTTGGGGAAATAAAACCCATGCCACCAGAGTTCCCTGGCAGCAGTGAAGACGGAAAGTACAAGTTGGAATTGCTCACTAACCTCCCTTCTCCATTTCCCCACAGACCATGAGGCTGTCTGAAGATGCCTCCACTTCGAGTGAGCACATTTGCTGTGGAAATCACTGACTCTAGACCCTTCTCCTCAACTCTCTGGTCCACAGGACTTCAGCTACTTTGAACTCAAACATGAAGGGGTCAATAACTTGCTTTTAATTCAACTTGGGCTAGTTAGCCCCGTCACCTCTGGTGCTTGTACAACTGCTCATGAGGATTTCTAGTGACCTGTCCTTAGAGGTCAGCATTTAAATCAGGAAGGACGGCTGACATTTTGTCACAGTAGACAGGAAGTGGAAGCAGAAACCTTAGGTAAATGAATTCACTTTTCTGAACCTGATATTCCTCTAAAGTAATAATGTCACAGAGAAATAATATCTATCACATAACTTAAAATCAGCAGTAATAGTGAACATAGTGTAGATCTCATATACCCTGGAGATACGCTCCAAGACCCACAGTGGATGCATGAAACCACAAGTTGCATCCAGTTCTATACATAACATGGTTTCCCCGTATGCATATAAGCCCAAATTTAATTCCCTTTCTATCTTAACTAAGCAGCTATGACACAATATGTTCATAGCTTTCGCAGCTTGAGGTGTGACAGCAAAACTAGTGTGGGTTTCTTTTTCCTGTTTTACAATTTTTATGCACAGAAGATTCATTATTTCCAGGAATGTTAGTATTTTTCTTTCCTTATTAAGAACTTTTGCCATTTTACTTAAAGAAAACACAAAACACTTTAAAACCCTTTCCCTGATGTATTCCAGTTGTCCAGTTGTCAACATCAGCGTTCTTATGCATTGAGGCCAATATTAAATAAAGGAAATATTACTTGAATGCAAGCACTGAGATATGGCAGTTAGTCTGGGAATCTGGATTTACTGTTCTGCTCTCTTCTGAGCAGACTTGAGGTAGTTATTTCACTTATCCAAGCCTCAGTTCTCTCATCTGTAAAATGTGGATAATAATTCTACCTCACAAGGTTCTTGTGTGTGTGTGTGTGTGTGTCTTCCATGAAAAGCTAAGATACAGTTGGCTTTTATCCCAAAAATCTCACATGCACCTTCTACCTTGAGTTGTCAATTTTCATTTTTGGCCTGATAACATCAAACATCAAGGCTTGTTGAGTAATACTCCCAAATCCTCCAGTCCTCTCATCTACCCATCAAGAGGCTCACGATTTCCACACTATGCTTATAGATTGTTAGAGCCAGAAGGACATTTTCAGGGCTTTATCATCTTGAATATTCAACGAGCCTGTGGCCATACCCTATCCCCACCCCTCTCCATGTACCTAATGTTTTAGATTATGTCTACTAAAATATAGCTGTTAAACAAAAACTAATTTGTACTTGTGCTTTGTTAAAAACCAAAGACATTCCACAAAGACTTTCTAACAAGCATGAATTATTCAGTTTTCTGACATTGGATGAATATAGAGTCTTGTTTTTTTTTTTTTTTAATTTAAAAAAAAAGAAAGAAAAAGTTAAGGAAAAAAATCTTTAGTTCAGTTTGGTTGAATGACCTCTCTTTGATGCCTATGCAATTTACATTGGCTTGTAAAACAGAAATCTTACATGAGTCTTCCTCTGAGGGCTTCTAAACATGGAGTTGTGTGCGCTGAATGGCGTGGGGCTGGGTGACCAGTGAGGGGTGCTTGGGTCTTAAACAGAGTGGCATGAGGAGCTTCTTTAGATAGAAGTCCAAGTGCTCAAGGAAGTTAGGAAGAGTGCTAAAAGTTCCAAACCCAACAATGGTCCTCTTCTGGAACTTTCCATTTCATTTTTATAACAGGCTTGCACAATGGCTAGGTTGCAGCTGAGAACACTGAGGCTCAAAGAATTCCATGCTGCCTTGTGAGTTAGACTCAGAGCCTGGTCATGTGGACGGGAGACCAGTCTTATTTCCGTTACCTAGGCCTGTGCTCTGCCTGGTAGCCTGGGTTCTTGTGTCACTACCTGGAATACTCCTCTCTCATTGCCCTTCATCTCCAGGCTTAGCCATTATTACCAGAGTCCCCACCGTTCAGATGACTTTAGCACAGAAGTATAGCCCAACTAGAGACCCTCGGAATTCACCATAGCCTCAAGCCTGACTGCTTCCCACTGTGGGCTGGAAAAATAATGATTGTCAGTGACTAGAATTAAATTACTCTTGACAAAACACATGACATCGCAAAGCTAGCACTGAAGCATCTTAGATCCCTTTGACCCACAGTCTCTCTCACTCTTAAAGAGCCTCATGTGGCCCTAGGAAATTTCCTCTTGATTCTGGACTTCAGGTTTGGGTCATCTTTATGAGCTGTAAGCCTAATTCACAAAACAAGAGGGTTGAATTTCATAGCTCTTATTTTTCTGGACAGAGAGCTTGGACGAAAGCTAGTGATAATAATAGTGGCTACCATGGCATTTAGACACAAGGACATAAAAATAGTGTGTGCCAGGAGGCTGATTCCATAAAGACATCTTGTCATTGCATAGACCTGCATGAAGATGAAGCTTGTGGGGGTAGGGTGGTGGAGACTATGCTTATTGAGGCCGTTCTGGCTATACTAGTAATAAAACTCAGTTTCAGAAAAGATTGAAAAACAGAGGAAAATATAAAATTCTCAAAAATATATAAAATCTAAAAGTACAATCTAGGGCTGGAGAGATGGCTTAGCAGTTAAGGTGCATGCCTGCAAAGCCTAAGGACCCCGGTTCAATTCTCCAGGTCCCACATAAGCCAGATGAACAAGGGGGCACAAGCATCTGGAGTTTGTTTGCAGTGACTAGAGGCCCTGGCATACTCATTTTCACTTTCCATCTCTTTCTTTCCCTCTCTCTGTCTCTAATAAATAAATAAATAAATAAAAATAAAATCTGAAAAATACAATCTGAAGAATCTAAAAATCCTAAAATGTAAAAAATATAAATTTCAAGTACTAAAGTATAACTATGATTGGTATTCATATTTGGAATAGTTTCTTCTAGTTTTCATTCTCTGATTCTCTCTTCCTCCTCCTCCTCCTCTCTCTCTCTCTCTCTCTCACTCACTCTTTCTCTCTCTTACACACACACACACATATACAAGAGGATAACTTGATACTTCCCTCAGCTAAAATGTCAGATATATTGATAATATTCATTATTAATTTTATTTTATTTATTCAAGTTTTTTTGAGGTAGAGTCTCACTCTAGTACAAGATTACCTGGAAATCACTGTAGTCCCAGGCTGGCCTCAAACTCACAGTGATCTTCCTACCACAGCCTCTCAATTACTGTGACTAAAGGCATGTGCCACTATACCCAGCTTGTTTTATTTTTGATTGGCATATACTTATCCATAATTAGGAGGCACAGGTGATGTTTTGACTCATCAAGCAATAATTAAAACCAGGGTAATTAGCATATCCATCAACTAAACGTTCTATCATTTCTTTATGTTGGGTATATTTGGCATCCTTTCTTCTGTTTTGAAATATTTCATACATTATTGTTAACTGTAGCTACCTGTGTCATAGAACACCTGAACTCATTTGTTCCTCCTCTCTAACTTAAACTGTGGATCTCTTGAGCAAGTTCTGGATTACTTTAAGTGTCAGCCTACCAGATAATGAAGGATGGAAACTTTCACCTGCCTCATGCGAGAACCAGTGGCGCTTTGATTCTTCCCAGGGTGGACTTGCTGACTGAGAAGGGCTCCAGTCCACAGGGATCTGGCAAGAATGGCACCCTCTGAACTCTCAGGTGACCTTAGGAAAAGAAGGTACTATCCATTTGCAGTCCTACAAACTAGATTCCAGGCTGACAACATTCTGCTGTGGTCACCACACATGTTTTCATGGCCTCTCGAAGCTCCCACAGTTTTCTTGGTGAGCATTACTGGATATGGGCTGAGGTCAGGCAGGAGCAGTGACTGCAGTCTCCCTAAGGAGTGGCGTGTGTCTGTGGGAGCCTTCGTGGCTTTGCTGTGTCTGTCTGAGAACTCCCTGGGCTGATCGTAGATTTGTTAGCAGCCATGTGTCAAGAGACTGGTAATGTGAATTCCACAGCTTCAGCAAATCACGGGAATTCCTCAAATACTTGCATCCAAACTCACCAGAAAGGTGACCTTGTGATCAGCTTCTGCCTGCTTCCACTTCTATACAGCGGGGTCTGAGATGGTCTCCCTTAGAGAGTGAGGGGGAGGATTTAAGAACAGTGCCTGATACATCATCAGAGCTCAAAACCTAATAGATAGCAGACCTCATTTCTGCCTCAACTAGTGAAATTAAATTAGTGAAAATCCTCACATGGCCCCGATGTTCTCATGAAAAATGGCACAGAGGTTAGGGCTGCTGGTGACCTACTGTAATGCTGCCCTTCCTCATCCAAGTAAAAGCAGCCTCCTCCAAGGCCACTTGATCAGCCACTGCTTACCCTTCATCATACGCCCCCTCGGCCAGCAGATCTTGACCGTCAGTTTCTTTTCTCCCCTCCCCTTTCCTCCCCAACATCAAGAAACATGGACACTAAGCAAACAGCTGAGTGATCATTTGATTAATATTTGACCAGACCATAGAACAACTACAACCCAACCCCTCCTTCTATTCCACGTTTTCTGATTTCCCTCTGCCTGGTCCATGGTAGGTGTTGAAGAAAGAGCTGGAAACATGAATATTGAATTACAAATGAGACTGGTATTATCATAAAGAAAGGCTTGAATCTCCCCTTTATTGGAAAGGGAGATTCTTTGAACACACAATTTTCCCTTCAACTACTGGGAACCAACTAACCTGGCCTCATACTTCAGTGCTCTTGTGTTTAAGAAGCCTTAAATCTCACGCTTAAGCTCCATGCCGTACATTCTTCCGGTTCTCCTATTTAAATAATGCATACTCAGTGAAGACATAGAACGTAAATTACATCATCCCCTTTGGGCAAGGGAGACAGGTGACGGGAGGAAATAGGAGCTGGGAGCAGTCTGCTTTCAGCGAATCTAGGGTGAATGTCTGACATGTGAGGGTCCTGCTTTCTGTCTCAGACCAAGACAAACCTGGTAAAGGTTTTCCCATCACTCTTGCCACAGATGTTCTTACCCCCCTGTTAACTGGAAACTGGAGGTAATTACGGGGAAAAGTGCAGTTTCTTGAGGCGTGTTACACTCGTGGAAATGTCACTGGACCGCAAATTGTACCTCTATTGAAGCAGTTGCTGATGCAGACTTCAGAGTTCAGTTGGTGAGCTTGCTTGGTCTAAAAGTTCTTTTTCCAGCTGTTCGAGGTTTGCAGCAGGGTGGGAAGATGAGGGAAAGAAGCAGGACAGGGAGACGGGTAAGTGGGGGAGATGAAGGGACAGAAAGAGGGGGAGAAAGGGATGGAAAAAGGGAATGAATAAAGGGGTAGAGGGACAGAGAGAGAGAGAGAGAGAGACCATTTCATCTTTATTTCCAGAGAAAAAAGAACACCAGCTTTCATTTTAGAAGGCTGTGCACCACTCCTTGCTCTAACAACATTATAGAACCATTTGGCAGTTGCTACCTACCAAGCTAAACATATGCCTAATCTATGACCCAGGCCATCCATGCCAAGGGCCATTTTTATCCCAGAGGGATGAACCCAAATGCCCACCAAAGACCATCACAGGGGCATGCGTAAAAAAGCTCTTCATATAAGAGACATGTTGAAAACAACCCCAATGTCCATCAGCAGGAGCTGGAAGAGATACATGTAGTGTTCCCGCAAAGGGACATCACACAGCAGCTTTAAAGAAAAAGCAACAGGACTGGAGAGATGGCTCAGTGGTTAAGGCACTTGCGCTCAAAGCCCAAGAGTTAGGTGTGATTTCCCCAGTGCCCATGTAGGGCAAGATGCACAAAGTGGTGCATGTATCTGGAGTTCATTTGTAGTAGCTGGAGGCCAGGGCATACCCATTCTCTCTGTCTTTCCCTCCTCTCTCTTCTCTCTCTCTCCTTGCAAATAAGTAAATAAAAAGTTTAAAACAGAGAAAACAACAAAACATTCTGACATTAGCCTAAATATAGTGTTTTGATGAGCAACAGAAGACATGTAGGAAAAAGATTCTGTTCTTGTGGATAAGGGGGCAAACGGGTTAGATTAATCTATGGAGAGTGAAGCCAAAAGAAAGGTAAATTCTCATGATAAGGTATGAGCAAGGAAGAGGCATGAGGGAAGGTTCTAGGTGATTTGAAAACTATGTAAAACTAGAGCTGGAGAGATGGGTCACTTAGTAAAGCACTTGCCATGTAGCTATGAAGACTTGAGTTTGGCCCTTCAGCACCTATTGAAGTGCCTGGCACACTGGTGTGTGCCTGTAATCCTAGGGCTTGGGAAGTGGAAATAGGAGCAAGCCAGTTAGACTAGAGTAGCCATTAAGCTCTATGATCATTGAAATACCTTGCTACAATAAACAGATGTAGAGTGACTAAGGAGGACACAGGGCAGAAACTTGTGACTTCCACATGCAGCTGTACACATGTGCACCCACGCATATGTGGGCATACATATACATCAAATATACACAATCAAAAAAGTATGGAATGGGCGGGAGAGAGGGCTTAGTGGTTAAGGTGCTTGTCTGCGAAGCCTAAGAACTCACATTTGAATATCCAGGTGCCAGATAGCCAGACGCACAGTGATGCAAGCACATAATGCCGTGCATGTGCACAAGGGGGTACACATGCTTGGAGTTTGTTTGCAGCAGCAGAAGGCCCTGGCGTGCCCATTCTTCCTCTTTCTTTCTGTCTCTCTTTCTCTCTGCCTCTTTTTCTCTCCTGTTAGGTCTGACAGGCCCCAAAATGGAGTCACCAAGGACAGCAGGATGGCAACAGAGCCATAAGGAAGTGGATTATCCACATTCCTCAAGAAACCGCCCAGCCATTATTGCCTCCTTGCCTGCAATGCCCCCAGGTCATGGTTCCCTGCCCCCTCATTTTGTAAAACACCTGGCCACTGTTCTGGTGTCACACCCTGGCTATGTTAGATAAAGGAACCTTTCTTATTCAAGCAGTTCTTTTCCTCACCTTCCCCCAACTGAAAGCCCTATAAAGCCCACTACCTAGGAACTCAGGCGGGCTGTGCTCCTCTCTTGTGAGCCAGCCCTGGCAGCTCGCGCTTTTTCAGAATAAAGCTTTCATCCTTGCCTCAAGAGTGTTTTGGTGGTCGTGCTCACTCCCTAACCTTATATCTCCCACTCTCTCAAAATAAATAATAAAAAAGTATGAAATGTACTTTTACAAAAGATATAAATCTGATCACATGTATATTTTATATAATTTATAATTCAATAAAGTCTTTTTAAATGGCAAGATTTCTTTTCTGAGGCTTTCATTTTGTACATAAAACCACTGGGGATCTTGCCTCTGGCCACCATGGAGTATACATTTAATGCGTGAGGACGCCAGACACCAGATGGGAAGCAGGTGACAGAAGAATGGTATAGACCAATTCTGTGATTACAGAGCTGGGGTTTCTGACAGGGCTCTGGTGGTCAGGCATGACTTCCAAGTTCTAAGGAAGCAGTGGTGGGAGAGAGAACTAACTACTGAGGCCTGTCAAGCCCTAGGCAGGCCTTGACCCACTGCTGACATTGGGGCAGGGTCTAAGCAGGCAGTGGCAACTGAGGGCTCTGGGGCTCACCAACCCTATGCTTACTAGACCAAGGGGTTTCTGAAGGTCCTGCCTGCAGGGAAGCCTGACTTCCCTGATCCACCTCAGTTCTGAGAAATTGCTTGTGTTTGACCATGTACTTACATTGGCAAGGCATGCCAGTCTTGATCTACCCAGTGCAAAGCCCCACCACCAGGTTGGCCATGAAGGTATCTGTAGTCTCCCCAGAGCAATGAGACCACAATGCCCTAATCCTAGCCATTGCACTGGGCCAGCTTGTATGGCTGCGGAGCTTGGTCACTGGTTCATTTTGAGCAGTAAACAGTTGCGAGATTTCTCACTCACAGTCTTGGCCATCTGCTTTGGGTTTGTTCCTATGAGATCATCACCCGCTATTTGGATGCCTGTACTAGTTGTGAACTTCTGCAAAGCTTCGCCATCATCCTGATCAAAGGGGTCTCCAGTGGACACCTTGGTGAAGGACTTGTACAGATCAGACCACTGGTTAAGAGTAATGTATCTGCTGGGGTCATCAGGAGATTTGACGTCCAGATTATGTTTACCCAACCTGAAGATCTTGGAGGGCAGCCTCATCCATGCCAACAACAACTTTGTCAGTGTAGCCAGCCTTCCGAATTGCGTTCTTCTGCCACTCCAGGGTTCTTTTGCTCTCTAGAATATTATGGGCAAACTTGTGTCACCCACACTGGTGGCATCTTCAGGTTGTGGCAAAACTCCACTCCAATGTGCATGGCTTCCCAGAAAACTGGGCTGAACCCACACGGAAGGATCATGAACTCCTGCAGGCTAGCTTGTTGCAGGCATGACAACCATGGCTTGCAGAGAGCCACAACTAGTAAGAGCCATTGACATAGACACAGCCATGTCTACCTCCAGTTGAACCAGCAGAGACTGGAGCAGGACACAGCCCCTCCTTAATTCTTCCTCTAAGACTGTTTGTGCAAGCCTGAACTTGGGCAGAAAACGGTATGTGCAGAAAAACCGTCTGCATGGGCTGGAGAGATGGCTTAGTGGTTAAGGCATTTGTCTGCAAAGCCAAAGGACCTCGGTTCTATTCTCCAGGACCCACATAAGCCAGATGCACACGGGGGCGAATGCATCTAGAGTTCGTTTGCAGTGGCTGGAGGCCGTGGCGTGCCCATTCTCTCTGTGTCTCTCTCTTCTCTCTCTCTCTCTCTCTCATAAATAATAAATAAAATACAAAAAGAAAAAGAAAAACCGTCTGCAGCTGCTGCATCCCTACATCAACTGACCTTTTCCCCTATTCCCATGCTTTTTCTATATTTGATAAAAGAAAGTATCTGCCAAAGCTTTTCTGCTTGTGTATAAATTAAACCAGTGCTGGTTAAGCAGTGCTACAGTGTCTCCACAAGAGTCTGCAGACCGCCCAATCCCAGTTTCACTCGATTACTTGTGTCCTTCTTTTCCTCCAGTCGCCCCTAACAGGTCTTGGCTGCACTAGTCATGGCAGTGACTGATTATGTTGAAAGCCAGGATGGGCAGGATGACTTCAGGGTTGTAAGCCAATGTGTGGCTATCCAGGGACACTGGCCTCTCCATAGCACCAGCTTTGTAGACAGCAAGGAATACACCAAACGACGGCATTCACATGAAACATAGATTTTCAGACCTGTCTATCTCAGTCACTGGTTTGTTCATCTCCTGTTCCTCAACATTCAGTGTCTTGGTAACCAGGGCAGGTGCTCAGCAGCTTTGGAAACACCTTTTCCCTGATGATTTCTGATGATTGTATAGTCTCAGAGCTCTAGGGCCTCCTACAGACCAGTTGAGACACTGCTGGGCACAGCAGCTCAGAAGAGACCTTTCAAGGTGTAGATATCAACCTTCACATTGGGATTCCCACGAGAGTCAGAGATCTGGCATTGATCTTGAGAATGGACATGTGAATGTTTGGCTGCTCTGTACTCAGGAAAAAAACAGAGGATGCTACAGACACTGAGGTGTGTGTTAAGTCAAATTGAAAGGTATTTTTAAGGTTGGATGATATTCTGGTGTGTATGTGTGTGTGTGTTTTATATCAGCATATATATATATATATATATATATATATATATATATATAAAATATTTCTTTAAGTTGCGAACTAAATCATTCTGTATATGACTTAAACATCATTTTGGTGAATACCTGCATATTTCAATCCTAAAGAACTTTGTTAGAGACTGTGAGTGAATCCTTCCTTAGCTGTTTGATGCAAATCTATGCCTCCAGTTCATTCTTTTGCCTCATTTTCCTTGATTTTTTCCCAGTGATATTTTTTATGTAGAGAGGGTTAAAACTAAATAATTAGACACCCATCTTTCTTCATATGTGGTTCATTGCTGCCTGCTTTCACTTGCTTCCAAAACTTGCTTGGGATAACCTTACAGAAAGTAGTGTGCGGCTGAGGAGAGACACCTCCCAATCCGAAATAAAGAGGCAGTGAGGGGTCTGATCACTTATCCTGAGGCTAGTCAGGAGGCAGCAGAGATGGAGAGAAGGGCAAGCAACATGGGGGTTCCTGGCACTAGAGGGGAGCAAGAGGGTGGATGGGAGCTGGGCTTCTCTGAACAGCCCCTTCTAATCTAAGGTAGTCTGTCACTTACTCATGTATGCAATTACCATGGATCTCCATGTTTGCGTGTGAATTTCTTTGGTTTTACTTTTAATTCTTGTTGAGACTGTGGTTTTAATCCCCTCACCCACTACTGAATTTCTTTGTTAAAATATCCAAATCGGCTATCATTGCCTCAATTGTTTTGTGGGTTTGCTTATTGATTGGTTATCATCAGCCAGTTATACTTGATAACTCTCCTCTTTTTATCTCTTTTTTTTTTTTGCTTTTATCACATAATTTGGGTAGTGGTTTGATTTATTTGTGGGAAAATTATCTTGTGATCGCTATTTTTAAAAAGTCACAGCTGTGTTCTTGCTAATCGGTTCCGATTGCATTACCATTGCTTTCCCCTCAGGTGAACTTAGGAATGCAATAATTAGGTCCCAAACAAATTCCATTAGGAACTGAATTGAGATTTCATTAAGCCTGTAAATTAATTTCAGAACTAATGTACAATTTTTTTCTCATGCATTACTTTTCCTATATGTTAAAATGTGTGTTGTTCTCTTTAAACAATTTTTAAGAGTATCCCACAGAATGTTCTCACTCTTGAAGCTTATTTCCCTCAGAGTGCTATTTGTGGCTATCATTGTAAAATGTCTCTTTGTCATTCTCGCATGGACTATTGTTCATATATATAAATATGTAGATTTTTAAAAGTATTTATCTTCCACAAAATTACTTCACAAAGCTAGATTAAAAAAACTACATTTTCAAATTGAGTTTTTGAGCTTTATAATAATATAATTTGCATCATTGCATAGGATGAGAAATTTGTCACCTTTACAGTGATCATATCTCTCCTTCATGTCCACTGATATTGCACTGGTGAGAATTTTCAGAACCACACTAAGTTATGATGCCATCTTATTAGTTTGCTTTTGCCTCTGGCTTTGAAATATTTTATTTATTCTTTGGTACTGAAACTGAGAGAGGAAAGAGAGAGAGTATAGGTGAGTCTCTTGCCACTGTGAATAAAATCCAGGTCCATGCACCACTTTGCGCATCTAGATTGACATGGGTGCTGGGGAATCAAATGAGGCTGGCAGGCTTTACAAGCAAGTACCTTTTACTCACTAAGCCTTCTCCCCAGCCCCTGCCTCTGGCTTTAGAAGGAACTGTCTTTAGGCTTTCACTCTGAACGATAATGCTGATAGTCGAGTTGAGATGGAAAGTCATACTATGTTCATATACTTAAAAAAATTTAAAAAGAACTTTGGTTCTTACCACCCCACAACCATTTTTTTTTTTTTTTTTTTTTTTTTTTGGTGATGATAGAGTATATGTTAAGTCCTATTGACTGACCATTCTTCTCCCATCAAAAATTTATTCTTATATTCTTCTCAAATATATTTATATAAAATTCTGCTTCAATAGATCTCCTTATATTTTATTTATTTATTTGAAACAGAAAAAGGAAGAGAGAGAGAGAGAGAGAAAGAGAGAGAGAAAGATTAAGAATGGTCCTACCAGGTCCTCCAACCACTGCAAATGAACTCCAGACACATACACCACCTTGTGCATCTGGCTTATGCGGGACATGGGGAATTGAACCTGAGTCCTTTAGCTTTGCTGGCAAGTACCTTACCTGCTAAGCCATCTCTACAGCCCAGACCGCCTTATCTCATTGAGAGTCTTACTTGGTTACTATGGATGAGTCTTTGAATTTTGCTGCTGACTTTGGTTTGGTGACATTCAGGCTTTTTGCATCTCTTCCCAACTTTACTTCACATTTATTTTCCCTTTCACAGTTTGGAATTGGGGTTGTGTTGGCTTTACAAAATGTAGTACACATTCATATTTCTCTATGCTGAGAAATATTTCAAGAGCATGGGATTCAGGTTCCTGTAAAATTTGAAAGAATTAATTTCTAAGCAGTTTGGCACAGGGTCATCCATAGTAACTTATCTGTTCAAATTTTTTCTTTGCTTGCATGAACTTTTGAAAGAGCCTATTTCCCCATCATTTTTCCATTTCCTTGACATTCCGAAGTAAGTGCATATGGCTGCATTTAGTCTTTAATATATCACTTTCTCTTCCCTATCAGTCATAAAATTTATCAGTGATTTTTTTGTTTTATGTCAAAGATGATATTTTAATTCATTTTCTTAAAGAACCATTTTTTTTGGAGAGAGACACAGAGAGAGACAGAGAGAGAGGGAGAGGAAGACAGATAGAGATGGGCGCGCCAGCAGCCTCTCAGCTACTGCAATGCAATCCAGATGCATGTGGTACCTTGTGGTCAAGTGTAGCATTGCGCCCTTGCATCTCTTTGCATCTGGCTAAATGTGGGACCTGGAGATTGGAACCGCTGGAGATTGGCAACCGGCATTCTTAGGCTTAGGAGGCAGGCGCCTTAACCGCTAAGCCATCTCTCCAGCCCGAGAACCATTTTTAACATTATAAATATTGGGCAATATATTCTGCATACAAAAGACTGGATTTCTATATAAATAGTTCGATATATCAAAACTGGAGAGGTGTTTAAAGGCACTTGGCACTTGCTTATAAAACCTGATGGCCTGAGTTTGATTTTCCAGTACCCACATAAAGCCAGATGTACAGAACAGCACATGTGTCTGGAACTTGTTTGCAGTGGCAGGAGGCCATGGCTGACCATTCTCTCTCTCTCTTTCTGTCTCTCTGTGTGTTTCTCTATCAAATAAATAGAAATACTAACAGAAACTAAAATCAGCTCTTTGTTGTAACCTTGAGGTGAATGGATCACTGTCAGTAAGACAGACTTTCCCTCTCCAAGTCCCCCTCACTCCCCTGCTGAGAAATCCCCACCTCCTTGAATGGGTATAAATGTAATAGCATTGTGAGAGGATGGGGGCTCTCTATGTCCACATGGGTTAAACTAGAATGGCTAATGCTTTTGAATCCCATGCCAAAGAAGAATAAAGGAATGCAGACAAGGAGGTGAGGAGGGCAAATGGAGACTTTATCATGGAAAATGCAGAAAAAGATTCCTCTAGAGTGCAATGATTTCTCATTAAAAAAAAAAAAAGAGAAAGAGAGAGAGACAGGGCTGCATAATCAGGGGCCTGAATCTCGGGATATAAAGATGGAAAAGCCACAAAGTATCAGGGCAAACATGAGTAAGATTCCCATCAGCATCCAGAGAAGAGAAAGAAAGAGAAACGAAAAGGAAACCTATGCTTTTTACTTAGAACTGGAAATGTAGGCAGGCTCTGCAGTGAGGGTCTGCGTGCAACTTCCCTGAAGGAGGGGTTTCTGCCGGTTGAAGTACATTATCTCATCTCCCACTGCTGTAGGCGGGGGTGGTCTCTTGACCAGGTAAGTGATTGACAGGGATCCAGGACCAGAGGATTTTGTTCTGGTCAGTAGAAAGTGTTATCTTTTCTTTCTAATGTTACTAGGGAAACAGGAGGTGTGATCATTTCCTTTTTTTAATTTTTATTTTTACACTTTTTAATATGAGAGAGAGAGAGGGGGAGAGAATTGGCATACCAGTGCATCTAGCCACTGCAAATTAACTCCAGATGCATGCACAACCTTGGACACATGCGCAACCTGTGCACTTTATGCATCTGGCTTATGTGGGTTCTGGGGAGTTGAACCTGGGCCCTTAGGCTTCACAGGCAAGAGCCTTAACTGCTAAGCCATCTCTCCAGCCCAGTCTTTTCTTCTGTGACCTCTAAGCCTAAGGTCTACCTACATACAACATAAATACTTATGACATATACACTTTCCTTAATCAGGAGTCTATCTAGTTGTGCTGTTTTTGAACCTCTAGTGAGTTGACTCAGTATGTGAATTTTTATGCCCAGTGTTAAATTTTGAGGTTCACTGTGGTTTATGCATACATGTAGTTCATTCTTTTTTAAAAATTATAGCAAGATATTACATAATTAGTTTATCCATTTTGCTCTGGATGATCATTTAGATTGATTCAAAGTGTTTTTTTTTCTGTTACAAATGATGCTTCCATTAACAGTGTTATCCATATTTTCTCATGTGCCACTTTCCATTTAGAATTTAAAATAATCCCACTAGATATATCAACAGAATTTTTAAACAAATCATTTTTAAATTTTACTTTAATATTTTTATTCATTTATTTACAAGCAGAGAGTGATAGAAGAGAGACAGGCAGAGAGAACCGATATGGCTCAGGGGTTATGGCACTTGACTGCAAAGCCTGATGACCTGGGTTCAATTCCTCAGTATCCATGTAAAACCAGATGGACAAAGTGGCACATGCATCAACAGATTTTTTTGAGAAAGTAGATATATTGATTTTAGAGTTATATTCAAATACAAGTGTGGCATCCCACAATAAGGAATGTGTGGGAGTGGCCAGTGTCTCCAGTGTCCCACACCCAATGTTACCAGGCTTTTAAATTTATGCCAAACTGTTATGTACAAATTGATATTCTGGTGAGTGTTACATTCCATTGACATTTTAACGATATGTTAATTATTGGACTATCTAATCTTGTACATGGGTCAAGGTCAAGGTCAAGGTCTTTCTTTTACCTGTTCTCAATGTCTCCCACCATTCTAATCATTTGTGTTAGTTTCCAGAATTTAGACTTTGTTTGCAAACAATAGAGAAATATGTTTATATATTTTACTTTCTTTTTACATAGAAAGAATAACATGTTAGATACGATGCTTTCTGTGGGCTTTGTTTACTTTCTATAACAATGAAACATATTTGCAAATCATTATGTAAATAACTAGGTGAATTCTTTGTTTTGTAAGTTAGTGGCTGAAGATAGTCCATGGTCTGAATTTTCCATATTCTATTGAACAACCCACTACTGGTGGGTGCTGTTTAATTTTTAGACCTTTAGCAATTACAAACACAGCTTCAATAATGACCATATGTAGAGGTCATTGCAAGGAATTAAGATTGTTAGATCAAATTGTCTACACATTTGAAATATTTGGACATGTGCTGTAAAATAAAAAGTCTACTTCCAAAAATTCTGTTGACAATCCTTTTGTTACATGTGCGTATATGTGTGTGTGCACGTATGTGGGTGCATGTATGTGTGCGAATGCATCTGTGTGCATGTGGAAGGCAGAGGTTGATATCAGGTGTCTTCCTCATCAGTAACTCTTATTTATTGACTGTCTCTCACTGAACTCAGAGCTCACCAATGAGGCTAAGTTTAGCTAGCCAGCTTGCCCCAGATACCCATCTGTCTCTGCCTCCTGAGCACTGGAATAACAGGTGTACACCACCACAGGTACACGGCCGTGCTCAGCATTAACGTGGGTATCTGAACACAAGTCATCATGCTTGCATGGCAGGCACTCTACCATCGAAGCCATCTTTCCAGCCACTTTGTTGACATTGCTTTTGGGATTATGTAAAGTCCTATGTGGACATAAGAACTGAAATATTTGTTACGTGAAGTTTAAATATCCAAAAGCATAATAAATCTTTGTGTTTCTGCAGGCTTTCTTAATATACATTTGAATACTTTTTATTACTCTATTTCCTAGGTATTTTATCATCTTTATTGTCATTGTGAATGGGGCTGCTCTTAATAGCAGATATTGAAATAAACCAACAGTTCATGATATGTGCGAGACAGCTATATTAATTATCTATCAAATATGTTAGTCAAGGTCCTCCAAGAAGCAGATGCCAAAATAAGAATTAAACATGCAAGAGATTTATGAGTGGGAATTCTAGTGATAAAACGAAGAAGGCATGGAAGATATGCAGATGAGACAAAGAATGCCACAAAAGGATGAGGAGGAAGCCTCTTAGCCTGCAGTGTGGTTCTGGAGTTCATCAAGACACTGAGGGGTCCTGAAGCCAACTGCAGGCTTCTGATCTTCCCAGCCATGCTCAGTCTTCACCAGAAGTGCCCCGAGGGAAGGGAGGTCTCATCAGGACATGATGTTAGATATGGTGCTTCACAGTTGGACTGTGTACAACCTTTACTTTGAAAGGCATGTCCTGTCGACGATCACAGTTCATCCCTTGCATTATACCAGTCAACGTCTCACCTTGTGTGCAGAGCAGCCACTCCATGTTTCCTGGCAGCCTGAAGGGAATAAGAATACGGAGGTTAGTGGAATCCCGTCGTCTCTGCAGTTGTTCCAGGAGCTGGAAAACACTTACTCTCCTTCCTCATCCATCTGAATTACCTTTTATCTCACCTTGGAAGGTCTTGATGGCTTACCCTGCAGTGTGTCCCCAACCTACATTCTGGGAAATAGAAATCTTTGAGAATCATAGCTGAAGGTCAATTGTCTATATGGAAGTCATGAAAAGGGGGTCCCCAGGAAGTATCCACTGTCTCACCTCATTGTGTGAATGCAGTCATGTCTCCTTGTACTGCTGGAGGTCAATTGTCGCAATGAACCTGGTGACTTCTCACCTGATGGTGTCTTGTCATGAGGGAGGTTGAGGGAGACCAAGTTGCCCTTTTGGTAGCCACAGTCTCCTGACAAGAGGGTCCTGCTTTGGAGACAAGCTCTCCAACCTTGCAAAGTCCAGAGCTGAGAGAGTGGGAAGTGCTTCCCGAGAGCTGTTTTTGCTGCCGTAGACCAGGGTCCTTGAGGCTTGAGGAAGGGAATCCCCTGCAGGGCTTGTTAAAATATAAATTGCCAGCCCTCCTCCCTGAGATTTAGATTCTGTGAATCAACAGTGACATCCAGGAATTTTCATCTCCAACAGGTTTCCAGACACTGCTGCTGTTGTTACCCCTGGGCTGAGAACTGCACAGACACATTTTGAGAGTTTTTGTACATTATGACTATGAAGCCAGTGCCATGCCTGCGTTACCAGGATTGCATGAGTCCAGGATTTACTGCAGCCATTGTCTCATTATCCTTCGTGAAGTCTGTGTGGCCCACCACCTTTGCGTATGGTCCAATATCAATGCCTATTGTCAATTATTGTTTCAGCCCAAACTGAAATAAATAGAAAATAAAATTTAGCCAGGCATGGTGGCATATGCCTTTAATCCCAGCACTCGGGAGACAGAGTGCAGCAGACAGCTTCAGGTTCGCTGAGAGGAACTTCCAGACCAGGCACAGTTATTAAGGAAGGGATATTTATTGAAGCTTATAGATCCAGGGGAAGTTCCATAATGGCAGAAGAAGCTGGCCTGCTTTCATAGGATGTTTCAGTGGCACACATCCATTGAGTCAGAAATTTTGTATCAGAAACTTGAATGTTCTCCCACAGCCTTCCAGCTTCCACCAGGACTGGGAGAAGGAAGCTGATGATCTAATTATTGTCCTCTTTGTAACTAACTTTTTTCTATAATTTAAAGATATTCTTCTTGCCCCGGTTGTGCATAAATTTAGGTGTAAGCTTCATGCATTTACCTTGCTTTTGTTGTCTCATGCCTGCTCAGTCCAAACACTGGGCTGTTAGTTAGAACTACTGGAAAAGGCTTCAGCTACTAGCTCAATTTTTATTATTTATTGCATATGTATGTGTGTGCAATGTGCATGCATATCTGTATGTATGTTCATACGTGTGTGAGGGGATGTGCATGTGGAGGTCAAAGGTCCACATTGACTTTCATTTTCAGTTGTTCTCTATCTTACTATTTTTAAAAGATCTTCATTAATTTTTTAAATGTTTATTTATTTATTTATTTATTTGACAGAAGAAAGAGGGAGAGAGAGAAAATGGGAGCACCAGGGCCTCTAGCCACTGCAAATAAACTCCAGATGCATACACCACCTTGTACATCTGGCTAACGTGGGTCCTGGGTCCTCTGGCTTTGCAGGCAAATGCCTTAACTGTTAAGCCATCCCTCCAGCCCCCCTCCCCCCCTTTTTGAGTCAAGGTTTCTCACAGATTCAGCTACATTGCTATCCAGGGGATCCTCCTGTCCTGCCTCCCCAGTGTTGGAATTATAGGTGAAGACCACCATACCCAGAATTTATGTGGATGCAGGAAATCTGAACTCAGGTGCTCACGTTCCACAGGAAGCATTTTACACACTGGCTGATCTCCCTGGCCCTTCAACCATTATCTCTCCAAATATTGTACCTTCTCCATTGTCTTTCCCTAGGGCTTGAACTCAGCCCCTGCATGTGTGAGGCAAGTGCTCCATGGACTAAGCCCCTCCAGTATTGTCATGGTCATCCTGGGTACTCTAATTACATCATCACCTGCCTGGTTTTTCACTCTATTCGCCCTTCTTTTCACATTGTTTATTCTGTCACTCAATGCTGTATGTAAGTTTACATCATTTATCCACTTTTTAAAAATATTTATTTATTTATTTTCAAGCAGAGAGAAACAGAGAGAAAAGAGGCAGAGAGAATGGGCATGCCAGGTCCTCGAGCTGTTGCACATAAACTCCATGCACCACTTTGCATGCACCACTTTGTGCATCTGGCTTTATGTCAGTGCTGGGGAATGAAACCCAGGTCATTAGGCTTTGCAGGCAAGCGCCTTAACTGCTGAGCCATCTCTCCAGCCCCACTTTGTTTTTATTTGTTCTGATCCACAGTTCAAATATGTTCATCTCTTTAAAGTTTTCTATTCATTGCTATATGTAGTTTTTCTAGAATCTTCTCTTTACTCTTTTTAATATCTACATGATTTTTTTTTTGATGGGCATAATTTCTTATGTTTTCAGCACCTGTTTTCTTTATATCATAAACTAGTTTTAAATTAACACAATATAGCCTTATCTTATCAGCCTGTGGTAAGATCTTTATCTTCTGTCTTATCACTAATACATGGCACCCTTAAAAACACAGTTGATTCTGGGTATAATGGTGCATACCTTTAATCCCAGCATTTAGGAAGTAGAGAATTAGGAGTTTAAGGTCATACTCAGCTATAGAGTGAATTAGAGGCTATCTAGGTATACATGAAACCCTGACTCAAAAACACAGAACAGCAGTGAACCCTGAAAGCTGCACAACTGGCCACATAGGCAAGATGCACACACTGTGCAATAGTGGCATTTCTGTTATGGAGTAACCAACTGCTCTCTAATTGGATTTGAGCAAATTCATGCCCAATAGAGAAAGAATACTGAAAACCTAGTCAAAAGCCTAAGCCTGGAAGGGAATAAGCCTGAATGGAAAGTTACTACTATTGTTTGGCTACGTGGACATATTATGCCCACTAAATGGTCTTCAAAATAGTCATATATTAGTGCCGATCTCACATTTGGTAAGTGAAGTTTGTCTTTTCAGATGACAGTGACTGTGGAGTGTTCAGCACTTAATGGGACATTTCTATCAGACCCTCTAATGGCTCAGGGACTATTGTGGAATATGTGGTAGAAACAGTATAAGAGCCAAGGGATGGGGAGGAGTGCTTGGGAATGCTGTCTTGCAAACATAAAGCGGCTGTTGTATCGGTGACCTCACAGTGGTTCTCCGTATCTGCATAAGACCTGCATAATACTGGCCCATTAATAGAATGACGTGGATGGTGGAGGAAGGAAAAACACACATTGATATAGAAAAGGGAATAGCAGGAAAGAAGAGGGGGTTCAGTCTAGAGGGAGTAGAGGAGGGGGGGATGATGAACAAAGAAGGGAGGAAGGAAGGGATTATGTAACTTTTAAATGAAGTTTTTTATTTTATAATAATAAAAGACAAGATAAAACAAAGTAAGTCCACAGTGAAAGGTCTCCAGGGGATGATGTAAGAACAAAGAGCAAATGGCACAGAAAGCCTCACTTGCCTCTGTGCATTTGTTCTTCTTGTTTGGTTTTTGAGTTTCTATATTTATATCATTTCCAAGCCAGTTGCACTCCGCATTTAAAAACTCAGGTTCTATATTTCGTGTGATCTTCTCTCTGGATATCTATCTAGTGTTTTGTATTCCCAGTACTGGAAGTCTGGGAATAACTTCCTGAGTTTAATTAAAAATTCTATTTTATTGGTTGCAATTCACATTTAAATGCTTTTAACATCACCACTTCCTCCTTTCTTCATGTTGATCTTGGTGTTATTTTAGAATTTTTAAAATTAAATGCTCAGTTGCTCTAATTGCATTCTTTTCAATTTAATAATAAAAGCTTTGATTTGACTTTAGGTAAAGGGTAACCTTTCCCTATTGGTTTTGATAAATATTTTTCTTATTTTTGCTATTTTCTAAAAAGCATATAATTAAAAATTTTATTTCTTTTCTCAATGAACCCTTGTTTAATAGAATGTTATTTAATTTCCATGTGCTTTCCTAGCTTTGTTTTGATTATTTTTTTGTGATTAATTTCTAGCTTTAATGCAGTATTTTCAGAGAATATGGCCTCTATGATCTCTACCATATAATTAAATTTTGTAAACATTACACAAATGCTTACGAAGGTGTATTTTCTATTAGATGTTAATATAATTATATACATATTTTATTAATCTTCCTATGTGACCTATTGTGTCATCTGCTTTCTTTTCTACTTGCTATTTTTCAACCTATGAAGAGAAGTGTACTGAAGTGTTTTATGGCAAGCATTTTTATATATTTATTTTTTCATGCCTAAGAAGTTTTTTTCCTAAGAGGTTTTGTTCATATTTTTGTCTTGTATCTAGTCATTTAAGATATGATTCTTTTAATTAGGAGTTAATACCTTTTCAATGAGAAAGGATCTATTTTTATTTTGCCTGTGTGTGTGTGGTGTATGCATATATATGTGTCCATGTGACATCCCAAGCAGTCCCCTGCAGTGGGGTGGGGTCAGCAGTGGCTCTTCCACCATTCTTTTAAAAATATCTTTATATATCTATTTGTGAGAGAAAGAGGCAGATAAAGAGAGAGAGAAAAAAAAATTGAGATAGAAAAAAAATGGCACATCACTGCCTTCAACCATAGCAAACAAACTTCAGATGGATGCACAACCTTGTGCATCTAGCTTACGTTGGTACTGGGGAATCAAATCCAGGTCCTTGGGCTTTGCAGGCAAGTGTCTTAATCATAAACCATCTCTCCAGCCCTCTTCCACTCTTCTTATTTGCACTGGAGTCTTACTGATCCAGGGGCTGGCTGGTTTTGTTTGTTTGTTCATCCCAACAATTCTCAGGTCTCCGCTCCCTCATGGGCCTAATTCTAAGTGTGAGTGGCTGCAATCAGCTGAGTGTAAGCGTCCTGGGGATCGAACACACAGGTTCTCTCAGGATTCCTCAGGCTCTCGCGCTTGCACAGAAAGTGTTTTTAACCACTAAGCCACTCTCCAGTCCCAGAAAGGATCTTTTTGAAATATTTCTACCTTGAATTCACTTCTTTTTTGTTAGGATTATTCATCTTGAAGCACTTTATTTAAATGTACTCAAATCTGTCTCTTTTTATGAAATGTAGTTTCTATAATGTGCTACAGAGTGTGTGACCTTTATTACAGTACATATTAATGTCACTAAAAGAAAACCCTGTGCCCATCAGCCATCCCTCCTTGGCTCCCTCCTCACTCTCCACTCCTAGCCCTAGAAATGACATCCATCTTTTCACATTTGCTTATGGCAAACATTTCCTATAAGCTGAATTATACCATATGTGGTATATCATGACTGACTTCTTTCCCTTTTTATGATCTTTTCACGATCCATCCGTGTTGTAACAGAATGTATCAGCCTTTCATTCGTCTCTGTTGAAGAATAGTCCCTTACATGGTGATATCACATTTTATTTACCCGTTCATTAGTGATGGGTATTTAAGTTTTTATGAAGAATGATGCAGTAAACATGTGAGGGCAAGCATTTTCTTTCTGAGAAATGATTTCATTTCTCTTGTGTGTATAGATAGGAAACACATTTTAACTCTACTTTCTATCCTTTGGGGGAACTACTACACTGTTTTCTAAAGAGGTGTTGGCTTGTGCCATCCCATCAGCAGTGTGTGAGCGTTCTAAGCTCTTGTATCTCTGCCTGTGTGGGTTTTTAATCTATCCTTTTGAGTACAGCCATCTTAATGGAGGTGAAGGCCTGCACGACTGTGGCTTTGATTTTCAACTCCCCAATGGATAATGATGGAGAGCCCTCTTCAAGAACTTTGTGACCATGTGCATAAATTCTCTAGAGAAATGTCTCTCAGATCCTTTGCCCAATTTTTAATTGGATTATTTGTTTATTACTGCATTCAAAGCATTCTTAATACATTCCAGATATAAATACCCAACCATGTACAACGGGCAAATATTTCCTCGTATCCCACGGGCTGTCAGTTTCTTTTTCTTATGATGCCTTTTATAGCGCAAACATTTGTCATCTAGTTTAAGTCCATTTTTTCCTTTTTTTTCTTTTATTGCTTGCATTTTGGTCAGTTGCCTAACTGAAAAATAGCAAAATTCGTGTCTTTGCTTTTTCCCAGAGTCTTGTGTGTTTATTTCTTGAGTTTTTGGTCTTTGATTTATTTCAAATCAATTTTTACATATTTTGTGAGGTTTAGGCACAACTTTACAGACTCATGTTTTCTTTGTTCTTTTTTTTTTTTTTTTTTTTTTTTTTTGAGGTAGGGTCTCGCTCTAGCCCAGGCTGACCTGGAATTCATTCTGTATTGTCAGGGTGGCCTCAAACTCATAGCAGTCCTCCTACCTCTTCTTCCCGAGTGCTAGGATTAAAGGCGTGCGTTAAAAGCTCCCTCCTCACTCTCCACTCCTAGCCCTAGAAATGACATCCATCTTTTCACATTTGCTTATGGCAAACATTTCCTATAAGCTGAATTATACCATATGTGGTATATCGTGACTGACTTCTTTCCCTTTTTATGATCTTTTCATGATCCATCCGCTCTGTTTGTTCTTATTTTTTGTATGTTTATATCTGTATGGTATGCATGCATATATATGTGTGTGTATGTGTGTGTGTGTGTGTGTGTGTGTGTGTGTCATATGTGTGTGTGTAAAGGCTAGAATTCAATCACAAAGGTTTTCTCAGTCACTCTTCACCTTGTTTTTTTTCTGGCTGAACCCAGAATTTACCAATTTGGCTAGACTAGCTACCCAGAGAGCCCCAGAGAGTCCTTGTATCCTCCCTGCCAGTGCTGGGATGACAGGTGGGCACATCACCATACTTAGTAGTTTGAATGGTTTCTGGGGGTCTGAACTAAAGTCGCCACCTTGTGCAGTAAGCAGTCTACCTACTGAGCAATCTTCCCAGAGCCTCTTTTTATTCTTAATTACTTTTGTCAATTCACTACACATGTCTCTGTTATATAGCAGAGATATAAACAATACCAGAGATTGCATTCATCATCTAATTACATTATTGATCAATTGATATGCTTAATTTATGCTCTTATTAATGCCACTTAAATATTTCTCTTGCATTATCTCCATTACTGTGTTGTCAGTCTTTCATTATAAAAATTATTATACTTATAGTCTACATATCCCAAAGAGAGACATATACAGAAAACTGTGGTTGAATCCCCTCTTTGTAATAAGAATAATGAGCATACATTGTCTCTGCTATTTCACACCTTCCCAGTTTAGATCATAGTAAATGGCAATATTGTCATCATAAAGTATTATTTCAATTATGAATTATGAATGTGCTGTATATAAATTATGTATGCATATACATATAAACTTTAATCAGTACAATGTGAAATCTCTCTCAAAATAAAACCAAAGCATTTCTCTTAAACGATGACCCCACTGAATTTTTAGTTGTTAATGTAACTGTCTTTCATTGCTTTTTGTCTCTGAGTGACAGCCCTTCTTTTTCCTTTTTCTCTTTGACCCTCTTTCTGTCACACACTCCTTCATTCATTGCTTATTCCATGGCAGATCCGCATGAATCCCTGCTGTCTTTAAAACACATTCCATCACCACAGTTCCACCTGAGAATTTTTGCTTGTTTACTTGGTCTGCTCAGCGCCCTCCAATGCTTTCCACCCATCCTATGGCTGTTGCCTCTCTCATTACTGCTGAGATCCTATTTCCTTAAATGAAGCCAATTATGGTCACCTTAGTTAGTATTTTCCCTTCCCATTGCCTTCTCCTTTCTCAGCTCCATTTCCCAACCCTGGCTCCTCATCGCCTTATTGTTTTTTATTGGCTTTTTTTTTTTTTCAAGAGGGTTGGTTGTGAAGAAACTTGATGATTTTATCCTGTACTTTTAGGATTTATTCTAGAAATCTCATGTGCTCATATGCATCCATGTCATCAGGTATGTTTATTATCCATTTCAAGTCATGCTAGCTGATGACTTCAGTGGTGGGCTGTCTAGTCCGTGGTGAGTGCAGGAAGCTCCCATCACATGCGCCTAAGAGGACAAAAAATTAGAAAGAGAACTGACATCAGAGCTGGCTCCAGGGCCTGCACTGTCTTGTGATCTAGTCACATAGTTGTTGCTGTTTCTAATAAGCTTTTTTACTTTTCATTTCAAAGTATTTATTTATTTTTAACTTTTTATTTTAGCATAAAATAATGGCTTTAAAAAACAATCTCTTGTATTGATTTAGAATTTCTATACAGACTTCTCTTTGGATAAGAGGGAGGAACGTTCCAATCAGTTCTCAAGCTTTTAGTGGGCCTCTGTTTACAGCCTGTAACATTCACAAGTGTTCCATCTCACATGATAGTCTCCCTTAGGAAGGCTGGGAAGAATACGCTTCCCATGAGGCTGCGGGATGATGCTGTGGTGAGGCCTCTGTAGAAAACATGTCAGGATTACCTATGAGTGAGGAAGTGTTCTAAGTTCAATGGGTATTAATTTGTTCATTGATCTTTATGGTGGTGGGTACTACAATTGTTAGCTATTTTAATAAAAATACAAACAGTCACAGAGAATTTACGTGACTTGTCCAATGACAGGTTGCAGATAACTGATCCAGTTGACTGTACTTGTCCCGGACAACGAGAGATCAGAGGCTGGCCACTAGATCATGTTGCATTAAAAGCCTGTGTTTGCTCATTAGTACTTGACCTGCTCCCTCTGTCTTTAAGCACTTGCATTTTTCTTCTTGTCTTCTATGTGTTTCAGTCTTACATAATTTCATCAGGGCCTTTCCTCTATCCTGTTTGATATTCTAGATACTTTTTCAATATGTGTTATTCTTTTTTTTTACTTTTGGAGTATTTTTAAATATTTTGATGACTAGCTTATATGTTAAAATGATGTTCAATAAAATGCCCAGACATTTGATCCAACATTACTCTAAGTATGATTGTGAGATTCTTTTGGGGGTGAGATTAACATTTATGTAGGTGCATAAGTAAAACACAGAGTTGCCTAAAGTGAGCTCATTCATCAGTCGATGCTGTCTAGATAAGTCGGCATAACACATTCATAATTTCTCCAAATAGTTCCACTTCTGTGCTTCTTTATAAATCTCATTTTAATACTTCGATTATCCTTCATGTATTAATCATCAGGTATTATATTAATGCTGTGTATCAAGTCCACCTCAAAATGGAGTATTTCTCGCTCAGGTGTCCACAATGGGACAGGGCGGATCTGCTTGAGGCTTAGATGAGAGAGGGATATGCGATGTGGTCCCTCAAGTGTGGCAGTGTACTGAAGCACAAGAATGCAAACTCAAACAGGTACAATTTAAATCTTGATCAAGTCTTGTCCAATAACTTCCCATTAGGCAAAGTCAAGTCAACATACAGGGAAGTGGCCTCCACCCACCTTGATGCCAGGGGCAGGGCTGTGTTTGTGACACACTAGTGATAAGGAAGCAGAGCATGTGGTAATGATTCCACCTGTCATGGCCAGCCTCCTATTGACACATGTCATATGTATCCCCACACCTGACATTCCCTGAACAAATTCAAGGAATTGTGCTCTCTGTTGTTGGAATGTGATTATTACCCAGGAATAATCCCACTTGACCATATCTTCTTAGCATGGACTCAATTCAAACATTGTACAAGGAGCCACAAGTATTATTCTTATTCTGAGCACAACTTGGGTGAGGGTTGAGGGGCAGGGGGCAGATTTGGCTTCAATTTGAGAGATTACTTGAAAACTTGCACTTCTCTGTATGGGAGAGCCAGAACCTGCCCATGGAGTTTACCACATTCATTTTAAAATGAAGAAGGGAGCTTGTTAGAAATAATGCTGCAAGCTTGAAGGTTGGAGGAGAGAGGCCAGGGCCGACCTAGTATGTTCAGACTCAGTGGTCCTCAAGCGTGCTTCCTGAACCAACAATATCAATAAGACCACTTGGCATTAGGGTTCCTAACCTGTTCAATTCATAATAGCTAAGAACTGGAATCAACCCAGGTGCCCATCATTGGAAGAATGGATAACCAAGATGTGGTATATCTATATGAAGGAATTCTAAGCAGTAAGAAAAAATGACACAATGAAATTTGTAGAGAAATGGTTGAACTTATAACCGAGCACTCTAAGTGAACTCACACAATCACAGAAAGACAACTGTCACATGAATCTCACTCATCTGTGGTTCCTAACCTGGATCAGCCCAAGTTGCTGACATACCTGAATGGCATCTCAAGGCTTGGGCAATAGGGAGGATAGGACTTGGGGGAAGTGGAAGGGTGGAGGGGGAATACAAGACTGAACCCAAATTGAATTGGTACCATAGAATCCTATACCCTGGAAGTCAGACTAAAAGCTGGAACCCTCAAGAGGACCTTAGGGGGAGCACCTGAATCAATGGGCCCTGGAGAGGGTGAGATGAAGCCTAACCTTAAATTTGTCTTGTTTGTTTTTCTTCTCTGTCTTTTTCTTTTTTTCTTTTCCCTTGGTGCTGGCCTGTAAGTCCCTGTACCAGAATGTAGTTTACATCCACAATGAGCTGTTGATCAGAGAGACCTACTAGATCTCCTAAAAAGATATTTTTAAAACATATTTTATTTATTTATTTATTTGTGAGACAGATGGAAAGAAAATGAGAAAGGGCATGCCAGGACCTACTACCACTGAGAATGCCAGAGATGAAGCTGCTTTGTACATCTGGCTCAATGTGGGTACTTGGGAATCAAACCATGGTTTTCAGGCTTTGCAAGCAAGCACCTTTAACTGCTGAGCTAGCTTTCCAGCCCACAACAAAAGCTCTTAGAAGCAGAAGTATCTGGGATGGTCATTTGGAAGACCAAAGCTGTAGAGAGCTGCGAGGTGCCGCGCCTTAAAGATGGCGCTGGCTTCCACCTTCCGCCTTCCCGATGGCGAGTGCTCTCCTGGATAAACAAGTCCTTATTTGGCTTGGGCCATGATCTAGGCTTGCTTCCGCATATGTGGACCTATCTGCATTCACCACGTGGCTTACCAGAGTTGGCTGTTCAAAGGCTTCTTAAGCTTTGGGTGGGCTTGTCCCGGGGGCAGTGAGTGAGTGAGTGAGTGGTGAGTGAGTGAGTGAGTCAGTGAGTGAGTCAGTGAGTGAGTCAGTGAGTGAGGGAGGGAGTGAGTGAGTGAGTCAGTGAGTGAGTGAGTCAGTGAGTGAGGGAGGGAGTGAGTGAGTGAGTGAGTCAGTGAGTGAGTGAGTGAGTCAGTCAGTCAGTGAGTGAGTCAGTCAGTGAGTCAGTGAGTGAGTGAGTCAGTGAGTGAGTCAGTGAGTGAGTCAGTGAGTGAGTCAGTGAGTGAGTGAGTCAGTGAGTGAGTCAGTGAGTGAGTGAGTCAGTCAGTCAGTCAGTCAGTCAGAAGATTGTTCAAGGTTCCTGAATAAACTGCTTCAAGAAGAGTCCGAGCGTTGCGTCTTCCTTGCTGGTCGAGGCGGACGCGACAAATGGTGGCCCGTAAGGGGAACTCAGAACTTGAAGCAGTCAGGGCAGCTAGCTGGTAAGTTCCAGATAAGTGGACAAAAAGGGTAAAGGCAAGTTCTCCGGTAGAGAGACGATAAGGTCCCATAGCAAAATGGGCAATACATCTTCCAGTATTAGGGTTGCATAAGGGATGGCTACGTTCTGCTATCCAGGCCCAGAAAGTTTGATCAAAGTTAAATTTGTAATGGACTGATGTGCTTGGCTAAAGATATCGGACTGAGATTTTAAGATTTTAAGTTGGGAAACCTCAAGCAGAGGCACTGAGACTGGTTTTAGGTTACTGGAGCTGCTATTGTCAACGCATTAGCAATCTTAAGGAAGGTGGAAGGAAGGTGGCCTGACTTGATTTACATTAAAACAATGGAGAGGATGCCTGAGGAAAGACTGTTAAAAATGCAAATTCTTGGAAAGAGCTGACTGGAGAAGGAACCTGCTTTTCAAGGCTATGATTTATTTTGTCCCTGGATTAAGAATATGGCTGTGTCCTGCACACCTGGTATGAGTTTTGGAAATATGAAAAATGCATAGAATGGTCATGAATTGCACACGGTTCCAGGAGTCGCTGCTGAGATGCGGATGAGGCAGGGCATGAAGTCCCTGAGGAATAGGCTGGAAGAGCCTTTTGGAAGATGGACTGTGGTTTGCATGGAGACCTGAAGATGTTTTGGATATACCAGGACTGTGCAAAAGGGCTACCATGGAGTGCAGTGTTGGCATGGGATGAAAGTTTTCCCTGGCGACTCTGCCCAGCTGGAGGGGAGGAATTGTAAAACCTGGAGACTGTTAGTCTCTGGTTATATTGAACTTGAACTGCAGAAGTTTGATGACTGCTGATGGTGGTTGAGTTTGCATTGTTTTAGTTTCTAAAAGGCGCCACAATAAGGTTTCCTTAGAGGAAACGCAGTGAGAAGATTTCTTAAGAATGATAGCCGGCCAATTAATGTATATTTGTTCGTGTGTCTTATTAGTGTATAAAAGTTGGTTAACCTCATGTGGTGTATTTGTGTTGTAGTGTGTCTAGTCATATTACATAGGGCAAACGAGAATGATTCAGAAGCAGTTAAAAAAAAATTTTAGAGGAGGTGAGAGAAGAGCGCTCGAGTAAAACATCTAAAAGAAAAAGTAAGGTTCCTGAATAAACTGTTGAAAGAAGAGTCCAAAGAGGGACTCAGAACTTTCTGCAGTCAGGGCAGTGCACTGGTAAGTTCCCAGGTAAGGTGGGAATCCGCGACAAAAGCGGGGATTTTGCTCCTCTCGATAGAAAAAGAGGGGGCAGGAAGGAATCCGTGACAAAAGTGGGGATTTTGCTCCTCTCAGTAGAAAAAGAGGGAGCAGGAAGGGTTCGCGGTGTAGCGAACCGAAAGTAAAAGTTTCAAAAGAATTTTTGCAAATTTAGCCATGGGCGCTTCTCACCCAATTTTTTTTGGCTCTGAATGTGCTGCAGTAAAAGTTTTAAAAGAATCTTTTGCAAGTGTAGCCATGGGCGCTTCTCACTGCACCCAATTTTTTGGCTCTGAATGAGCTGCTTTGTTCAAAAAACTTAAAGATAAAGGAGAGTACCCTGGAGAGGTTCCTGGAGGAATGTGATGCCATAGCCCCTTGGTTTGCGTGCTCTGGAAGTCTTACAATCCCTTCATGGGAAAATTTGGGCGAAGATCTTGATTTTGCAGCAGACCAAGGCACGCTTAAGGGCAGGGTAAAATCGATCTGGAGGTTAGTGAAGAACTGCCTCGAGGACTAACAATGCAGTGAGGCAGTGGAAAATGGAAGAAAAAGGGAAAAAAAGAGAGAGAGGGGGAATCCCGGGAAAAAAGCCGGGTGTGGTGGCTCAGGCCATCCCAGCACATGGGAGGCAGAGCAGGACTGCCATAAGTTCAAAGCCAGCCTGGTCTACATAGTGAGTTCCAGGGCAGCCAGGACTACACAGTGAGACCCTGTCTCATATATATATATATTTCTTTGCTTTGCCCAATGCCATCCTCCATCCTTTGCAATGTAAATGTTGTTAAAAGACCTTGGATTATGGGGACGTATGAAATTTGCATGAATGCACTACATTTTACATTATATATGGTTATCAGTTTACGGGGGCCAGGGACAGAATGTGGTGGTTTGATTCAGGTGTCCCCCATAAACTTCAACTGTTCTGAATGCTAGGTTCCCAGCTGATGGCAATTTGGGAATTAACACCTCCTGGAGGCAGAATATTGTTGGGGGCGGGCTTATGGGTATAATAACCAGTTTCCCCTTGCCAGTGTTTTGACCAATGCTAGCCTCGCAGCCGCCGTGGCTTAGTTAACTCAAAATATATAAATTATACTAGGGCTGCAAATTTATCCAGATTTTTGTCTAGTTTTCTATTACAGAATTGGTCGCTTGAATTTGAAGATACCTTAAAAGAACTGAGACTGGCTGTAGTTAATGTGAATTCTACCTGCATGGACCTCTCCTTTGCCTCTGGATTGTCATCTTGGCTGATCTCCGCTATGAATCATTTGAAGGAATGGGCGGGTTTGGGTGCTCTTTAGCAGGCCTTCTGTTACTGGTCTCTCTGGTTTGCTTGTGGTGTCTGTGTAAAATCAGGGTCACGCAATGACGGGATGCAGCTATGATCATTCAAGCCTTTACTGCCATAGAGGCTGCACAGTCCCCCTAAGTCTGGCTGGCTACAACTAAAAGTTAATCTTCTTCCTGCTCAGGTTGCGAGGCTAAGCACTGCACTCTGGGTTAGCCCTAAAACTCCAGAGAAGAGCATGTTTGATTGCATGCGGGTTGATACCCCAGATCCCGCCTCTGAGGAAAAGGCATCAAGGTTGCGAAAATACGCATCATCAGAGATCAGACCTCTACTCTTACCTGTGGCTTGTTTTAAAACATAAAAGGGGGAACTGTAGAGAGCTGCGAGGTGCCGCGCCTTAAAGATGGCGCTGGCTTCCGCCTTCCGCCTTCCCGATGGCGAGTGCTCTCCTGGATAAACAAGTCCTTATTTGGCTTGGGCCATGATCTAGGCTTGCTTCCACATATGTGGACCTATCTGCATTCACCACGTGGATTACCAGAGTTGGCTGTTCAAAGGCTTCTTAAGCTTTGGGCGGGCTTGTCCCGGGGGCAGTGAGTGAGTGAGTGAGTGAGTGAGTGAGTGAGTGAGTGAGTGAGTCAGTGAGTGAGGGAGGGAGTGAGTCAGTGAGTCAGTGAGTCAGTGAGTCAGTCAGTCAGTCAGTCAGAAGATTGTTCAAGGTTCCTGAATAAACTGCTTCAAGAAGAGTCCAAGCGTTGCGTCTTCCTTGCTGGTCAAGGCGGACGTGACACAAAGCCTTTTCAGTGTCTTTGGATTTTTTTTTTCCCAAGACTGCTTCTCAGATCACCTTGAGTGGGCTCATGTCTACAACAGATCAGCTGAGATGGACATCTCTAAGGGCCTGGCTTAGGCCTTTATAATTTCAGCAGAGCCAGACAATGGGCTGTATAAGAATCCTGAGACAGAAAAATCATTAGTCACCACATCTGGCATAGACTGGGTTTTAGTGACAGTGATGGGAAAGCAAACAGGGAAACACTTCTCCATTCCTACCCTCCAAATCCTCTGACCCTGCTGCCCACAGAGAAGGCTGCTCTGTCTCTATTTTCTTTGGAATGAAAGATAAGAGCCAAACATCCTGATAGTATACCAGCAATCTTAGAAGAACTATTACAAGAAGGAAATGCAGACTAAAAATATCATTAATTCTGAAGAAGTAATAGAAAATCTATAGCAATACAATGTTACTCTTGTGGGAAGGTCATCTCTGCAGAAATGGGAAAAGGAGATCTTAAAGAAATAGCATTTTCCCTTTGGCACAGCTTGCAAGAGGGAAGTATTGACCAGGGACACAAGAATGCCATCTTCTACATTCTCAGCAAGGTAGAAGGGACAAGGATAATAAAACTAGAACCTATTTTTCTTTGCTTTTGTGCACATTTCTTCTGGTCAGTGCAGGCCAAGGTGGGAAAGGGGCTAGCTTGAAAGTTGGTAGAAGTGGCTTCATTTCCCAGCATTCCCCACTCCTCTGTCGATAAAGGTTTGCTGTGAAAACACAAGGATCTGAGTTCTACTCCTGGCGTCCACAATAGTGCACGTTTGTGATCCTTGCTATGGGGTGGTAGAGAGAGGAGGCTCCATCAGGGTCACTGGCTAATGAGTCTAGCCAAATAGGTGAGCTCCAGGTTCAGTAAGTGAAACAGCTTCAAAACTTAAGGTGGAGAACAATAGAGAAAGACACTTGATATTGGCCTCTGGCCTCCACAAGTGTATTCTGTCACTCTCTCTCTCTCTCTCTGTCTCTGTCTCAGACACACTCTTGAATGTCACCATGGAAGGTGAAATTCTCTGAGAGATTTAGGATGGAAAAGTATACCCACTTCTTGGTGTTGCTGGGCACTTTGGGGATTTCACATTTTGAACTGGTCGGCTTTATAGTGCTCATCACTGACTTGATCTGTCTTGGGCTTCTCTATCTATCTATCTATCTATCTATCTATCTATCTATCTATCTATCTATCATCTATCTATCTATCATCATCTATCTATCATCTATCTATCATCTATCTATCTATCTATCATCTATCTATCATCTATATATATATCATCTATCTGTCTATCTAACATCCATCTATCATCTATCATGTATCTATCATGTATCTATCTATCTATCTATCTATCTATCTATCTATCTATCTATCTATCTCATCTGACTTTTCTCTTTTCACTTTCTTTTGTGTGTGAGTTGGTAAAGCCAGGGCAGGGAAGGCCTATGCTTGGGACAGAGCCCACCCATAGGGAGCCAGACAGGCACAGAGTGAGACTCACAGGTAATGGAACCCTTGCCCAGGCCACTCAGACTGCCCTTGAGTCTGGGGCAGGGGAACCACCGATGGGCTAAACTTAGTAACTCAGTGGAGACCTGGAGGCTTCAGCAAGGTGATTGTCTGAATTCTCACCCTGCAAGAAACACAACTCACGGGCATATCAGGTTCTGCCTGTCTTTGAAATGTCTGGGTGAGTAAAGGGCTAAGTAAAACCTGGCTGGCACCAAAACCAAATGTGTTGCAGGTTCTTAAGCCTGGAAATGACTGGATATGTGGGGGGAGGGGGGGAGGGGGAAGAAATGAAGAAAATGTTTGAACTAAGAAAGTACTTAGAAATTATTCAATGTATCTATTGCTACTGTTCCCGTTTCTCTTGTCCTGCTACAGAGGCCAGGAAAGGTGAGTTCCTTTTACAGTAGCTCATGACTGGAAAGCCCGCAAGAAGCCGAGTTTCTGAGATGGTTCCCTTATGTGTCCTTCACTCAGTGACTTTGGCTGGAGAATCTATGAAGACTTCCTCAGAGAGTCCCATCAGGAGCAAAGGAGCCAATGGACAAAACTTGGTGACTAGATGGAACCCTGAAGACTTCAGAGAGGGGTTTCCTGGGGATTCATTCTAAATTGTAGTTTTTAAAGACAACATTGTGAGGAAAGAAAGGACAAGGAGGTCGTGCAGAATGACATTGTCATTCATGGTGGGCTCCACATCCAATGATGCTTCCATAAGAGCATAATGGAGCTAAAAACAAAATTCCTGTCACCTGGTGAGGCCACAGCCAGCATAGTGTCACAGTGCAATACATGGATCACACAGTATTGGTAATGCTGTATAAAAGCATAGCACATGCAATTGGGTACAGCACCTACTATTGGGTAACAAGTAAGACTATGTTATTGTACTTATATCACTAGAGTTCACTCCTACTTAAGAACAAAGAGTTAGCGTAAAAATAGTCTGCTATGGGCTGGAGAGGTGGCTTAGAGGTGAGGGCACCTTCAAATCTCCAGGTACCACATTTAGCCAAATGCAAAAGTGACACAAGTGCACAGTGTCATACATGCCTACAAGGGGATACATGCATCTGGAGTTCATTCAGTAGCTGAGAGGCCCTGACATATCCATTCTTTGCCTCTTCCTCTCTCTCTCTCTCTCTCTCAAATAAAAAAAAATAGTCTGCTATATTACACCAGTGCCAGCCTCCTATGACTCATGGTGACTGTGTATCTTTATTGCACTGCAAGCATGTTGAATGATTGACTTCTCTCATCTGAGGTTCACACTCTAGAACGTTCACATGATGAAATCTCCCAACAGCACACATTTTATAAAGCATCCTTGTGCCTCAGCAGTGCGTGATTCCAGTTGTTTACCTGAAGCCTAAATCTGAGTTGGGTATCGGTTGTATGAAGTGGTTCCATGTGAGATGGGGTAAGAGGGAAGTACACTTGGAGGTAGAGAGAAAAAATATCATGAGCTCAGTGTCAGTTAGATAGGTTCCCTTGAAATCACAGTAGACAATGGAGTTGGGGGTTCTTCCAGTAGGAAGTTGCATACCTGACCTCCAGAGAGGAATGAGCTAGAATAAAAGGCTCTTCCATTCATTTCCAGTCTTTCAAAGATTCTGTGTCCTAGGAAGTTTTCCCTAACTTTCTGTCCCCTCCAGCATTTCCCAGTGTGCACCCATAATGCATTGTTGTACCTACATGAAGCTGTCCACTCAGTGTGACTGTTGTCTTCAGAATCTCCCTCTCCTAGTCACCCTGACATAAAGCCAGAGCCAAGAGACCATTGTGGCCACGGAACTTATGTGGACAACTTCTTGGCTGAAACTACTGGGATGTATCAAGATTATTAACTTTTTCTTTGGCCTTGGGTGATTTATCTATCCAACAGTGAATAATCATGGCACTTAACTGATTAGGTTGTTGTGATGTTTAAATCAGTTTTGGTGGTGTAAATGTCAAATGTGGACTGGAGAGATGGCTTAGTGGTTAAGGTGCTTGCCTGCGAAGTTAAAGACCCATGTTCTACTCTCCAGATCCCACATAAGACAGACACACAAAGCTGAGGCAAGCACAAGGTTGCACATGCCCACTAGGTGGCACAAGCATCTGGAGTTCTATTTCAGCAGTTAACTTTTTTTTTTTTTTTGGTTTTTGCGAGGTAGGGTCTCACTCTGGTCCAGGCTGATCTGGAATTAACTATGTAGTCTCAGGGTGGCCTTGAACTCTCGGCGATCCTCCGACCTCTGCCTCCCTAGTGCTGGGATTAAAGGCTTGCGCCACCATGCCCGGCTCAGCAGTTAACTTTTAAGTTAAACAATATGGTATATAATAACACATAATACGGTAAACCAATCAACTATAATTTGCTGAGGCCCTGGTGGGCCAATTGTCTCTCTCACGCCCCCTCTACCTCTTTCTCTCTCAAATAAAATATAAAAATAAAATTTAAAAATGTAAAATGTCCCTCATAGTATCTGCGTTTAGATACTGAATCCCTAACTGGTGGCGCTGTTTAGAAAGATTATGGAAACTTCAGGAGAACCTTGCTGGAGGAATTGTGTCACTGGGGACAGGCCTTGAGGTACGATTTCACAGTCCTGCTTTTGGTGTTTGCTCTCTCTACTTCCTTACTGCTGATGTGAAGATGTGACTCTGGCTGGCTGTCCTGCCATGTTTCTCTGCCATGACGGAAACTTCCGCTCAAAACTGGAAGTCAAAGCAAACCTTTTCCTTTTTTAAGGGGATTATGGTTGGGTATTTTGTCCCAATAATGAGAAAGTAACTGACACACAGTTAATATACACAAGCATTTTAGAATTACACCTGACACATAACATTCAGGAGTGGCTGAACTGTCCTTACAAACAGTCTTGCAATTCATGACTCTCCCATTCTCAGATCTCCATGAAGCATCTCTTCAAGTAAGTTCCTAAATTCAAAATTATTTATTCTTTGCCTTTGCCATGTTTGATATTGGACATTTTAACAATTCTGGGAAAAATCTATTTTGAAAAAGCTACCAGTTAAAGAAAAAGTGTAAGAGTGAAACAAAATACCCCCTTCACTGACCTTAGAGGAACCTCTGGGAGTTTTCTGATCAATTTTCACATTGTCTCATAGTAACTTCAGGTTCACTTTGGACAATAATGGCTGAAAAGCCTCTCCCTCACTCTTTCTCTCTCTCCCTCTCTCTTTCTCCCCTTCCTTCCTCATTTTTGTTACCTGCCAATTCTGACTGATTGTGAGGGGGCTGAAATGGAATGGGTTTTGAAACATAACTGGCATGACCACAGCTGTAAATTCGACAATAATACACTTGTTAAACTGAAGGAGAGGTGCGAGTTGGCAGCCTAGAATAGATTTCATTTTCACTCTTGTCTGCTGCCAGGAGCATCGCTCACCTGTCTTCTTGCTTTACTTCCCAGTGGGATTCAGCGCAAGTGGAAGTCGCTCTCTCTGCTTTTGTCAAGACAGACACTGACTTTCTTCCTCTTCTGGCACTGACTCGGGTGGTAGCATCATGCTGAACAGCGGGAATTTCATGTCATTTTGGATATTGGAGAGATTGCGAGTGAGGACTGACTTTCACTGATATTTGCAGTCTGACCTAGATTTGAAGGTTAGTCTTGTTAACCTTGAGCAAGAGGCATAGCTCCTCTTGCCTTAGTTCCTCATGCCTGTAATGGGGAAGGCATCCTTAGTGCACTGCACAGTATAAGGACTAGAAAATAGAAGCATTTAAATATCCATGCATTACTTGGAGCTGAGGATGACTTCAGTCATAGCCTATGTAAAACACTCACCTCTGGGCTGGAGAGATGGCTTAGTGGTTAAGGCGTCTGCCTGCTAAGCCTAAGAACCCGGTTCCAATCTCCAGGTCCCACGTTTAGCCAGATGCAAAGTGCAGTTGCCCACAAGGGGCGAACACATCTGGATTTTTTTTTTTTTTTTTATTGACAACAAAACATACTTACATACCAAAGGTGCGTATTTTTCCTCCCCTCCCCTTCCCCCCTTTAGAACTCCACTTCATATCCCCTCTCTCTCTCCATTAGTCTCTTTTTAATATGATGTCATCCTCTTTTACTTCTACTATGAGGGTCTTGCGGAGGTATTGCTAGGCACAGCAAGGTCATGGATATCAAGGCCAATTTCTGTCTGGGCAGTTGCATTGTAGGGAGTCTCCCTTCCTTTGGCTCTTCCATTCTATCCGCCCCCCTCTTCCTGATCCCTGAGCCTTGGAGGGTGTGACAGAGATGTTTCAGTGCTTGGCACTTCTCCATCCCTTCTTCTCAGCACTATGTTGCCTCTTGGATCATCCCAGTGGTCATCGCCATCTGAAAAGAGAAGCTTCTCTAACCAGAAGTGAGAAGCATTAATATGTGAATATGAGCATTAAAAGTATTTTCCAGGCAGCTTGGTGGGAATAGTATATACATTTAGATAAGGGCATGCTTTATACCCCTAAGGTTTATGACCTTACCTACCATAGACTTTGCTTAGGTTTTTCAGTACCAGGCATGTATTCCCTCCCGTAAATTATAGAGCAGTTGGTTACCCCACGAGTAGACATGCCACTATTGCACCTGTTCAGTCTTTGGGACTGTCTGGCCAAATTTGAATATTCAGGTCCACTGTTTTCACTGCTGATGACTTCTGTCTCCCATACTCTGCATGCAGTGCAGCTTTTCCAGCTTTCAGTTGGCTGGTCTACAGGGAAAAGGTTTTCTGCTCAGCACCAGCTTGCTTTCTCAGTGACCTTGCCTCTCAGGCAAGAGATGTCTTCAGCAATAGGGTCTTACTATCTGTTTCTCAGGGGAAACCAAGGGCTTTGGCAAAAGCCTTTAATGTTTTGGAGGCTACCGGGACCTCCTTGGCCAACAACTCACTGGTATCCCATCCCAGGTACTGAAAATTTTCTAGTAACAGTCTACAGCTTCTAGATGTACCATTATTCAAAAAGTAGTTTTACATAAGTCTTATTCACAATCTTTTGAAATTAGATTGACCCTCCCCTTGCCCTTCTTTTATGCATTCTCTACCCATGGCCTTGGTTAGGCCATTCCCCTCCTTGTAATCAGTCCTTCCACTTACATATGTGCAATGGTCCTTCCCTTTCCTCCGTCCCTTATAGCCTTTTACCAGCTTACTGGCACATCTGGATTTCTTTCACAGCAGCTGAGACACTGATGGCGCCTCCATCTCTATCTATCTCCCTCTCCCTCTCTCTCTGTCTCTGTCTCTCTCTGTGTCTTTCTCCAAAAATAAAAAAATAAAAAATAAAAAAACACTCACCTCTTTGCTACAAACACCCTTGCAGACTTTGTACAAATTCTAAGAAGGTGCAATCTTTGGTGGAGACCACCTATGTGGGAAACCCTAGTGTGGAGATATGCACTGACTAGCTATTAACACGCATGCTTTTTGGTAGCCAGGTGCCAATGTGCAGTGCACAACTTCAACACTTGTGCAAGGCGACCTTGAAGATTGGTATCTGCTTTGTACACCGCCACAGGAAAACAGATTCAAATCCAGACTCATGTGATATTGGAGAGCTTTTAGGATGTGACCTGCATGTTAATTTTTCAGTCTCATCCACCACTTTTCCCCTTTTGCAGTAATCTTTACAAGAGAGAGAAAGGGAAGAGAGAAAAAGAGAACTATCATTACCATGAAGTTGCACCGTGATCTGGCCTTTGCATGTGTGTGTCCATTTTTTTTTTTTTTTTTTTTGTCTTTCTGGGGCTACAGAGTCTTATGTAGTCCAGGTTGGCCTCCTACTCGCCATTAGCTGAGGATGACCCTGAATTCCTGACCCTCCTGGCTGAGATTACAAATTGTGGGCCACCACACCCCGCTCGGCAGTGCCGTGCTTGGTTGACCATCAGGGGGCAGTATAGGGTAGTTCCTGACCGCACAACCAGACTGCGGGGACACCTAACTCCAGCCTGATGCTTTTCACCTGCGGACATAGTGATTTATCACTCTGCCCCTTTGTGCCTCAGTTTCTCATCTGATTAATGGTGATTCTTTCAAGACTTGAATTGTGAATAACACGCGTGACACTAAGAACCGTGCCAGGCACACGGTGAGGGCTCCGCTCTCACTGGCTCTCATGTACAGTCTTCATCCTCTGCTGCCCCCTAAGATGCTGTTTCTTTCCGTCCTTCATGAAACCTTCGCAGCTAGATGGCCTCATCCAGAAGTGTGCTCAACACTGGCCGTGCTCACTGTGGGGAGCCTTCACAGAACCATCACCTCATTCAGTTCTGGGCTTCTAGGGGTGTTCTCCATTATGGCATCTCTTTGTGCATGTGTGCGTGCATGTGTGCGTGTGTGTGTGTGTGTGTGTGCGTGTGCGCGCATGCGTGCACGTGCATGCGGAGGCCAGAGGTCGGCATTGGTGTCTTCCTCAGTCTCTTTCCACCTTAGTTATTTTTACTTTTCTTTGTCTTCTTCTCCTTCTTCTTTTCCTCCTCCTCCTTCTTTTCCTCCTCCTCCTCCTTCTTTTAGACAGTGCCTTACACATCCTATAGCTTACTGATTCACTTAGTGAGCTAGCCAGCAAACCCCAGGGGTCCTCCTGTCTCCATCAATCAACTGGGATTATAGGTACGTTTTGCCACGTGAAGCTTTATACGTGGATTCTGGGGATTTGAACTCATGTTCTCATGTTTGTGCAGCAAGGACTTTACTGAGTTATCTCCTCAGACCCCATTATATCATCTTGTGAGTGTCATGCCCTGCTCTATGCCCCTAAAGAATGTTAATTCATTTCAGCTTCATTAGTTGTATGTGACAGAAATTTAACACGCTTGCTAAGGGTTCAGGAACTTGCCAGTGTGGGCAAGAACATAAATGACTAGAATGATGGACACAAATGCCAGTCGATGCTTTTTCTTTCTCATGCTTGCTCATGTCTCAAGGTCACTGTCCCCCTCCCTCACCAATTTGCTTTTTCCTGAGAAAGGAACCATCTTCTTGAATAACTATGGACATATATCCTTCCAGATAGGAAATATGCCCTTATTCAAGTCTTAGACATAAAATTCTCAGGGAAGCATTCATATTGGCCCAGCTTGAACCAGTCTAAAAATTACTACTTATTTATTTTAGAAATAGAGACAGAGAGAATGGGTGCTCAAGGGCCTCTTGTCACTTCAGACAAACTCCAAATGTGTGCACCACTTTGGGCATCTGTGGCTTTACATGAGTACTGGGGAATTGAATTCAGGCAATTAGGCTTTGCAAGCAAGCACCTTTAACTGCAGAGCCATCCCCCTAGCCCCTTGGGACAAGTTTGAATTCATTAACCTGTCATCATGATGTAGAAAACAGGAAGGTAGAATCATGTGATGTGCAACTTTCATGATTGGAGAGGTGGTGACCACCAACTGAGCTGAGAATGTTAAATGATCGAGCTGGTATGGGGATCATGGCATGAGGAGTTCAATTTTGGATGCTCTGAGTTGGATATATGAGTAGGAAATCCAGGGGGATGAGTCTCAAGGCAGTAGAACAGGTAAACTCCAAACTCAGAGGAGAGCTCAAAGCTAGATGTAGAAATTTATGATTCATGGGGATATTATAAAAAGTAGTCTTAAAATGTCCAAGAGGAATTTTATTTCTAAGTAGTATATTTAGTAAAGTTGTACTCAATCAACATTCCTACTGCTTCCTCTACAGAAAATTAGCAAATTATAAAACTCATCATTTTAGACCAATGAGATTGGTGAAAACAGGAAGCAATAGATGACTGAAAATTCCAGAGAGAGAGCAGAGACTTCATTGGGTGAGCCAGCAGCTGCCAGACATTTACCCCCAGAGGGTCCTGCATTCTGGATGCAGGTGGAGAATCAGGCCTGGCACACACAGATCCGCTCTCCCAGGAGAAGGAGAAGTCAGCAGACAGGGGGCAGCTATGCAAGGACTGAGCAATCACTTGAAAACTAGCAATGACTCAAAAGAAATGTCAATTGTTCCTGTGGAGTAAACTGTTAGAAATATAAGAGACAGTCCTGATGATTTTTAACCACAAACATCCTCCTGGGATACCACTGAAGTCTTACAACACAGAGAAAGCCTGTCTTTAAAAAAATATATATTTAGTTACGTGTGTGTGCGTATGTTGGGGTGGGGGGATGTTGTGCACACATGCATCAGGGTCTCTTGCTACTGCAAACAAATGCCCATCCAGCTTTCTCTGGGAGGCTAGGGAATTGAACCCAGGTCAGCAGGCTTTGCAAGCAAGCACCTTTAACTGCTGAGCCATCTCCCCAGCCACAAAGCACAATTTTTATTGTTTATAGCTCAGAAGAGAGGGAGGTAAATGAAAAGAGCATCTAGCTCAAGAAATTACTAATCAATAGAGTGCAAAAGCCAAAGGAAGTACATTTATTTATTTATTTATTTATTTATTTATTTATTATGAGAAAGAGAGAGAATGGGCACATCAAGACCTCTAGCCACTGCAAATGAACTCCAGACATATGTGCCACCTTGTGCATCTGGCTTTACATGGGTCCTGGAAATCAAACCCCAGTCCTTAACCTTTTCAGGCAAGCCCCTTAACCACTGAGCAATATCTCCAGCCCAGGGAGTGGAGTTAGATGGAAGAAAGGAAATAATAAAGAACTGTGTTCTCTCTCTCTCTTCCCCCCTTTTCCTCTTTCTCTCAAATAAATACATAAAAATAAAATATATTTTTAAAAAATTAAAAAGAAGGGGCTGGGAAATAGCTTAGTGGTTAAGGTATTTGCTTGCAAAGCCAAAGGATCCTGGTTTGACTCTCCAGGACCCATGTAAGCCAAATGCACAAGAGAGCACATGCATCTGGAGTTTGTTTACAGTGGTTGGAGCCCCCCACTCTCTCAAATAAATAAATAAGAATAAAATTTATTAAAAAAATAAAAAAGAACTGTGCAGGAAAGGATAAGGTAGAAAGTAAATACACAATAAAGATAAAAGTTTTTTTTGTAATCTAACCAACTCTGTAAACATATGATGATTGTCAGCCTCTGACAAGGTTGCCCTGTTTCTCTCCCAAAGAACAGGAGGGAAAAAATAAATAATACCATAGCAATTGAGCCATAACTGAAAGTAAGCTTTCTTAGAAGAAAGTATCAGGGCTGAAGAGATTGCCCAGCAGTTAAGGTGCTTACCAGAAAACCTAAAGACTTGTGTTCATTTCCCAGTATCCATATAGTGCCAGATGCATGAAGTAGCACATGCAACTGGAGTTCCTTTATTGCAGCTGGAGGCCCTAGTGTGTCCAATCTCTCTGCCTGTCTCTTCTATCTCTTTCTGCTTGCAAATAAATAAATAAAATATTAAAAAGAAAGTGTCATAAATCACTTTATGTAAATATGTTTTAAAACGTACGTAAAAACTCATAAATTCCAGTCAGGCACAGTGGCGCACACTCGGGAGGCAGAGAGATGTAGGAGGATCACTGTAAGCCAGTTGCACAAGGTGGTATGTGCATCTGGAGTTCTTTTGCAGTGGCTTGGAAGTCCTGGCACACCCATTCTTTCTCTCTCTCTCTCACTCTGCCTCTTTCCCTCTCTCAAATAAATAAATAAAAATAAAATATTTAAAAAATGATACATTCCAAATAAGAAAGAAATTATTAATAAATAATGATAGCTAAACCTCACCATATGCAAGATTGAATTTATCATCATTCAAGGTGGGAATAATGTCCACCCATGCTAAAATTAAAACTCATCAGACTTGGAATTGAAAAATATATTTCTACATATACACAAAAGCCCTGTGGCAAATATCATACTCCATCATAAAATATTTAACACATTTCCTTTACGGTCAGGAAAGGATGAGAACAATAGCTGCCCCTGGATATTTTCTGCATTTTATTGGGCATTTCTAGCCAGCAAAATTAAATAAGAAAAATAAATAAAAGATAATGTATTGTAAACCAAGAATCAAAATGTCATTATTTGAAGATGAGATTTTTTTCTACGCCTAAAATTTCCAAGGATCTCCACAAAATTATTATGAGGCATGAGTGGATAGTAAATTGACCAGACAAAAGATCAATGTGGAAAAAAAAATCAATTACACTTCCATACCTGAGGAAGTATCAAGTGAAAAATGCAAAACTCTTACCAAAAATTAAAAAAAAAACATCAAAATGCATCTGATAAGTTGTTAAGAATTTTATGGTAAGCAGTATAACATGTTCTCCGAAAGTCATTAAGAGAGCTCCAAATGCTAGGAGAGAAACAATTCCAAAAGGCAGAAAACCTTACTGTGGCAAATATGTCAATACCCTCCAAATTTATGTCTAACCCTACCAAAATGCCAATTGATATCCCCAGAAGAATTGTCACAGAACCTGTCAATCATCATAAGGGGGAACCAAAGACCAATGGATAGCTAAGACATTGTCAAAAGAAGAGCACGGCAGCACCCTCATCTCACCAGACAAGAAGGCCTACCGTAAAACTCTGGGAATTAGTCATCTATGGTATTAGTACAAAGGAGAGAAATACTTTAGGAGAAGATAATGAAGTGTCTCTGACACTTGCCCTTACTTATATGTCATCCTATGATGAAGTGGATATTTCTAATCAATGGAAATAATAACCAGTTATAAAATATATGTTAACAGTTGGCAAACCAATAAAGAAAAATGATAAGAGATATTGAGCACACATCACACACAAAATAATTTCCTGATGAATCTAAGTTTTAAATGTGAATGGAGACCTTAAAAACTATTAGAAGGTGATATGATAGAGTGATTTTCTGACTTTCATGTATGATGGGCTTCTTCTAGCAAGAGAAGGAATGTGTAAATCATGAAGGAAGAACTTCAACATTTTGACTGCAGTGAATTTAAAATGTTTTGTTTGTCCAAAGAGATCATAAAAAATAAGCCACAAAAATCAGGCATTCGGCAGAACAGGAAAGATGATTGGCCAATGAACACGTGATAAATTTATTAACTTCACTAATGAGTAGGGGAATGTCTAATAGAGCTTTGATAGCAAAGTTATAAAACCAAAGATAAGAAATAATAGGGGGGATTGCAGAAGGAGGAGAAGGGGGACAAAAATATATGAAAAAATACCAAAATGAAGCCTAATTATCTATCTGTCTGTATGCTAAGAAAATAAAGAAAACCATACACAAACAAAAAAAATAATAGGACTTTTCAATGAACTTCCTGCTTTAATAAGCAACCTGGCACCACTCTTAAAGTTGCCCAGGAGCATGTCCTCATGTGAAGAGCCTTACAACTTGGTGTGCACGCGACAGGAATGCATACTAAGGAGTACCAGTAAAGATGCCAAGAATATTCATTTCAGTATTGCATATCAAATTGCAAAAATGATGGCTCAAATATCTGCCCACTATGGAATAGACAAATAAATGGAGTCTCACTCGTACGACATAAATAAGAACGCCATGAGAATAGCTTCAACACAGCTACCAGCATCAAGATGAATAAATCTCAAAAGCGCATGGTTGAAGGGAAAAGTGAGCTGCAGAAGAATATGTTCGGTCTGATGTCATTTATCCAGCTTTAAAAGACAGCAAAAAAAAAAAACTAAAGAATACATAGTTTAAGAACATATGCATTGCTCATAATATGACCAATACCCACATCAAATTGATTTTTAAAACTTCCTGACATTTGGGACCTGTGGAGTGGGGGGATGGAACATGATGCAAAGTGCCAGTGTTTTTAGCAAAATTCTACTTTTCCTTTAAATTATTTTATTTATTTATTTGAGAGAGAGAGAGAGGCAAAGAGAGAGACAGAGAAAATGGGTGCGCCAGAACCTCCAGACTCTGCAAATAAACTCCAGATACATGCTCCCCATTGCACATCTTTGGCTTTGCAGGCAAATGCCTTAACCGCTAAGCCATCTCTCCAGCCCGCAAAATTGTACTTTTCAATCAGAGACGTTACTTCATGGAGGTTTGTTTTATTTTCATTTCTTTCTCAATTTAGCACACATTGGTTCTTTACTTAACCAATACTGTTATATGTTTGCTTTATTTGTATTCCTGAGACTTTAAGCATATACGTCAGCATCTATGACACATTTCTCAGTGACAAGAGCTTTCTGTTAGTGTGAGGGTTGTATGCATGTGCCCTTGCGGCACCCCAGTGACGTGCGCTTGCCTATAGAACCTGTAGCATAATGTCTAATGTCTCACTTCATCACTCTTTCACCATTCTTGTTTGATCTGGAGTCTCTTACTAATTCCAGTGCTTCTTATTTTCTCCCCTAAGCTCTGGAGATTCTTGGGTCTCTGTGCCCCTGAGAGACTGGGGTTACAGATGTGCATGGCCACACCCGGCTGTTCATGTGGGTGCTAAGGATGGAACTCAGGCAGTATCTCAAGCCTCCTCAGTCCGTGTTTGTACCTGAAGTGGATTTAACCACTGAGACATCCCTCCAGATCAGCCATTACAGCTTTAAGGTAGTCAATGGGAAGATTGACAGCTGAGGTGTAAAGTTCCTTCTGAAGGTATGAAAATGTCCCAAGGTTTATTGCAGTTATGTTTTTACAACTTATGAACATACTAAAAGGCATTGAATTGTAGAGCGTAAATGGGTCATGTATGCCATGTGAATTATATATCAATAATGCTGCTTTTCAAAAAATAGAATTAGTATGGGCCGGAGGGATGGCTTAGTGGTTAAGGCATTTGCCTGCAAAGCCAAAGGATCCAGGTTTGATTCCCCAGGACCCACGTTAGCCAGATGCACAAGGTGACGCATGCATATGGAGTTCATTTGCAGTGGTTGGAGATCCCGGTGCACCCATATTCTCTCTCTCTCCTCCTCTTTCTGTCTGCCAAATAAATAAATAAAAATAAAATATTTTTAAAAAGAATTAGTATACTTGAAAAATAGAGAATTGTACATAATGGAAGAATTTTTAGTGAAAAGACAGGTGAAAACTTGGCATTCAGGTAATGCAAAATCAAAACAAAATTTACTTTTTTATAATTTAATTTTTATTGACAACTTCCATACTTACAGACAATAAACCATGATATGTCCCTCCCCTCCCCCCATTCCCCTTCAGAACTCCACTCTCCATCATACCCCCTCCCTCTCTCCATTAGTCTCTCTTTTAATTTGATGTCATCATCTTTTTCTCCTATTATGAGGGTCTTGTGAAGGTATTGCTAGGCAATGTGAAGTCATGGATATCGAGGCCAATTTCTGTCTGCACAGTTGCATTGTAAGGAGTGGTACCCTTCCTTTGGTTCTTACATTCTTTCCGCCACCTCTTCCGCAATGGACCCTGAACCTTGGTGGATGTGATAGAGATGTTTCAGTGCTGGATACTCCTCTGTCCCTTCTTCTCAGCACTATGTTGCCTTTTGGGTCATTCCAGTGGTCATTGCCATGTGAAAAGAGAAGCTTCTCTAACCAGAAGTGAGAGTAGCATTAATATATGAATATGAACATTAAGTATAGTGCTTTCAGAGCAGTTTGGTGGGAATAATATATACATTTAGCCAGTCAAAAGCAGGCTTTATACCCCTAAGGCTCATGACCTCCCCTGCCATAGACTTTTGATTAGGTTTTTCAGTACCAAGCATGTATTATCTCCCATAGAATGGGCCTCCAGTCCAATTAGAGAGCAGTTGTTTTCCCCCAGAGCAGACATGCCACTCTTGCACCCATTCGGTCATTTGGCCTGTGTGGCCAAACTTGAGGTTTCTGATGTCCACTGTTTTTACCACTGGTGACTTCTGTTTCCCATACAGCTGCATGCAGTGCAGCTTTTTCCAGCTTTCAGTTGGCTGGTCTACAAGGAGAAGGTTTTCTGCTCAGCACCAGCTTGACTTCTCAGTGACCTTGGTGCTTAGGCAAGAGATGTCTTCAGCAACAGGATCTTATCTCTGTTTCTCAAGGGAAACCAAGGGCCTTGTCAATAGCCTGTAATGTTTAGGAGGCAACAGGGACCTTGCTGGTCAACAACTCACTGGAAGGTATCCCATCCCTGGAACTGAAAATTTTATAGTGACAATCTATAGCTTCAGGATGTGCCATTATTCAAAAAAGTTGTTTTACATAAGTCGTATTCAGAATATCTTGAATTTTGATTGACCCTCCCTTCTTTTATGCATTCTTTTCTCCTAGCCTTACTTAGGCCATTCCCCTGTCTGTAATCTGTTCTTCTATTTCATATATACAATACCATCCCCTTAAGTCCTTCCCTCTCCTCCCTCCCTTATAAGCTTTTTGTAGCTTACTGGCCTCTGCTACCAAAATGAAACCCTCCTACGTCAAATTGCCTAGTAGTGATTACAGGCATGTACTGCCATACCTAGCAGAAGCTATGGGTTTGGTGTGTATGTGGTAGTTTGAATGCCAAATGTCCCCCATAGATTCATGTGTTTGAATACTTGGTCCCCAGTGGGTAGTGTTGTTTGGGAAGGTGATATAACCTTTAGGTAATGGAGACTTGCTGGAGGAAGTTGGTCACTAGGGACTGGCCTTGAGCTTTCTTAGTCCAGCCTTGTTTGACATTTGCTCCCTCTTATTTCCACCCTGCTGATGTGAAGATAGGATGCCTACTGTCTGCTCCTGCCATGCTTTCTCCATGACGATAGACACTTCACCCTCAAAACTGTAAACCAAAAGAAACCCCTTCCTTCCTGAAGCTGTTTGACCAGGTGTTTTGTCTCAGCAACAATAAAGTAACTGATACATGCTGTCTTGAACTTTCCTCCATCACTTAAAGGAGTCTGTTACTTTTGAAAGGAGCCTTGTTCAGACTTTTAGGACATGGATAGAATGTAACCAGTTTCCTTGGTGGCACAGCATGTAGCCCAATTGCCAGTAGAATTCTGGTTTACTTCTGGGTCCTAATGAGCACAGTCTTTACTCTCCATAATTCTGCAACATTCTTTTATTTTTTTCCCCTTCCAAATTCCTCAGAATAGCCATTGTACTTTGTTTATAGCTCTCTGGGCTTCTCTTTCCCACATCTCCAAACTCTTCCTCATCCTAACCACAAACCAGTGCCACAGGCCTAACAGCCACATAGTCAGGTCTACCATAGCAATGAACACACTAATTGATGCCCGTTTTTATTGACCTGACAAAATAACTCACAAGAAAATCTTAATGGGCAAGAGGTTTATTTTGGTTTTCAGTTTCAGTCCATCACAGCCAGTGAGGAACACATGGTGGCTTAAGCAGCTAAGTCCCTGGTGGTGGAAGCTTGTAGCTTAGCTTGATTACATCTTATTGACTCCATCCAAACCATTGGAAATTCAAAGTCCTTTCTCATATTTTTAATGAATTTCAGGTGCTTCCATTTTTTTTTTTTTTTTTCTCACGACCTTCCATTTCATTCACTGCTGACTCTGGTCTTGGCTTGTGTCGAAGTTACCTTCTTGTTGCTGGGACAAAACATCTGATTCAAAGCAGATGATGAACAAAAATGATTTATTTTTGGCTTACAGCCTTTAGAAGAGGCTTCCTGATGGCAGGGGAAAGCATGACACCACCCAAGGCTAAACATCACTTCTGTCACAGCACATGGAAAACAGCAGCAAAAAAGTGAGCTGACCTGGCAAGCTAGGGGCTAATAAACCTCAAGGTCAACCCCCAGTGAAACGCCTCCTCCAAGAATTCCTCACCTCTCAAGTTACCATCAGCTGGGGACCAAGCACTCAAAACTCCCTAGTTTATGGGAGCGTCATGATTCAAATTACCACAGCTTCCTTGTTGGTGGAATCTCACCCACTAGTGTGTGGTATCTTAGCTCCATGCATGATTAATCTGTACAGGAAACTCTACCTCCTACTCACATAGGCACTTACACACAAGCAGTGAGCAGTGTTCGTGTAGGCTGACTTTACTGAGGCACATACGTGTGAGAGGGTAGTTGGGCAGAGTTAATATCTCAGGCACAGACCTTCAAATTGCATGTCTGCCAGCTTTGTTCCAAAGAGTGCAATTAGATAGGAGGAATTAGTTCTATAGCACAGTAGGGTAAGTATAGGCTATAATGATTTATTATATATTTCAAAATAACTGGAAGGACCTGAACGTTCTTAGCACATAGAAATCATAAATGCTTGAGGAGATGGAAATGCTAATTACCCTGATTAGATCATTATATATTGTATACATGTACTAAATTCTCATACTATGCCCCAGAAATATGTACAAATATTATGTGTTGATTAAAATATTGGAGAAAAAAGATTTTTAATCTAAACACTACCAGGGACTTTGTTCACCACCCACCCACACAGCATGTGCGGTTCCTCTCCCCTGCTTCCTCCTTTCTCTGTGCTTTCACTCTGGAGCCATCTTTCCCATCTCCCCCCACCCGCCCCTCCCTAGAATTTTCCTCTCCTTTTATACTCTTATTTTTCATCTCACCAGCACAGCTTGTTTTTCTTTTGTTGCCAGAACTCCCGCTAACACCCATCCTCTCAGAGTTCCACCATCTACTCCAAGAAATTTACTAAGGTATTCCTTTCAAGGATCATTTTCTCCATAAAGAAAATTCTGGTCCCACCTACTAAGGTCAGTCACAGACACCCACTCCTTCCCTATCCAAGATTTTTTTCTTTCCAGGGATTGTACACAATCTTTGGATCCAATGGCTCTGACTTGGACTGGATCCCAAATCACCCCAAGGCTCCTTGCTTGTGTCCCTGAGCTGGGCTTGATGTCCATGCTCCTTTTCCTGCTGCAGTAAGCCCTGAAGGCTTATGCCTTTAGAAGGTAAAGCTATGCTAACCAGATGCTGCTGGGATCTTGGGGAGCAGAAATCCTGCAGAGTCTCAGCATGGCACACCCAGCCAGAGCAGAGCTGATCTAAGCTGGGCTGCCTTGTTTTGCTTTCCCCATCCTAACTCACAATCCTGTCTGACACTTAATGCTTGGCAGTCATTTGTGCTTCCCTTCTGTGTTTGGGCCTGTTGCCCCATGGCCAGCCCCTCACCATAAATGCTTTCATTGAATGCTAAGAGTTTATGAGAATAAACACTGGGTTTTTTTTTTTTGTTTGTTTTATTTTATTTTATTTTGCATATGCTTGGCAACAACATTTACAATTTCTATGATTCCCCACCTCTTCTAAAAGGTATCATTTACTCTTCCAAAGTGTATTTACTTCTTTTCAAAAGCCTGTATCACAGCTGGAGAGATGGCTCAGCAGTTAAGGCATTTGCCTGCAAAGACAAAGGATCCTGGTTTGACTCTCCAGGACCTACGTAAGCCAGATGCACAAGGGGGCTCATTCATCTGGAGTTCATTTACAGTGGCTAGAGGCCCTGGCATGCCCATTCTCTCTCTCTGCCTCTCTCTCTCTCAAATAAATAAATAAAATATATTTAAAAAAAAAGAAAAAGAAAACTTTAAAAAATAAACAAACAAACAAAAAAGCCTGTAGTAGTTACCTTTGCATTGCTGGGACAAAAACACCCAACCAGAAGCAGCTTGTGGTAAGAAAGGGTTTATTTCTGGCTTACAGTTTCAAGGGGAAGTTTCATCGTGGTGGGGAAAGTGCAGCAAAAGCACGAGAAAGCCAGCTGGGTATAATAACATCTCCACAGCAACAGGGAAGAAGAAGAGAGAGTAAGCTCTTTAGCAGTGGCAGTAGGGGTGGGAAAGGGCTGGGCTATAAAATCCTAAACTCAACCCCAGCAAGGCTCTAAAAGATGGGAACCAAGTATGGGCCTTAATCAGAAACACCTAAAGCTATGGGGGACATTTTACATTCAAACCAGCACAAATCATGACACTGATTTAATGTCTGATATATAGGACAATATACTAGATATCCTTGGAGAGATCTGCGGTGAGTTTAACATTGGTTGAAGATTTTCAGCATATGGACTGATCCACGTATTAATGAAACAATACTCAAGTCTCTGGTATCCCATGCCAAGCACTCATAACTTAAGCAATAAACAAGGCAGATTATTGAATCTTGAAGTCTTGACGAAAATGCAGATTTTGAACAAATATATTCCAAGTGGCAAGAATCCCATAACAGAAATCCATAGTGTAACGATCATGGACAACTATAGAGTTCTGATGATATATCAGGGACTATCGGTGTAAGTTATATATCAGAACACTTAATTCTCACATGAATATCTTAGTTTATTATTGAAAAGTGACACTGAAGCACAGGGAGGTGAAGTAACTTGCCCACAGCCCATGGCTCTGGGTAAAAACCCACCCCAGTGGATTCCAGTGCCCTCAACTACTCTATTAGTCTGAAGGTTGGGGAAACTTCCCGGCGGGTGGGCTAGAGTGACTTAGATAAAGAGGCTAGGGAAGCAGTCATCGTGAGAGTCTCTGAGGCCAGAGACCTCTAAGGAAGTCCTGGAGGGCGGACACATATTCCTACTTCTCTTGACACTGTCCTTGAGGAATGTGATGCCAGTGTTTGGGGGCGTGCTGGGGACTTTCTGATGTACTGGTAAAAAGGCTAAAACTCCTTCCAGCCCTGGGCTTGAAAGCATAGGTAAAACCCTTCCGTGGAAGAGAGTTCTGGGTCCCCACACACTTGACTTAGGAAGGTGAGGCTTGGCACCAGGGGATTCTGTTAAAGATGGTATAATTACAGAGATGGCAGATCAAGTCTTCTCTTTGGAAGAGCCATCCCCAGAGATCTTCCAAGCCTGTGACTTGAAGTATGCAGAACGTCTTGTTCTTTCCACTTCAGTGGATATTTGATAGTTTTACGGGCCTGTGGGAGGGAGCTCAAGTGTTTTGAGGCACAGAGGGAGGAAAAGAGGTCTCTGATTTGTTTGTTTCTGAATTGGAGGAAAAATTATGTTTAGCCAAAGAGAGATGAACGGAACAGAGAAACTCTATCAACCCCCCCTCCTTTCTTCTACCCTCACCCTAATTCATCTATTTTCTTCATTATCCAACTTATGCTTTGGAGACTAAAGAGTGCATAAGCTTGCTTGTCAGACTCTGGGCTCCTGTGTCATGCAGTTTGGGGCTGGGGAAATCTCAGTGAATAAAACTCTTCCTATGTAAACATGAGAACCTGAGTTTGGATCCCCACCTCCCACCTAAATGCCAGGTGGGGGTGGTGGCCCACTACAGTTCTCAGTAGGCAAAGATAAGGTTTTCCCCTGGAAAATCTGGGAGCTAGACTAAGTGAATTAGGAAGCTCTGTGTCCAAGTGAGAGCCCCTGCCTCAGTAAACGAAGTATAGAGTGCTGGAGTTACCTTCTCATTGCTGGGAGAAAACACTTGACCAAAAGTAGCTTATGGAAGGAAAGAATTTATTTCAGGCTTAAAGTTTTGAAGGGAAATTTCATCAGTGTACAGAAAGCATGGCAGGGCAGAGGCTGGCTCACATATCTGGGTGGAAGTAGTCTAAGTACCGGGCTTGGAGCTTGGCTAATAAGCATGCAGCTCCATCCTATAGTGACACACCTCCTCCAGTAACACTCCACTTCCCAAAGGCTGCACCAGCTGGGAATTGAATATGAGGCTTCATCACAGATGAATAAGGTTATTGGGGACATATCTTATTGAAACCACCATGGAGAGTAATTGAGGAATTGAGGAAGACACGTGACATTAACCGCTGGCCTCCAATATACATACACACATGTGCATGTGCACCCACACATACATGTACAAGCATACACACCCAGAGACACAGCATATACACATACATGTTTAATAAAGGCACAAAGGGGGAAAAAAACTTCTGGGCTGGAGAGATGGCTCAGTTTTTAAGGCACTTGCCTACAAAGCCTAATGACCCAGGTTCAATTCGTCAGTACCCACATAAACCAAACACAGGAAGTGGCACATGTGTCTGGAGTTCATTTGCAGTGGCTAGAGGCTCTGGTGCCCCCATTCTCTTTCTGTCTATCTTTTTTGTCTATCTTCTCTTTCTCTCTCTCTGCTTGAAAATAAAATAAAATAATAAAATAATAAAATAAAATAAAATAAAATAAAATAAAATAAAATAAAATAAAATAAAATAAAATGGACCTTGCTATGCAGCTATATAACATTGCTAGGCACAACATGCTGCAGTCTGTACTACACAATTCAGATTCCCCGCGTTTTGTTTATTCATCTCTCCATGCAAACACTTGTGTATTTGCTCTTGCTTTCAGTTGCCCTTAGTCTGAGGAGGTGTTCATTCAAAGCCCAGCTGAGTACCGCTTTTAAACTGCTTGACTTTTTTTTTTTCCACCTCAATTTGGAAAATGGGAAAAATAAATATGACCACCAAGGATCTGGAGGAGAATTAAATGACAGTGTTTAGTACCTGATGGCCACAATTAACAGCATAGTTATTATGACTAAGTGCCTGGTTGAAGATCATGAATTGAACACATAGTCATTAAGCAACTACTTTTGGCCAGTGGTATGCAGGGCTGGGTTTCTTAAAGATGAGAAAAGATTATTTCTACTCTTCCGCAACCCCTGTATAATGAGAGACATAAATTACCATGTGGCAAGGTATCAAGAGAAGGAAATATTGAGGAAAACCTGCTGGATGAGGAGCGGCTACAAATGAGGAGAAGTAATAAGCTAAGGGAGAAACACAGGAATTAGAGTGAACATTCTGGAAGGTCACTGTTGCTGTTACTTTTTCATTACTGGGGGGGTGGGGGGGAGAAACAGCCAGAAGCAGCTTATGGGAGGAAAGGTTTTATTTCCAGCTTACAGTTTTAAGAGAAAGCTTCATTCTGATGGAGGAAGCTGGCTCACCCTATCACATATCCACAGCAGAGACAGAGAACAACCAGGGCTCAACTGCTCTGAACACACAGTAGGCTACACTCAGTGATACACGTCCTCCAGCAGAGAGTAAGTAGGAATCTGAACCAAAAATACCTTGAGCAGGTTGGAGAGATGGCTCAGTAGTTAAGGCTCTTGCCTGCATCTCTTGGGTTTGAGTCCCCAGTGCCCAAATAAAGCCAGATACACAGAGTGGTGCATATATCTAGAGTTTGTTTGCAATGGCTGGAGGCCCTGGCATGCCCTCTCTCTCTCTCTCTCTCTCTCTCTCTCTCTCTCCTTGCAAATAAATAAAAATTATAATGTCATTATCTTATTTTTTAAAAGGACCTTGAGCTTTGGGGGTCATTTACTTTCAAACCACTAGTCTCCCTTGTTTATGGAAGGGTGTAAAACTTCCTGCATGGAATGAGGTAAACATTCAGAGAATGGTGCATGTATACTGACAAATCAGAGCTAGCCTGGTGCTTGGGTCTAACCTTTTAGGAGAGCTTGTTTTCACTGTATGGTATGGAAAAGGACAGACAAGGAGGAAAGGAAGATAGGCAAATCCCAAGAGGAAGCAGAATGAATCATGCCCAAGGTTTGATTGCCATTTGCCTCAGTCATTTTTGTCACTATGATCAAGACATATGATATGGACAGCTTTATAAAAGGAAAGAGATGGTCTGGAGGGATGTCTTAGCAGTTAAGGCAATTGCCTACAAAGCTGAAGGACCCAGGTTCAATTCCCCAAGACCCACATAAAGCCAGATGCACAAAGTGGCACATCTGGAGTTCATTTGCACCAGCTGGAGACTCTGGCATGCCTATTCTCTTTATCTCTCTCTCTTTCTCTCTGTCTGTCTCACTTCCCCCTCTGCCAAATAAATAAATGAAAATAAAATATTTAAAAAGGAAAGAGTTATTTTGGGGGGTGAGAGAGACACAGAGAGAGACAGAGGAGGGAGAGGAAGACAGATAGAGATGTTGCATCAGCAGCCTCTCAGCTGCTGAGAATGAAATCCAAATGCGTGCACCCCCTTGTGGTCAAGTATGGCATTGCGCCCTTGTGTCACTTTGCATCTGGTTAAACGTGGGACCTGGAGATTGCAACCGGCATTCTTAGGCTTAGGAGGCAGGCACCTTAACTGCTAAGCCATCTCTCCAGCCCAGGAAAGAGTTATTTTGACTCAGTTCCAGAGAGTATGGAAGACACGATGGAGCAGGTCACATCATGGCAGAAAGAGAAGAGGCACTAGTGACCCTCAACTGGCTTTTTCCTTTCCTTTCCCCTTTAATTCCGTCCAGACCCCCAACCCATGGGATGGTGTCACCTACATTCTGTTCTTCCCTTCTCAGTTAATCCTCTGGAAACACCTCACCAACCCACCTGGAAGTGCGCCTCACCAGACTCCCGGGCAATTCTAAACCAAGTCATGTTGACAATGGAGATTAACCATCACAGTGTTTTAGTCCATTTGCTGTTGCTGTAACCGAGCACCTAAGATTAAGAAATTAAATAAAAGAAATAGAGGTTTATTTTAGTTCATAATTCTGCAGACTGGAAAGTCAAAGATATGGAGGAGACATCTTAGAAGGCTCTCACAGTGCTCCCACATGACAGAAGTCAACAGGGCAAAAACACAAAGAAAAAAAAAACAGTGTCCATTGTCTGGATCGTCTCTTCCCAGGAGAAAGGCATTAATCTTTTCTCTCTCATGACCTAAACATGTCCCACCAAGCTCCACCCCCAACACTGACTCATTGAAGAACTCAAGTTTCTGCACATGAACTTTCAGGGTGCACACTCAAACCATAGCATCTGGATTCTTCTCTGGAGATTGTGTTACCCGGAGGTAGAGCCTTAGCTGCTGTGAAGACAGAGCAGTACCATTTTCAGCAGCACCAGTTCTAGGCTTGGATAAAATCAAGGGAAGAGGCTGGAGAGATGGCTTAGAGGTTAAGGTGTTCACCTGCAAAGCCAAAGGATCCTGGTTCAACTCTCCAGGACCCACATAAGCTAGATGCACAAGGGGAGGCACATGCATCTGGAGTTCGTTTGCAGTGGCTGGAGGCCCTGGCGTGCCCATGCTCGCCACCCCCACCCCCACTGTCTGCCTCTTTCTCACAAATAAATAAATAAATAAATGAAATGTTTTAAAAAAGGGAAGAATTCCTTCGGGTCAAGATCATGATGGATCATGACCCAGATGGTCTGAAATCAGGAGGTTTCTGCGTGTGTGTGTGTGTGTGTGTGTGTGTGTGTGTGTGTGTGCGCGCGTGCACGCGCATGCCCAAAAGAACATGGGAATAGATAAGAGAAGTCTTTCAAGGTAAACTTTAGGAGTCATTTTATATACCTGTGGCCATGTGTGCATTTCTCTCTTCATATACTCACTTGTGAAGTAGGACAAGGGTTAAACTTCAGAACAGTGTACATGGATGGGTGTATTGCATAATGCAGGTCTGGCCCTAGCCAGACCACATGTCAGAAGAAACCAGGAAGTGGCTTCTGTGAACATGGTGTCCTGTGCAGGCCTGGCGTGACAACAGCTACAGTCCCATGTTTGCAAGAAACCTGCTACGAGATGATCTGTCTCAAGACAGGCTGTCATTGGTCACAAAAAGGGGACCACCCCATCCAATGTTTGGCTAGCCAAGCTCCTTAAAACCCCCTGCACTTCCTCTGCCTGCTTCCACCCAACTCCCAGAGTCTGTGTCATGACTCCGCGCCTCTCACCTCCAACCTGGCAGAGACCCTGCCATCCTTCCTGGGCTGACACTAGGGAGGACCCCAACAGATGGGGTCATTTATTTCATTTGTAGAACATTAATAGATGCAGGCTGAGCTAGGGAAACCACGTTTACTATTCCTTTCACTTCATACACCCTTGGCATGATGATACTATTAAAAGTAACGAGACCCCGTAGTGCCATGGATGCTGTAATTTAGGAATGTACAAAGTGGACTGGAGGAGTCATTTGGCCTCTAAAAGAGCAGGAATTTGGAATTAATTCAAAGAAAAGGAGGAACTTAAACTGAGCCTTTAAGGAAAATTTGCTTGGTAAATTTGATAGTGCAGGCAGTAGAAACATCAATCGTGAAAATATGACAGCATAAGTGAGTGAAAGCACACTTGGAAAATCCAAAACACTCCCATTATGATGGAACCAGCAATGCTTTGAATGAAACAGAGAGAGGAAAAATGGAAAAGTCAGACAATTTGAGAGGCCCTGTGTCCTAGTCTATGAAACTTTATGCTTACTCATAGAAGGGATGTCATTGAGAATGCAAAGACAGCATTTGAGGTCCTGATTCTGAAAAGGCCCCCAGTGGAGGAAGAAAGAGGAACATGGATGTTATCAAGGGAATAATGGGGCCAGAGTGATCCACACTAAATCACTGGACTAAATCACTCAATATCTGGTAATAGATCTAGTACTACTAATCTTTTTAAAAATAGTTTTTAAAAAACTTTTGCTTATTTATTTATTTGAGAATGACAAAGAGGGAGAGAAGGAGAGAGAGAGAGAGAATGGGTACACCAGGGCCTCCAGCCACTGCAAATGAACTGCAGATGCATGCGCCACCTTGTGCATCTGGCTTATGTGGGTACTGGGGAACCGAGCCTCAAACTGGGGTCCTTAGGCTTCGCAGGCAAGTGCTTAACTGCTAAGCCGTCTCTCCAGCCCCAGTACTAATCTTTATATATCCTATACATGTACTTGGTTTTGGTTAAGCCACCGCCTCCTCTGCTTCATCTCCCTACCCCTCCTACTCCCAGCACTACCCTGTTAAGTCTCATAGCTAAAGATCTGCTACCTTCTCTCTCCTACAACTCTTTTTTTACCCCTCTCATGGCCTCCTTTCTAGTGTGCTGGCATCTATACACCCACTCTCTCATAATAACATGCATATATAAATGTTCTAAGTAAAGAACTACATATGAGAGAGAGCATGCAATTTCAGTCTATCTGTGCCCGGGTTACCCCATTTAATACAACATTTTAAAGCTCCCTTTTCTAGAAAATTTCATGACATCATTTTACTTTGACTGAATATGATTCTATTGTTTATATGTACCACATTTTCACTCTCCATTTCACAATGTTTAGATATAAAACAAAACATATTGAGAACTGTGGAAAATGGCTCAGTTGAAAAAGACCTGATTTTGGTATTCACAGCTCATGTAAAAAAAAAAAAAAAAAAAAAAAAAAAGAAAGAAAGAAAGAAAGAAAGAAAGAAAGAAAGAAAGAAAAAGAAAATTGCTGAACCTGGCGGGGCATTCTTGAAATCCAAACTTGAGGAAGCAAAGACAGGTGGCTCCCTGGGGCTCACTGGCTAGCCAGTCTAGCCTAATGGGTGAGATCTGGGCCTATCAGAGACTGTGTCTCAAAAAATTAAAGATGGACTATGTTCTGAGGATTGAAACCCTTCGGCCTCCAACTGTACTTGCACATATGTGCACACGCACCTGACCACATGCATACAAACACACCTACAGATGCACAAATTTATATTGAGCAAATGATCTCAGTCCTGGGACTCCCAATCAGTCTCCTGTTTTCCTTTAAATTCAGATCTTAAGAGCATCAGAATTTGATTGGACTGCAGGAAAAAAGAGAAAGTCAGCTGGATTCGGAGATGTGCCTGGCTCATTCCAGTGAGGACAAGCAAGCACAGAAAAGGGGGTGGCTTGGGAGCCCTCTGACCACTGGAGAAGTTTGCAGTCAGTGTCTTGAATATCATCCAAGCAGGTTAGCAGCTGTCTGTCTTCCGAAGGACAGAGCCAAGGTCAGCAGAAATGGGGGTTAAGTAAGATAGTTTCCTCCTACAAAAGAAGCAATCAGAAGACATTGGGTCAGGGCTTAACAAAGACCTTTGCTCCCAAGGAGTCATTATAGCAAGAAAGATGTAAACAAGTATCTTCCAGTCAAGATCCAGTAAGAGTAAAAGCAGCCACGACCTAAAGGCTGGGGATATAGATAGGATTATCAGGCCCTAAAAGCTTAGTAGATAAGACACAAGCAGCTGGTGAGAGTGGATGCCTACTTTATGCTTGTTCCTCAGGAGTCCATAGAACCCTGTGAACTGGGGTGAAAGTGCACCCCTCCCTCCAAGGGAAGAGTCCTCACCAGCTGTTATGAGCAAGGGGTGAGATGAGGCTGCTCATGTGAGGGCATTAAGAACTACATGAGGGGCTGGAGACATGGCTTAGCGGTTAAGGCGCTTGCCTGCAAAGCCAAAGGACCCAGGTTCGATTCCCCAGTACCCACGTAAGCCAGACGCACCAGGTGGCACATGCGTCTGGACTTTGTTTGCAGTGGCTGGAAGCCCTGGCATGCCCATTCTCTCTCTTTCTCTCAAAATATTTCATTTTATTTATTTATTTAAAAGGGAGAAAGAGAATGGGCACGCCAGTGACCTCTCAGCTGCTGTGAATGAGTTCCAGATGTGTGCGCCCCTTGTGGGCAAGTGTGGCATTGCGCCCTTGTGTCACTTTATGTCTGGCTAAACTTGGGACCTGGTGATCGAACCGGCATTCTTAGGCTTGGCAAGCAGATGCCTTAGCCACTAAGCCATCTCTCCAGCCCAAATAATTTTATTTTTTAAGAAGCTACATGATACAAGCATTGCCCGAGTTAGGCAGAGGGCAACTGCTGAGACAAAACTTTAGTAACTGGAGTAACGCAAGTCCTCTCCTTCCTCCCTCTGCACATCTCTCAGTGCCTCTAACTGGAAGAATCCATGAGCCATTCTGACAAGGTCCCGTTTCAGTATTGGAAGCAGAGTAAAAAGGATGGGTTTGGAGTTAGACACAGGGATTCCATCCCTGGCTTCCAGACTGTGTGATGTGTGGAAGTATCTCCATGGGGCAAAAGGCCAAGGATTCTCTCCTTGAGCTGAGTTATCCCAGAGCCTAATGGGAAGACTTCCCAAAACATACTCCCGAGATGTGGTTTTCCTGAAGTGGGAGGTTAGGTGATGGTGCTGGTGGGACCTGAGACGGGTTTAGCTGGTGTGAAATCACGAGACTGAATCACACTGAGCCACGTGAGTCCTTTTCCAGTCCCCATGCTTCTGACCATGGTAAGCAGGAGGCCCGGGGTGGTGCCAGCATAGCTTTAGCAATCTTGCTGTGCTTGCTGGACTACATCTTAACCAAGAGAGGGCAGGCCTTGGGCTCCGACCCGGTGGCAGGCAGCCCTTTTCAGTTCAATGGAGAGGTCTGCCTGTGTGCTTAAGTATTCGCTTCTGGGTTGTAGAATGTGGTTCTGGTTTTTCATTTCTAGAGCTTCCTGGGATCAGCAAATTTACTTAAAATGTGAGCAGATTTAAACCTACACAGCAAGTAAATAATAGTAGAGTATATAGATATGGCTAAAATGAAGAAAAATAGAAACTGTATAGAAATAATTTCTGCTGGGGCTGGAGAGATGGCTCAGCAGTTAAGGTGCTTGCCCACAAAGCCAAAGGACCCAGGTTCGATTCCCCAATACCCACATAAAGCCAGATGCACAAAGTGGCACATGCATCTGGAATTTGTTTGCAGTGGCTGGAGGCCCTAGTATGCCCGTTCTCTCTCTCTCTCTTTCCTGCACACACTTTTTGCTTGCAAATAAATAAGTAATATATTTAAAAATATTTTTAAAGAATAAATAATTTCTACTTAGAAAACCTGCCCCAGGGCAATGTAGAGACAGCTATTGATTGCATATTACAAATGAATCCCATTAAAGAGTGGACGGTGGTGAATTGTGAGTATTGGAAAGAGGTTTGGGAAGTAATTTTGAGTAGCAGACTTCTTGCCACAGCCCAGGTAGTGTGCGTGGACTAGACCGCTGGAACCCACCTTGCATTTGGCAACTCTTTTCTCCCAAAACAAAAGCATCTCTGGCCAAATGGGCACAATCTTGTGTGTGTGTGGTGGGGGGGGGGGCTGACACAGAGATTTGATTTTGTGGTCAGATCTCACATATTCTGTAAAGTAAATCAGCTCTCCAAATCAGACTCTGGTTTTCTTAGAGTCAACCTTCTAGTAAAGTAACAATAGGTTTATTTTCTATTTCCTTCACAGTCCCATTATCCCATTACAATAGAAACCTACAAAAGCTAACACTGTTTGTCTTGGTCCCTGCTTCCTTTCAAGCATCTGGGATGGTGCCTGGCATAAATCAGAACACTGAATAAGAATAGGAATGAGTCAATGAAAGAATTTAAGCATTTTTAAAGTTTGCAAGTCTTGGACTGCATCTAAATCCGAAGTGGACCTCCTCTGGACATTGTGGAAAGATGGGCACCCCCCCCCCAACTCTTTCTGGCTTATTTTTGTCCCTCCTGATTGCATTAGAACTGTAGTGATTTAAGAAATGCACTTTGGAAAATCAGGTCTCAGCCATAGTTAAAACATCTCCACAAGGTTTTTAATTAAAGGGAATTAGATTTAGTCTCTTGTTGGTGCTTAAGATTGAAATTCTAGGACATTAAATGACAACCAAAAGACAGGGCAGGTAGGGCCAAAGTATGGGCTTTCATTATGAAGCTGAGATTCCATCCTGGGTACAGAGTTCATGGCCACCCTGGAGACTGTGGGGACCGTTCTCCCTCCCTCCAATTAACAGTACATCACATTCATGTCAGCTCAGAGAACAATCAGTCAAGCTGGATGTGTGGATCAAATACATGAACAACTATTTGGCTGAATAGGATTTTCTTTTCATTTGTTTAGCTGATGTTTGTGACACTTTAATTTCCACACTTTTTTGCACACGAGCACCATTAATCCAATGGTTTGTCAAGGAAGTGGATGCCCTGAAGTGCAACAATGTCAGGAGAGCTTCCTTCCCACCAGCATGCCTATATTTGAGCATTGTCTTTTCCTCTAGGTTAAATGGTGCCTGGCAACGTGAATTCCCCAGTAATTGTGATGTCTTTAAAGGTGTCTCCTTTAACCTGCCAGGAAACTTTAAAATAAGAAGTGACCTTTGGGCTGGAGTGGTAGCTCAGTGGTTAAGAGCGCTTCCCATGAAAGTATGAGAATCCATGCCAGCCCAAGAGATGACTTGAGATGGATCCCCAAGATTCATATAAACATCTGGGTGTGTCCATCCCATCTGTGATCCCAGTCCCATGGGGAGCAGAGACTAAAGAACCTATGGGGCTTATGGGAAAAAAATCAATAAGCTCTGGGATCAGGCAGAGATTCTGGGCAAGTAAGAATGTGTAAAAGGGCTGGAGAGATTGTTTAATGGTTAAGGCGCTTGCCTGCAAAGCCATAGGACCCAGGTTCGATTTCCTAGAACCCAGATGCACAAGGGGCACATGCATCCAGAGTTCGTTTGGAGAGGCTGGAGGTCCTGGTATGCCCATTCTCTTTCTCTCTCCCCCCTCCCTCTTTCTCTAATAAATAAATAAATAAATAAATAAATAAATAAATAAATAAATAAATAGGTAGAAGAGTGATTGAGTTGGATACCCAACAGTTCTCTTTGACTACTTCAGGTGAGCACACTCTGCTGCGGGCAAGGGCATGGATGGCACGTGGGCACATACACATGCAGACACACCACACACATGTAAAACTAAGAAGTAACTTTGGAAGAATCTTAGGATCATTGCGTTTAAATGATGTCTGGTCCGACTTCCAATCTCACCATCTTGAAATGGCCATTTACAGGGGCTGCTGAATGTGTCTCAGTATTTCTAACAATGGCAGAGGGTGGCATGGTTGGGAAGCTTGGCACCCTGTGGAGCAGTCTGTCCCATTGCTTGTAAACCTTTAATGTTGGAAAGTTCTATATATATATATATATTTGAGAGAAAGCAGGAGAGAGAGAGAGAGAGAGAGAGAGAGAGAGAGAATGGGCATGCCAAGGCCTCCAGGCACTGCAAACGACTCCAGATGCATGCATCCCCTTGTGCGTCTGGCTTATGTGGGTCCTGGAGAATCAAACCAGGATCAAATATTCATTCCTGTGTTCCTGTAACTTCTATTCACTGAAAACTGTATTGACAATATTAGAGAAAGGAGATCTCCATTTTTTGGATGTGTGCATGCATGTGTGTGTGTGTGTGTGTGTGTGTGTGTGCTATATATACTTTGGTATGTGTGATGTATACATGTGTGTGTGTGCAGATATGTGCACCTTGTGCACACGCGTTCAGAGACATGATGTCTTCTTCTAATTACTCTTCTGAGTTGTTCACTTGAGACAGTCTCTCACTGAACCTGAAGCTGTCATGTTTTCCCCATCATATTGGACAACCAACAAGCCCAAGCGATTCTTCAGCCTCTGATCCCCAAAACAGTGGGTGCCCACACCCAGATCTTAAGTGGATGCTCAAGACTGACCTTGGGCCTTTTCAGGCTCTTTCATGTCCTCATGCTTGCACAGAACAAGCTCACCTCCCCAGCCCCTGGATCGACCCTCTTTAATCACTGACTATGTGGGACTCACCATGGCTGTAATCTTCACTTCAGTCTCTCACTCTTCAGTATGGTAATTATTATGAGCCCAGTTTTGCAAATGGGAAAATTGAAGTTAAGACAACACAAACTGCTTTTCACTCAAATTGAAGAAGTGGCTAGGTTAATAATGGCTCTCAGCTTGTACACCTGTGTTGTGAACAGAGCCTCAGAAATACTTGAGTTAATAGTCTTCAACATTCCCTCCTCATGCAAACTCTTCTTTTGTTTCCCCCCAAAACACTCTTATATTTTGCTGTATTCAGGAGACTATTCTAACAGTTAAATTTTCTTTTTTTATGTCTTATTGTTATTATGATTAACAACATATTTCATATGGATACATCATGGGTTGGTACCCTCTTTTCCCTCGTCCCTGCCCCCATTCTATTGCCAACACTCCTCAGTGGGGTTAAAAAACAATTCTTGTCAGACTTCTCTGTGCTTCTCAGTAATGAAGGCTTGTGGGGGGTGGAGGAATCAGTTATCCCCTCCTCTCCTTACTGTGAGAAACGACAGTCAGAACCCCCAAGAGGCTTCACTGTTTGAAGAATAGAAAGCCACGCTGAATGTATCAATAGCCTGTGCAACATCTTCCAGCATCCTGTTCATCTCTTCATTAAGCATCTCTGATCATCGAAACTCCATGTTTTTTTTTTATTTTTTTAATTTATTTTTTATTGACAATTTCCATAATTATAGACAATGACCCATGGTATTTCCCTCCCGCCCCCCACTTTCCCCTTTGAAACTCCACTCTCCATCATACCCCTTCCTCCTCTTAATTAGTCTCTCTTTTATTTTGATGTCTCTTTTTTATTTTGATCTTTTCCTCCTATTATATATATTTTCCTCCTATTATATGACGGTATTTTGTAGGTAGTGTCAGGTACTGTGAGGTCATGGATATCCAGGCCATTTTGTGTCTGGAAGAGCACATTGTAAGGAGTCCTACCCCACCTTTGACTCTTACATTCTTTCTGCCCCCTCTTCCGCAGTGGACCCTGAGCCTTGGAAGCTGTGTTAGAGATGTTTCAGTGCTGAGCACGCCTCTGTCCCTTCTTCTCAGCACCATGGTGCCTTCTGAGTCATCCTAAGGTCACTGCCATCTGAAAAGAGAAGCTTCTCTAACCAAAAGTGAGAGTACCATTAATATATGAGTGTGAACATTAAGAGAAGTGCTTACTGGGCAGTTTGGTGAGCACAGTATATACATTTAGCCAGACACCAACAAACATTATATCCCTAGGGCTCATGACTACCCCTCTTGAAGGTTTTCAGTATCAGCCATGTATTCCCTCCCATGGAGTGGCCTCCAGTCCAATTAGAGAGCAGCTGGTTTCCCCCATAACAGACATACCACTATTGCATCCATTGGCTCATTTGGCCTGGCTGGCCAAATTTAAGGCTTACAGTGTCCACTGTTGAGTATTTCCACTGGTGATTTCTCTCCCACACATTGAACTGCATGCAGCATAGCTTTTTCTAGTTTTTTATCAGCTGGTCTACAAGTAGGAGATTTTCAGCTCAGCTCCAGCTTGATTTCTCAGTGACCTTGCAGCCCAAATATGTGGAGTCTTCAGCAATAGGGTCTTACCTTCTATTCCTGGTGGGAAACCAAGAGCCTTGGCAATGCCTATAATGTTTGGGTACATCAGGGACCTCCCTGGCCAACAACTCACTGAAAGGTATCCCATCCCTAGCTCTGAAAATTTTCTAGTAACAATCTATGCCTTCTGGGTGTTCTGTTGTCCAAAAAGGTAGGTTTCCATATGACTCACTTATATCCTCTTAGGTTTTGATTAGCTCTCCTCCCACATTTCCTTTACTCAATCTCTTCCCTTGACCTCATTTAGGCCTTTTCACCCCCATTAACCTGTTATTCTACTTACATATGTACAATACCATTCTATTAAGAACGCTCTCCCTTTCTATTCCCTTTATATCCCTTTTCTAGCTTACTGGCCTCTGTTACTGAATTTTATTCCAACTCACATAGAAGTCCAATCATTTGTAGTGAGGATCCACATATGAGAAAGAGCATGTGGTCGTTTGGCTTTCTGGGCCTGGGTTACCTCACTAAGTATAATCCTTTCCAGATCCATACATTTTCCTGCAGATTTAATAATTCCATTCTTGTTTACCACTGAGGAGAACTCCATTGTATAAATGTGCCACATCTTTATTATCCACTCATCAGTTGAGGGACACTGGTTCCATTTCCTAGCTGCTGTGAATAGAGCAGCAATAAACATGGTTGAGCAAGTATCTCTAAAGTAGTGAGATGCATCCTTAGGATATTTACCTAGGAGTGGTATAGTTGGGTCATATGGTAAATCTATTTTTAGCTGTCTCAGGAGCCTCCACACTGATTTCCACAATGGCTGTGCCAGATTGTATTCCCACCAACATTGCAGAAGGGTTCCTCTTTTTCTGCATCCTCACCAGCGTTTATTGTCATTTGTTTTCATGATGGTAGCCATTCTGACAGGAGTGAGATGGATGGCTAAGGATGTAGAACATTTTCTAGATGTTTATATTCCATCTGTATTTCTTCTTTCAATAACTCTCAATTTAGTGTAGTCCATTTTTAATTGGTTTGTTTGATTTCTTATTGTTCTGTTTTTTTTTTTAGTTCTTTTTATATCCTGGATATTAATCCTCTGTCAGATATATAGCTGGAAAAGACTTTCTCCCATTCTGTAGGTTGTCTCTTTGCTCTATTCACAATGTCCTTTGCTATACAGAAGCTTTGTAATTTCATGAGGTCCCAGCGGTTGATCAGTGATTTTTATTTCCTGAGCAACTGGGGTTATATTCAGCAAGTCTTTGCCAATACCAATATGTGGAAGGGTTTCCCCTACTTTTTCCTCTAGAAGTTTCAGAGTTTTAGGTCTGGTACTAAGGTCTTTGATCCATTGGGAATTAATTCTTGTGCATGGAGAGAGAGAAGCATCTATTTGTTTTCCCAGCATCACTTGCTGAAGAGGCTCTCTTGTCTTCAATGAGTATTTTTGTCAAAGACCAGGTAGCTATAGCTACTTGGACTTACATCAAGGTCCTCTATTCTGTTCCATTGATCTACATGTCTGTTTTTGTGCCAGTACCATGCTGTTTTTGTTACTATTGCTCTGTAATATAGGTTAAAATCAGGTATGGTGATACCACCAGTATCATTTTTGTTGCTCAAAATTGTTTTAGATATTAGAGGGTTTTTGTGCTTCCAAATGAATTTAGGGATTTTTTTTTCTATTTCTGTAAAGAATGCCTTAGGAATTTTGATGAGGATTACACTAAATGTGTAGATCGCTTTTGGTAAGATTGCCATTTTCACAATATTGATTCTTCCAATCCAAGAACAAGGATGTTTTTCCATTTCCTAGTGTCTTCTGCAATTTCTATCTTGAGTGTTTTAAAGTTCTCATTGTAGAGATCCTTCACTTCTTTGGTTAGGTTTATTCCAAGGTACTTAATGTTTTTAATGGGAAGTATTTTAATGGAAAGTGAGTGGGAGTAATTCTCTGATTTCGTCCTCTGTGTGTTTGTTGTTAGCATATAGGAAGGCTACTGATTTCTCTGTGTTTATTTTGTATATAGCTACATTGCTGTAAGTGTTTATCAGCTCTAACAGTTTGCTGGTAGAGTCCTTAGGGTCCTTTATGTATAGAATCATATCATCTGCAAATAATGATAACTTGATGAAACTTCATGTTTTATCAATGAGAAACCAGTTTCCTAGATGGGAAATTTTCAAAAGAAAAATAATGTTTGTAGATGGATGTTGCTGAAGGTGAGACTATACCAGGGGAAACTTTGAATGTATCTGGAGGGCAGATAGATTAATTCAAAGTCGACTTCAAACTGAAGACTTTTCAGGTCAGATAGATACACACTTTGGGACTTCAAAAGCAACTTGTAACAGAATCCAAAGTCTGTAACCAAGGTGAACCATCCCAGCCAGTACAGCCTCAGTACCACTTACCTGCATGAATGGATATGAAACAGATATGCCCACTGCTGAAGTGTGCAGTCATCTTGGAAGAAAATACTTTTCACAATTTTCAAATCAGTTTTAACAAGTTCATGTCTGGATAAGTCACAAGGAAGCTATTCACTGGTTTTTAAAGACAAATTTAAAATCAGTTCTTATTTTAGATTAAAAAAACTCTATAAACTATTTGACAAAAATTCCTTATGGGTTCTAATTTATAGGGCTTCTACTTTTCCTTTGTATATAGGGACAGGGGGCTGTGAACAGATTACAGAATGGAAAGGACAGAAATTATCACATCTCTTGTGCATGACACAGGCATGATTGGGTTATTTTCATGGTGACCTTTGGACTGTCTTATATTGTGTTCATGTTTTAGATAATGAAATTGAGGATTATGGAACTTTGTAACATGCCTAAAAAGTTAGAAAGATACTGAAGTTTAAAACCCAGAATTGGATTGTAATATAGTAGTTTGAATCTTCTTGATTAACATTCCAGAAAACCCAATAGCATCTAGAGAAATAATCTGGGTCTGAAATAGAGCTTTTAAGACTATAATTTAATTGCTAAGATATTAGAACAAACTTGTATTGCATAGCTTTGTCCATGAGTAATGTTCAAAATAATCTATTTATGCATAATACATATGTATCTATGAAATTGTTTTATCCAAGCACACTTTGAAGGAGGCACTTATGATATTAGAGATGAGGAAGTGGAGGCAGGAAAGGGTTACAACCATGCTTTAGGTCCTGCAGCTGGTCAGTAGAGAGACCAGGATTTACCTGCAAGCAGTCTGGCTCCATGATCTTAACTACACATCCCTACTGCAATTAGGTCGGGTGAAAGATCTTGTGAGTAGAAGCAAGCTGTGCACATTGGGCTTAAATTATATATATATTTGATTCGTGAAGAGTGGGGAGTATTCTCTCCAGGGATAGCTTCAGGCAACTAGTAATGAACCATCAAGCAGCCCTGAATAATCTTAATGATGGAGACTATCTCAACATAGGCTTAGCTGATGATTTCCTGGTGGACACTTTCATGGGTGACCTCCATCAAAGCAGGGATGGATTCCCCTTGCCCATTTCTATCCTCTGCCTATTGGCTGAGTCCAAGTTCCTTATGCCACAGTCTTCCTTGCGTGGCTCCTATAGTTTTTCCATTTCCACATCAGCTCACAATACATAACTCCTACTTTCCATTGGGTTTCCTGAATGAGCAGCTTGTGTGTGTGTGTGTGTGTGTGTGTGTGTGTGTGTGTGTGTGTAATTGCACTCGTGCGTGCACAGGTGCATGCCAGGTAACAACGTTGGCTATTACCCCCAGGCATACCACCTACTTCTTTTGAAGCAGAATCTCTCATTGGCCCGTAGCTCGCTAATTAATTAATCAAAGAAGTGAACAAGCCAGTGTTTGAGTCGAGATGCTCCAACTCCAAGCCCATGTAGTGTTCTTTCTGCTAGCAAAGGACAAAGTGTTTAGGCAAAAAACAAACAAAAAGAAAACACAGATTTTACCATTTTTCTTGGTTAAGATGAGGTGATCTCTCTCCACCATCACACCATCAGAATGTATTGTTTATTAAGACTAGGTAGCCAACAATGTCTAAGAACTTGTTGGTCTCTGCTTCTCCAGTGCTGATATTATAGGCATAGGCCATCAGATAGCATTTACAGAGGCATTAGGATAGGGAACTCAGCTTCTGGTGCTTGCAAGGGAAGCACTTGACCCACTGGACTATCTCCCCGGCCCCGCTTGGATCCTTGAACGGGCAGTGTGGTCTGTGCTGCTGTAACTTTGTGGGTGCTATTCCCCATCTGGGGTGATCTTTCTTACTACCTGTACCTAACAAACTCCGACTCCCCCCACCATGACTCGGGTCAAGCAGCCATAAATTCTCAGGTCTTTGATTTCTCCGTCAAGTGGGAATAGCCTGTCTTTGGGGTCCCTGAGGGTCTCAAACCTTGGACTTTTGCACTCATTCCTTGGTTCACGTGCATTTGTTTGCACATTCATCCGTGCTAACAGACTGTTAGCTCCTAAAGGGAAGAGGCAACGATTGTTCAGGTCTTACATTATCTGATACACAATGAAACGAAATATTGAACAAACAGCAGAGTACACGTAAGATTGAATGTTATCACCAGTTAGCAGAAGATTTATTTTTTAAAAAGAATAAATTGGCACCAAGATTACATTTCAGTTTCTTGTCAACTGGGCAGGTTCATCTCTAGGCACTGAGATTACATTGAATAGCCAGATCTGCTGGGCCTAATGTCTAGCAAAAAGTGTTTCTGGCATGGACCTGGTATGCCCAAGCAGCCAGCCAGCCAGCCTCCTGGTTGGATATTTCTTTTCTATAAATATGAAGGGGCTCTTCCCAGAGGGACAGCAGAGTACTAACTGTCATGTGTAATAGTCCTAAATTGCAGTTCTTAGATGCTTTTAGAGGAGAGTATTGCTGCCAGTAAATAGATTTGGAATCAATAAGCATTTATTGAGCAGCTGGGGTACGTGCTGAGTCCTTCTCATATACATTCTCTGATTCATATTAACCTGATATGATATGATTTCATTCGACTTGATTTTTCACAACAACCCAGTGAGGCATGGACAATTATTTTCATTTCTGAGTCGGGAAATCTGAGGCTTAGAATCCTGCAGAGATGTCTTCACTGTGATCAAAGAAGTGTACGAGTCAGTGTTTGAGTCAAGATGCTTCAAATCCGAGCCCACGTAGTGTTCTTTCTGCTAGCAAACGACAAAGTGTTTAGGCAAAAAAAAAAAAAAAAAAAGGATTTTACCAATTTTTCTTGGTTAAGATGAGGTAATCTCTCTCTACCATCACACCATCAGAATGTATTGTTTATTAAAACCAAGAAGAAGTCACCATCATTAAGATAAGACATAAGGGGCTAGAGAGATGGCTCAGTGGTTAAAGATACTTGCTTGCAAAGCTTGTTTGCAAAGCTCGGGTTCAATTCCCCAGTACCCATGTAAAGCCAGATGCACAAAAAGGCACATACGTCTGGAGTTTGTGTGCAGTGGCAAAAGGTCCTGGCATACTTATTCTTTCTCGCTCTTTTTCTTTCCCTCTCTCTCAAATAAGTAGACAAAATAATTTTTTTTTTTAAGCCTGACATGGTAGTGCATGCCTTTAAAGCCAGGACTCAGGAGGCAGAGATAAGTGGATTGCCTTGAGTTCAAGGCCACCCTGAGACAACATAGTGAATTCCAGGTCAGCCTGGGCTAGTGCAATACCCTACTTTGAAAAACCAAAAAAAAATATTTTAAAGATAAGATATAAATTTAAGGGTCTGTATCAAGGACATGCATGGGTGCTGGCCCCATTCCACTTCTCCCAGGGATCCATCAGAACCTGGAATCTGGACTTTATTCCCTCCACTATTAGAAGAGAAAATTATTTTCCTCTCTTATTTCAAAGAAGGGAGGCCATTTTTCCTTCCCTCCTTAGAATGGCGATTTCCTAAGACAGCTGACTTGTTTCCTCTGGGGAGGAATAGATCCCGACAACTGTCATGGAAAGGTGGAAGCCAGCTTGTTGAATCCTCCTGTCCCTTCTTTCAGTCCTACCTGTGGGTTGATGCTTTAAGCTCCCTTGGGCACATTCTGCTCTGAAAACCAAGAGAACGACATTCAGAGGAAGGCAATGAGGCCACTTTGAAGGAGAGGGGAAAGGAGCAAACCATTTGGCTATACTAAACAGCCAAGCCTCTTTTTGACTTTCTAGCTGACTTTTTTTATTTTGTTTTGTTTTCATTTCTGTTGTTTATGTCTATGGACTGGACAGGTAAGAATGCTAACTGACCACATCTAACTGCATTCACCTAAGACCTCCATATAGATTCTCTTCAGTGTCTCTCACATGCTGACTCAGCAGCATTGCATAGTAATGACCATGTCCTTGTCTCTTGAGAAGTCTTTCCTCTGTGTGCTCCCTTTCTTGGTCATTCTGCTCTTGAGATCTTTGCTCTCTTCTACCTCCTTCCCATCCCTTTAATCTTAGATGCTTGGTTTCGCAGATAGCTCTGTTTTCAGTCTGTAAGTTCTCCTTGAGCACTCACACATGCTTCTGAGCTTCTATTGACCACTTCTAGTCTGATGAAGCTCCCTTCCATCTTCTTAGACCTGGAAACTCGTGAATGAATGCAGCTACTTCCCCAGACACTCATTCTGATAAGCTCATGAACAGCACCACTATTTCAAGTAAATTTCAAACTAAACCCAACACCTTCCCTGCTAAACCGGCCTTGTCCATTTCTACTACCTCATTCAATGGCACTCTGACCCTAGAATCTGAAGATAAGTGGGGCTTATTCTTATTTCTCTCTTTTTCCTCAGGCAGACATTAAATTCAGTGACCCATCTGGCCAGCTTAACCTTACAAATATATCTTAATTGATTTTTTTTATCCCTATAGTGATATGCCTTTATTCAAAACTTCATCATCTTTCATCTGAATTATTACTCTATCTTTCCATCCCCTATGCCCAGGCTCATCTTTAATAGATTGTTCATGTGAACACTATAAGATCTTTCTGAAATAAAAAAATAACACGATGGCATGCCATTTAAGACCCTCTGGCTCCCTAACACCAGAGCAAGGTTCTGCTCTTAGCACAACCAACAGTCCTTGATGTGTTGCCTGATAATCACATTCCAAACATACACTTTACTCTCTGGTAAAAACATATCCCTTTTTAACTCTCGACAAATTATACTGGTTCACTCACTTTTTTTCTACAAAATGCCCTTTCGATATTGCCAACCACTTTTGGAGTGCCTCCCCAGACTGGGCAGGATCCAACTCTTCTCTTTGTCCAACTGTCCTAGGCTTCCTCAGGCACAGCACTTGTCACACTGCACGGTGCTGTCCTGCCTGACTCCCAGGGTTGACGGGAGCAATGTTACCTTCACAGCCCCAGATCCTAGCATAGGGCCTGGATGTAGAAGGCACGGCTAACTTAAATAGGACCGCTTTGAGCTACATGATGAGGTATATACAGCATAAGAATGAAGTGTTTAAGGCTAGGTCTGATGATAAGGCCAGTTGTCCCAAGTCCTTGGGAAGCTGAGGCAGCAGAGTCACAAGTTCAAGGCCACCTGGGCATCTTCTGATTCCCTGTCTCAAAGTGCAAAGTGAAACAAAAAAGGACTATGAATATAAGTCAATGAGAGAGCTCTTGTTTAGCATATTCAGTTCAGGTCCTAGGTTCAAGGCTTAGACACACACACAGACACACACACACAGAGGCACACACACACACAGAGGCACACACACACACATACACACACACACAATTGTTTTCATTGAGCCAATGAATTAATTGGCCAAATGTTGGGCTGCTTTTTCTTCAGTATTGGGACATAGCCCATCAAATAAAATGAAACCCAAGATTCTGGTATAAAAGTCTCTCTCTCTCCTTTCTAGCTGAAAATGTCTTGGCCGATTCAGACCGTCCAGGGCTCCCTAAGCCTTCCGTAATGCGACATTCATGACGAGCTCTGGCTGTCTGCATGCTCTTCATGCTGTTGGTTTCCTGAGCACTTGGATGAGTTTTTCTCACATGGAGTGAAGCAGAGGCTTTGGGACCGGAACGGTGGAGGACGACAGAGAGAAGCAGATGACTAGTTGGGTTCAGGAGGATGAGCCAAGTCTTCCAGGAGCCCAGTTCCCTGGACCCAGTGTTAGCCCCCGACTTCCCCTGTCGCTGTGACTGACAGCCCACAGAGCTCTCTTACTGCTCTTCCCACCTCAGGCCTTGAAGCTGCCCTGTAGGCTCCTAGAGCAGATCTGTCCTCCTAGCTGGTGGCATTTTGTCCTTTCTGTTTGTCCCACAACCTGGCATTTTCTTTGATGTTTGCGTATAATTCTGTGGATGTTGAAGTACTTGTGTATTCTGCAGTACCCTTAATTCTCCCTCTAGAGAATCCTGTGAGTCAGTGCGATCTGTCCTAGAGCATGTGTCTGGTTACTAAGCAATGTCCGATCTTGAGTTCAGAACTCATTATTCCGAAGACTCAACGTCTGGCGTTCACTGTGAATTTAAGACAGTATCTCACTGTCATGTCTCAGTTATTTCTGAACACTGGAGAATAATGAACACTACCATTTACTATACCAGTGTTATTAGATGTTTCTGTGTTGTTGTAAGGGCTTTTACTTTACAAAGTAATTTCCAGGAATTTTTGTTTTAATCTGGCCCTAGAAAGGATAAATGTGGACACTCTTTCCTTTTCTATTTACAGCGCCTAACATACCTTCTTTCCCTAGATCCTTCTTTTCATAAAAGCATTGCATCTTGCCAAAGTGCTGTTTATGGAAATGGACATGTGGCCAATTCTGGACCAATCAGAATTCTTCTCCATGGGGCTTCCTGCTGGAATTTTCTGAAAGGCAAGTTCTCTTTAGAAATAAATGGTGAATCTAGGGTTTCTGTGAGACGACAGAGTTTATGTCATCTTTTCTCTCACCTGGGAAGACCATCTTCGGGATCTAGAGAAAGCAACTGACCCCAGCATATGATCTTGCCTCGCTTTCGTACTTTTGTTAAGTTTGAATTAACATGAGTCAATAGATTATTTTTTTCCTTTAGATTAAGTTGGGTTCCTTATGTTTCCCTCCAAAGTACTTTAATTTGTATTTAACAGATATGTAATTGAAGTGTGTAAATCTTTAAAGCTTTCATAGTTTTAAACTGATATAAGTAATGTTGACAAAAAAAACATTCTTTCAAATAAGAAAACTCAAAGTCATATATATTATGGAAACCAGCTTGGGCCAGTGAGCTTTGCCAAACGTATCATATATAACCTTTTTTTAATTCAAGCCAGTGACCTTGAAACTGAGTAGCCCTTATCCAGTCCCTCTGTCCTCCTTGGCCCAGGACCAACATTGATTCATTTCTCTTGCTTGTCCTTTCTCAAGTTGATGCCTTTTCTGATTGGTTCCCGATTGGGCTCTGCACTGATTTTGGCAGCAAGGTCCCTGGTGTTTGTAACTGGTCCTTCCTGGATATTCAAGTACCCATTGATCAGAGCCTCCCTTTCGGTCAGACAAGCTACTCATATTTCTTCGATATCTCTGCTGTCTCTACATCTGTTTCTCAAGGACTATACAGGGATAGAAGTGGACAGTTTCATAGCTTTGAGGCAATTTGTCTATGGCCTGACAAAAATAAGTTCAAAAATATGTTGGACACGTTCAGTTCCAACTCAGGTTCAGGGATATTCATATGTAGACTCCTGGAGTGAAATTCTTTTGGAAAATAAATGTTTAGGTTCAAATATTTTTTAAAAAAATGGTGCTGGAGCATTCCTTCAAAGTATTTGTTTTACTTGACAGTTTGGAAGCACTATGGTCCCCCTTCCGTTATACCAAGTAGGGGATACCATTCAAAAATGAACCCCTGACAGTTATCTTTCTCTAGCTTTAGTATTGAATTACTTGCCAAAACGCACTGTTTATCTCTGGACCTCCTTATGATCATCCCGTGTTGTCCAGATGCCTGTCACTCTGCCATCCAGCGACCGTCTCATCTGTTAGTTTCTCATTCCATTCATCTTTCATCCTTACATCTCCTAAAGGAACCAAAATGCATCTTACGCACAGCAACCAAATGTGATGAACAAGCTGAGACCCTTGACTGTGGCATTGTGGTTTATCATCAGCCTGTTGGCCATGTTGGGTCCAGTACTTCACATTCCAGCAGATGCTTCCTTCCTCACTCTCAGGGAAGTTCTTAGGCTTCTTCTACAATAGGGATGCAATTGTGGAATTGAGTCTGGAGTTAGAGTTGTGCCTCTGGTCTAACTTGTTATTTCCCTTACCAGGCAATTCCAATCTCAGCACCGGGATCTGCCCATGTTCTTATGAGTCCTGCTACTACTTCCATCTGCCAGTCTATATCATTTCCTCCCATAAAACACTATACAGTGATATCTTGCTGTCACTCTCTATAGAGAGAGAGATAGCAAGAGAGACAAGTTCTCGCACTATAGCCTACGCTGGCCTCAAAGTCTCTATGTACCCCAAACTAGCCTTGAACTTGTGTCAGTCCCCCTCCTCAGCCTCTCAGAGGGATTACAGGCATAAGCCATCACATCTAGTGCATTCCTTTATCATATATAAGGGAACTTACACTGATAAAGCTCAACAGCAAGCTCATTGATTTAATCATCTTCTGTGCCATGTCCTGTCCCAGGCAATAAAGACACAAATATAAAGACTATGGGGGCTGGAGAGATGGTTTAGCACTTAAGGAACTTGCTGCAAAGCCTAAGGACCCATGTTTGACTCTCCAGATCCCATGTAAGCCAGACACACAAAGCGATGCAAGCATGCAAGGTCTCACTTGCACACAAGGTGGCACATGTGTCTAGAGTTGATTACAGTGGCTGGAGGCCTTGGCATGTCAATTCTCTCTCTCTCACTCTCTCTCTCTTGCTTTCACTCTCTTATGTAAAATGAAAATATTAGGGGGGTGGGCTGGAGGGATGGCTTAGCGGTTAAGGCACTAGCCTATAAAGCCAAAGAACCTAGGTTCGATTCCCCAGAACCCACGTAAGCCAGATGCACAGGGTGGTACATGTTTCTGGAGTTCATTTTGAGGGGCAGAAGGCCCTCTCTCTCTAATAAATAAATAATTTTTTTAAAAAGGCAAGTCTGATGGGCTTGTCTCAAAAAAAAAATAAATAACCTAACAGAGTCATAGGAGTTTAAGAAGAATAAACCTGTTGGTGGGGCTGGAGCTCACTGAACTAGAAATGGAAAATTCTGAGCTTCATCTTGAGAAACGATTAGTGAAGAATGAGGACGAGTTGGCTGGTAAATCAAAGGTGACAAGGAGCTGGGGAGAATGCAACCAAATCCTCACAGGTATTTATAAAGGAAGAGTAAATTGAGTGTTTCAGTATTTGGAGGAAGATTTTAGAAAGTTTACCTAAAAAAAAAAAAAAAAAAAAAAAAAAAAAAAAAAAACCTGTGTGCTAACTAAAAATAAATTTAAAATAAATAAAAATAAAAAAAAAACAAATTCAAACTTATGCAAACTTATGTATGATATACAGACAGTTTAGATTCTGAGTGGAGAACAGCTAGCAGTAAACCGGATCTTGGAAAGCCTCCACTTCCCAATTACTGGGATTATAGCACCACCACACCTACTTTATGTGCTCCTGGGAATCAGACCCAGGCTTTCATGCGTGCTAGGCAAGCACTCTACTACTTGAGCCACATTCTCAGCCCCTTCGCTCAGGTTCTCCTTACCTTAACTATTGCACTGTCTACCGCCCCCACCCTTGCTTCTACCCAATCAGCAGCAAGCATTCTGAGTAACATGTGGGTAAAAGTGCAGGCTGGGGTGTGACAAACCTGGGTTCAAATTTGACTTCAGTCCATGAGACATGAGACTGGTGACTTTGAACCAGTCACTTAGCCTCTGTCATTGTAATGTGCTTCAGGTATAAATGGGATAACGACAGAGCATGCCACTGGTGTGCACACCCCCAGTCAAGGCTGCCCCTCTTATCCCTGCTGAGCCCCCTGCAGGATGCTAATGCAGAGAAAACATCCAGGTAGCTGCTCATGGGGCTTGGATTGGTTAGAGCTGAAGACATGATTTGGACCAACTTTGTGAGGAGATAAAGTTCCTTTTTCTTAAGAGCCCAGCCTCCTACTTAGCTGCTGATTTTTGCTTTCTGCTCAGATGTCCGTGGGACCTGGACTGTCTGTTATATAGACATGCAATGTGTTCCTAACATCCATAATGCAAGGAGGAGGTAGGAGAGCAGAATCGTGAAAGAGCAGGAAGTACTGTGTGCACTTTGACCTTGACCTCGTGCTTCAACTACTTAGATCCCTTTACACACAGTGAATGCTTCAGTAGTGAAAATGCTGTTGTGAGTGCACTTTACTAACATATATATAATGCTTTCCATTTTATTCCTCTCTCACATATTTTTTTTCTTTTTCTTTGTAATGGATCACAAGGTGTCTAGCATTCTCATTTTAAATTATAAAGACACAATTTTAATTTTATCATGCCTAAGAGGTCTTTTCTGACTGCTGCAACAGTTTTAATGGCCTCTTTATAGGTTGTACATACTATACAGAAGCAAGATTGTGTTACCTAATGATGCTTTCTAAATTTGGTTTTATGCCTGTTCATCCTGTTCCAGGGTGAGTTCTGCTGAACTGGCGGGATTGATCACAAGGGAAATGTTTTCCATCACACAAGGAAACATCATATGCATGCATTCATAGACTAGATGGAGATACACGAGTGGACACAGAAAGAAGCTTATAGACAAAATGTCAGAACGCGAAAAAAAAAAAAAAAAAACTACTGTAGGCTTCCATTCTTATGATCACAAAAGTAAGATCAGTGTGTACATATCTGGAATTTTCCAGAATGAAACAGAAGACAAAGATATAATAAATCATGTGCTGGTAATGAGTCTCACGTCATGGTAATAAAGATATTGAAACAAGGAACTCATTCATATGTTAATGAAATCAATCATATGTGGAGGCACACATGTAGAGTTCTGATGAACCCTACTTCAGAAACAGATATAAGGAGGATTCAGTAAAGATTTGTGCAACAAAGAAGCTCAGGAGGAAAGGAGCTTGAATCATGTGTAAAGTGAATGACACGGGGCCCACATTTTCAGGATCTTCTTCTTCAAGGTGCTGACTCTAGTTGTGACTAATATTAAGAATGCAATACAGGGCCTGGAGAGATGGCTTAGTGGTTAAGTGCTTGCCTGTGAAACCTAAGGACCCCGGTTCAAGGCTCGATTCTCCAGGACCCACGTAAGCCAGATGGACAAGGGGGGCGCACGCATCTGGAGTTCGTTTGCAGTGGCTGGAGGCCCTGGCGTGTCTATTCTTTCTCTCTCTCTACCTGCCTATTTCTGTATCTCTTTCTCTCTCTCAAATAAATAAAATATTTTTAAAAAAAGAATGCACTACATCCTTGATAATCTTTATGTCCCAAGTGCATTACCCAGCAGCTTACTGATGGGAGGGACACGAGCTGGTAGAGCTTCGTTCCTTCACTGTCAATATGAACTGCTGGGCCAGAGCCACTGTTGTGCCTTGGAATTTACTTTCTCTCCCAGCTTCCTGCTTCTAGCTCAAAGGTTAGAGTGCAAACTTAGTAAAAACCAAAAATACGACTAAATGGATAATAGTTATCAGAAAGGCTAACTAAGTTCTAAGTAAGAAAGATAGCTACATTTTACAGAACTGTTCTTGCTAGTTGTTAGAAACACAGTGAGATGATTTATGCCTTCCAACTCGTTTATCCTCGCTGAAGAGTCCAAGCAATGATTGCTACAAGATGACACTATGATTTCCTTTTTATGAATGAAAAAATCTTGGGGTCTGAGAAACTATGCTACTTGTTCAAGGCCAGGAAAAAAAAAAAAAAACCAGCCGTGAAAGTGTGAACATTCAATTCAAAATTCTGTGTGCTTGGGCTGGAGAGATGGCTTGGTGGTTAAGGCATCTGCCTGCCAAGCTTAAGAAAGCTGGCTCCAATCTCCAGGTCCTGCGTTTAGCCAGACGCAAAAAGTGACACAAGGACATAATGCTGCACTTGCCCACAAGGGTGCACACACAACTGGAGTTTGTTCACAGAGAAGCTGCTGGCTCTCCCATTCTCTCTCTCTCTCTAGCTCTCTCAAATAAAAAAAAAAACAATCTGTGTGGTTTCAATATCATTTTATATCAGTATCTAAGGATTATATTATCACAGTAATAACACCACCACTGGATCATACAAGCTCAGGGCTAAGGCTTCATGTGATAGTAAACAGAAATCCACACACAGCTCCCATTCTGTCTTGAATCCATCTTACCTACCACATGGGACGCTGACTAGACACCATCAGCCAAGAGCAAGCCAATCCCAAGACCCCTTGGACTCTACATAGAAAGTGGAGATTTCTTTCCTCCAGCATGTGCACAAACATGTGCAAAATTACAATGAGGAAAAAAACTGGCTATTGTGGTATTAAGCCACAGCACTCTTAGTGGGTAAAAGGGTAGGTCTTGGGATCTATAATGTATGGATGCAAGAAGTGTCCCAGCTGTTTCCCCTCACTGTGGCCTTGGGTGGGTAAGTTCATTTCTCTGAGCCCATGTCTCTGTTTAGTGGGCACAGTCACATCTGCCTCACCATTTGCTGTACAGATTCAGCTCTGAAGAATATACAAGAATATGGTAATATGTACTGGAGACCCTGATACACATTCAATTCAGGCCATTTTTATTACATGATATTCAACACATGGATATGTTGATATCACAGCAGGTAGAAGAAGAAAATGCTTATAACATGTTAATGAAAATTAAGATTCCAAATGGCAAAGTGTACAATGATCAAAAAATATATATACATAGGAAAAGATTAGAGGGCCAGACATTGTGGCATATGTCCCTAATCCAGCACTCAAGATGCCGAAGCTGAGTTTAAGGCCAGCTTGAGCTACATGGTGAGATCCTGCCTAACAAAAACAACTAGAGAGAAATGCATGAAAATTATTGGAGAGATTGCTTGACACTGTTTCTCCTAATTCTTCTGTATTTTTTTACATCTTCTGTGATTGACAGAAAACTTTTTATCAACGTGAATTTTAATTTTTTGTCATTTGTTTTGTTCCATACATAATTTTACTCTGCTGCTTCATCCCTGGTAACATGACTTTTTATTAAAAAGTTTGAAAAAGTTTTTGCCAGTACAGTGACAGCTTGAATGTCAGCAAACTTGCTCTGCAAATAGTTCACTGAGTTTTACAAGTTCCCAGGGTCACCTGTAAGTGAATTGGAAGAGAGGACTGAATCTGGAGCCTCAAGACAGCACTTCCCAAGAGCCCTAGAAGGCCAGCAAATGCAAATTCATCTCTATGCTTAATCCCTTGTGATTGAACTGAAATCTCCCCAGACTTTGATGGGGCTGGCCCAGTGCCACTTCCTTCTCCTTACATGGCTGCATTTGAGGCAGCTGAGCTCCCGAAACAGGAGCAGTTCTGCTTTATCAGCACCCATGGCTAGAGCAGCCATTAATTAAACAGAGATTAGTTTAAGTACAGTAGTTAGTTAATTGCAAGTTTGACACAGAACTCCCCATGTCACAGCATGCCACTGAGAAGCTCAGCCAGAACAGCAGGAAGCTTTCCAGGCACATTGCACATGCATCAAGTGGAAATTAATATAGAGCCAAAGCTTGGGGGATGAGAACAGTCCCTCCTGGTTTTGGAGTCCCAGTTTAGTTTGGCTTAGGTTCAAAACGGCCCCGTGAAGAGTTTGGGTTGCTTGCACAGGAAGGCTTGCTAGAGATGAAAATGTCAGACATGAATTCTGTAGATTGAGTAATGGAGAGATGCTGTAGAAGACCTTTTGAGATCACGTGGATTGGTAGGTGGTTCAGATGTAAAAGCATCTGGGAAATGACACATTGTTATTAAAGGGAAAATTTAATTTTATCTCATTTGTAGGTAGGTCAGAGAGATCAGCATATAGTGGGACAGTAGTCGAGAGGCACAAGAGAGCGAGAAAGACCCAAGTCGACATGAAAGACTAAGGAGAGTAAAGGAGAAGCGTGGTCAGCAACACAGTGAGGGAGGAACAAGGTCTGTGCAGGAGGGGGAGCAGAGCAATGCAGACGTCACAGAGGACATGGGAGTCCGCACAGGAATGAGAGCATCGTTCATTTCACTCATTATTTTGCTCATTGTTCCACCAATAAAAATTAAGCATCCACTTCATACCTCATACCTTATGGGCACAAAAGAGAAAAAGGCAGATTAAAACCTAGGCTATCAACTGAAAAACAATGCACATGTATAAGAGAAATCCTCTTTTTTTTCTTCAGAATCAAGAGGTCTAGAATTAACTGAAAGAAAGATCACAATTATAATAAATCATACATATCATCTGAGAAAAAAAAAAACTAAGACTGGGCTGGAGAGATGGCTTAGCGGTTAAGGTGCCTGCCTCCTAAACCTAGGAACGCTGGTTCCAATCTCCAGCCGTTCCAATCTCCAGGTCCCACATTTAACCAGAGGCAAAGTGACGCAAGGGCACAATGCCGCACTTGACCACAAGGGGGCGCACACATCTGGATTTCGTTTGCAGCAGCTAAGAGGCTGCTGGCACGCCCATCTCTATCTGTCTTCCTCCTCTCCCTTTCTCTCTGTCTCTCTCCAAAAAAACCAAAAAAACAAAAAAACAAAAACAAAAAAAAAAACAAAACAAGACTATTTCAATACACTGTGGTGGAGCTATTTAAGTTGGTGTGGTGGTTTGATTCAGAGGCTCTGCCTCCCACAACACCCATAAACTCATGTGTTCTGAATGCTTGGTCCCCAGTTAATGGCAATTTGGGAATTGGAGTTTCCTAGACAAAGTGCGTTGTTGGGGTTGGCCTTATGGGTGTTATAACCAGCTTCCCCTTCTCAGTGTTTGTCACACTCTCCTGTTGCTTTTGTCCACCTGATGTTGGCCAGACAGTTGATGTTCATTCTCTACTCATGCCACATTTTCCCCTGCCACCGTGGAGTTTCCCTGTGAGTCTGTAAGAGAAAAGAAAGTCTTTTCTCCCCCAAGGTGCTTTTGGTCAGGTGCTTTGTGCCAGCAAGGAGGAGCTCACTGCAACAGTTGGCATGGAGACAAGCAGAAAAGAGGGAGTAAAGATTTCATACTGAATAGAGGCTTCAACTCTGTAAACCAGTAGTCCCCCTGCTCTTCTGGTCATGTGCACCACCAGTCATTCCAATCTAGATTGTCAGTTCTTACTTATTCATTTATTCAACAGAATATTACTGAACATGTGTCATATACAACATTGTTTCCCATGTCCATAGACCAGATTAGATTTCCCTGGACATTAGGTAGAGTCTTTTATCTTTCACTACACTTTCATATTTCATATACTCAAAATGTGTATGTATGTGGGAGCATTTCTGGGACATCTCTCTTGTTCTGTTGATCAATGTGTTTGCTTTTATGCTAGTGCCATGTTGTTTTTAGTACAATAGCTTCATAATATATTCCAATATGATGGAATGTGATTCCTCCAGCTTTATTCCCTTTATTTAGATTCAAAACCTATCCCAGGTCTTCTCTGATCCCTTGTAAATTCTAGGATTTTTTTTTCTTTTATCATAAAGTCTTTGGAATTTAGATAAGGATTGCATTGAATCTGTAGATCACTTTGGATAGTGTGGAAATTTTCGCATTAATGTTAATCCTCTGTTTGATGTCTGCAATTTCCTTCATCATGTTTTGTAGTTTTCAACGTATGGATTCCTTAACTCCTTATTTAAATGTACCCTTACATATTTTTCATATTTAAATAATTTTTTTGAAATGCAGGATGTTCACACAAGATAGTTTTATTACATGATATCCAGAAATTAAAGACAGGTGTGAGAAGATATGTTAGGCACTTTACTCACCAATGTATGGTTTCAAAGCAAAAAAATCCATTTCTAGCTTTCTGGCCTTTACTGCCTCTTGTGCCTACTTACATACAGATCTGAAAATTTAAAGCTAGGATCTGCATAAGAGAAGAGCTCAGGGACTATCCTGGGAGATGAAATGAAGATTATTAATTTCTTATTCAATATGGTGTAGTATAAGAATGTTATTGTTTTTATATTAATTTTATAACCTATAACTTTACTGAATTTTACAGTTTATTAGCTCTAATAGTTTCAATAACATATGTATATTTCAAAATTGCTCACTGCAAGAAAATGAATCGGTGATGTAATGGATATGTTAATTAAATTTTTCTACAATGCACACATTGATAAAAACCACATTGTATTATATAAAGTGTACTATCATTATTTGTCAACTAAAACTAAACACAAAATCCATAAATGGGGTTGGAGAGATGACTTAGCAGTTAAGGCACCTGCCTCCTAAGCCTAAGAATGCTGGTTCCATTCTCTAGTGGTTCCAATCTCCAGGTCCCACATTTAGCCAGATGCAAAGTGATGCAAGGGCGCAATGCCGCACTTGACCACAAGGGAGCACACACATCTGGATTTCGTTCTCAGCAGCTGAGAGGCTGCTGGCACGCCCATCTCTACCTGTCTTCCTCTCTGTCTGTCTCTCTCCAAAAAAAAATGTATAAGTGTACCTGCATGTGATATATGCATACATATATACAAACATATGATAAAAATGTCTTCAAAGACCTTCCTTCTGTGGAATGCTTCACCTTTCAGTTCCTCCTAAACTAATCCCCTTTACCTGTTTTCAATCCATCTGACCCGTATTCCTCACTGATGTTTTATTTCATCATCTTTGATGGAAGGAAATTTGCGTATCTTTGCAGTGGCTTTGGGACTGTTTTTCTTTTTAAATAAAGATTAAGAAACTGTCCTGATTGCCAAATCCTATTTAAACCATGTTTTCTTCTGAGGGCATTGCATTAACAGACAGAGCTCATCTCCACAGCAACCTCCTCGAGCAAGGTTCCACACCTCAGGTGGGAAAGTTGAGACAGAGTCAGATGAAGTTACTGCCCAAGGTGGCTTACTACACAACCGTCCCTGCCAGAGCCAACTTCTGAGTTCATCAGATTTGGCAAACCCTTTGCCAATGCACCTTGCATCATGTGCCTCAGAGTTTATTCTGAGCTACAGGTTATAGCAAGAGTGTGAAGTAATCATTCCTAACACCCCAGAGACAGGAGCATTCTTATCAAGATGCCAACTGGTTTTGTGAAGGCCATATGGCAGATGAATGGTTGATTACAGTGCAAGTAACTCATCCCAAAGTGTATGCACATAGGTCTCTGGCCATATAGTTTCCAACGCCTGAGGAAGACACTTCCTTTTAATTGACAAGCTGTCATGATGCTTGGAGTTGGATTATAGGTTAACCACTCACTGCTGTTGGTAGTCTCATTATCATCAGTTAGTATTTGCATAAAATTATCCCATTGAATCTCCCAGACAACCTTCTTTACTAAAGAGTTATGAATATCATTAGGCATGGTGGCTCACTTCTGTAATCCCACCACTTGGAGACCGAGGCAGAAGGACTGCTGTGAAGTAAAGGCCAGTATGGGGATTACATAGTGAGTTTCAGGGCAGCCTTGGGTATAGAGTGAGATCATGTATCAGAAAAGGAGAAAGAGAGAGAAGAGAGAGAGAGTTTTCCCAGATTTAGATAGGTTTTCCTAATCTGAAAACCCATTGTTCCATGAAGCTTCTAGAAGCATGCCTTGGCTTGCACCTCTCCTTCTCCTGAAAAGAGGACACAGCTATTCCTGTTACATATACACAGCTATTTCTTGAGCTTCCTGGGCTCACGGAGATGTCCCTGTCAATAATATTCACAGTCCGGGTTACAGTGTCCACTCCTCCTTGGCTGGCCAGGAGCAACTTCCAAGAAGGAAGTTCTTGCTCCCAGGAGGAGGATTTATGGCTTCAGCTTTGCCAATCTGGTTCCAAGACATGGTGTCCTCACCCAGCTCCCTCGTCCCCAATTTGTCTTTCCCTGGTTGAGAGAAACTTGTAAATCAACAAAGGTTATGATTAAGCTCAAGGAGCCAGTCCTTCCCCACACCCTCTCTCTTTCTTCTCTCTCTCTCTCTCTCTCTCTCTCTCTCTCCTAAATAGGGGTTTGATCAGCACAGTCAGTAATAGTCAGAGATGTGCACTCCATAGAAACACTGCTTGGTCCAAATACTACCTTTGACATTTTCCATGTGATGTTGAGTGCCTCAATGGTCTTCCAGAATTATTTTGAGGACAAAATGATTACAAATAAATGATTTAAAACTATACTTGAGGAATATAAATGCTCAATGTTAGTTATTAATATCACCACCACCACCATCATCACCATCACCAGTACTATGATGTTTTCCTCCTCAGCAGGTCTACTTTTGAAGAGGATTCTCCTTCAGCTAGAAGCCAAGGACATTGTCTTTCGAGATGACCTTGAGCCTACTGGTGAGCGTTACTACTCTCAGATATCCCCCCCCAGTCCAAACTAACAATCATCTCCATTTGGTATGGCTTGTTTTATTTTTTAATTACATACAGAAAATTTCCCAGGATTTCTCACGCATTCTTCCAATGGAAGAGATAACTATATTCACTTTGTAGCTAAGAGAATCACTTAATGCACAACCTGAGCCTGCTGTCCTTAGAAAGCGTGAGGATGCTAATGGTAACTGAGGTTAATATTCACAGACAACACAGTGACGCATTTAGCATAGTACATGGGGCATGCTCAGTATTTGCTGAGTAATAAAAATTTGATAATTATTGCAGAGGGAATAATTATTCTGTGTGTTAACATCATTCAGACTTGAGCAGAAATGGGTTCAATACTCACATCTTCTGCATTTTCATATGAGTAATAGCCATGCACAGAGAAAGAAGATGGAAGGCCCCTCATAAAACTTTCTAAAGCTCCAACCCTCAATGAGAGGGAGCATTAAATAGTCTGTAGTTGACATTTTCCATCTGGGTACATAGGAATTTTCTTGAGTTTGTTGAGTCCATCTTAAAAGTCTTAGAAAATAACTCCTCTCCAATAAGCCTCACATGATAACTCCATTTTGCCAAACATGTTACCATTGGTCCGTTGTTGGAATAGTACTATCAAGCATGTGTGTCATTTGAAAACTTGAAAATAGATAAGTATTACTGGTTTCTGTAAAAGTGCACATTTCTGAGAATGGCCTCGGTGTACGGAATTGTAAAACTTCCCAGCAAGACCCTGTGTTGACATTTTCAGTTGCTTCTCTGCAGGTAATCCAAGGATCCAGTTTAAGCAAAGATGCCTGAGTCCTTTCATTTAGTAACATGTATAGAATTCCTGCTCCGTGGTGGATGCGAAGAGAAACAACAAAGCTAGAAACAAACTAGGCAGTCTGTGCCCTCAAGGGACTCGGTCTGGGTGGGGGAGGGAGGGGAAGAGCAGTCACAAGGTGGTCTACAATAGAGAGCTAGAAACACCATGTCCTAAGATATGAAAGGTATCTGAGGAGCACCGTTTGGAAAATGGTAATCAGAGAACGTTTGGTTATTGCTTGTGTGACACTCTGACAAGCAATTAATGCTAAGCTTTGTGAGGCAGGTCTGGATGTACACCAAGAAGGTTCACATGGTGTCTGAAACGGCACCTTCTGTGAGGTTCGTGTTGTTCCCTCATCTACTCTAGTCATCTGTGCAGTAGCAGCTGCTTCCATTGGATCCCTTTCAGCTTCCATTTGGGAATGGGGCAAGGAGAAACATTTAAATCATGGGGGGGGGGCGGGGATAGACAATAAAACACACCTTTGAAAACACACACACTTTAATTAACATCAGAGATACTCTACATTTGGAAAGCTTTATTTTTTTTTAACAAGATGATGTAAGGTTAAAGGCAAAACAAACTGCACATATACTATATTCTCCTGGGGCATGCTTACCATTCTCTTACAATATGTGTGTGCTTGTTGAACAACAAGCAAGAAGACTGTGGTTAGTGAGAGCTAAGTCTCTCACTGTGTGAGGAAAAGAAGTTGCAGATAAGGAAAAGGCTAGAATGCTGTTAGTGGAATTGGAGTTATTGTATGAATTCCACTTTAAAATGACACAAATCGATACAGGAATAAAATCCACACTCATGTATGTACGCATACATCTCCTACTTCTAGCCAACGAAATAACAAGTGGCTATGAGCATTTAGTTTCCAAATGAACTTTTTCAATGAAAAGAATCAGGACCCCTTGGAATAGTGGCTTATTTTAGGGATCAAGCATTTTTTTAAAAAAATAATGAGCCTGAAATTTCTTTCTGGGGGTGAGGATGCCAGAACTTAGCACATTTTCCAACAAAGATAGGCATGTTGAAAGGACATGTGAGCTAAATGTTTGCACTTCCCAGTGGCCAGAGCTAGGACAATTTAAGCAATAAAATAAATGATGATGGTATTGGTTCATTACCTATAAAGTAAAATTAATGTCCCTGAGTCCATAGAAAGTGCAAATCAATAGTTAAATAAATAAAAGGGGGAGATGGAATAATTCTTTCTACCAAAATATTCAATTAATAAAAGAGAAGATGTGAGAAAAATAGAATATGTTAGGCAAACACTACAGTAATAATTTTGGCAAACAAGATCTATTGACCAAAGTATTGGGTGAAAGAGTGAGAAAAAACATTACATTGCTAATTCTCACACCACCTCTCCACAGTTATTAATTAAGTGCAAATAAAACCATTAACTGTATGATGTCAAACACAGAAGATGCCACTTTAAGGGATCCAGATTAATTTCCCAATAAGATATTTTGGTGTCAGTAACCCTTGTAGAAGACATCAAGAAGTATCAAAGAAATTGTGAGAATATACTAGAAAAATCCTATCTGGAGCATACTCCACAAAATAACTGGTAAGTAATAATCCAAAAAAAAAGTCATGCCAATTTACTGAGAGTAGATTTTAAGTGTTTTATCATAATAATAAATGTTGAGGTGGTAAGTGTGTTAATGAGCTTGGTTTAGGCATTCTGCAGTGTGTGCATACTACCACATTCATTTAAGCATTCCACAGGGCATGTGCCACTACCAAAGATCATGCTGCACCTATGAGTATATGCACCTTAATCTGACAAAAAAAAAAAATTTAAGAGAGGAATAGAAAAACATGTCATCCTCTTGTATGCACACATAATCATTACCAGAGTAGCATCTAAGGGGCCCCAAAGAAACCATGAAATGTCGGTCATTGCATATAGTCAATGTTGTGGGTGTTTTTAATAGAATGTCACAAAATATAAAAATAAGTGAATTGGTTATATTAAAAAGTAAGAGTAGGCAGAAGATAGGAGGATCTCCATGAGTTCGAGGCCACCCTGAGACTAAATATTTAATTCCAGGTAAGTCTGGACCAGAGTGAGACCCTACCTCAAAAAAAAAAAAAAAAAAAAAAAAAAAAAAAAAAAGAAAAAAAAAAAAAAAAAAAAACAAGAGTAACAAAGGGCAAAAGCCAGAGAAAGATTTCCAGATTCAGGGAGATCAGGAAAATAGCAGATAATGAGAAATGTGATTCCTAGCTACATTCTGGAAAGGATATTAAGGGGACAATGGTCAGAATTGAATAGTTTTACTGCTAATTTCCTGATTTTGATCATTGAGTTAGTGTTGAGCTATTAATATTAGAACTAAACACTTTGTTCTACTTTTTATAAAGATTCCATACGTTGGAGGAGATGGATATGTTTAAGCTGATTTAAGCATTGTATAGTGTGTATATACAAGAACATCACATGGCACAGTAAAACATGAACAAATTTTATGTTGCATGTATCCATTTGAAAATTAACTTAATTACTTAAGTCTTGTGAAAAGGAAAATTAAGATATTTAATCCAGTTACTTTCTCCACTGCACTCAGAATAGAGTAAGAATTTAATCAATTATTACTATATACTTGATCAATTCACTTCCCTTCTTGGACCGATTTTTCTATTTCTTCCTTGGCTTTGGCTTTTTTTGTACAACATGAACTATTCAGTGTTGGGGTAAAATGCTACTCAGAGAACGAAAGGCGGGCGAAGAATTCATAGCACTAAGAGGCCACAGTAGTGTTCCTCGGGTGCTTTGCAAGTCTTGTTGGAGCTTCGAGAGGAAGAGGGATCTTGCAGTCACAAGTACAGCTTTGCCTTCCCAGATAGGGGGCAGCAGACGACTAAGAATGATGTTTCCCAAGGGGTTGTGAACTGGGCAGCTGATAAACTCGAGTGCGCTGTCCATGGTTCTGAGATTTCACCAGGTGATAGTAGACTCTGGATGTTTGTATGTTGGTTGTAATTTAACGCAGCCCTCGGGGTAACTAGCAACTCTGTGTGTGTGTGTGTGTGTGTGTGTGTGTGTGTGTGTGTGTGTGTGTGTGTGTGTGTGTGTGTGTGTGTGTTTATGTGTATAAAGTGTATAAAGCCATGTTTCAAAGAGCTGCAGTAACACAGACCTTGGGTCATCAGCCCTCTCTCTACATGAGTTTTACAAAGTGTAGTTCTAAGTCTACCTATATCACAGTTTCCCAGGGCTTGTTATAAATACAATTTTTAAACCTTGCCTAACCAGACCTATTAAATTAGAATCTGAAGGCAAAGGCTGAGAAATAGAGTGGGAGACTGTAAAAATATATGCATTTTTTAAAAGTTTGTCTTGGTGATTCATATTCACCCTGAAGTTTTAAAAATAATTTTATTTCCAATCCGAAGTGGAGTAGATAGCAATGTGTTTGGAGCATGCAAGGAAGATCCCGAGAACTTATTATTTATGTTTATTTATATCTTTTCCTTAAAGTCTTTCCTTTCCATTATAAACAAAATATGTTCTATATGTGCATGAAAATTGTCAATAAAAAGGTTCAGAAATTGCAAAATATTTTACTATATGATTATACATTAGTGTGATAGCATTAATTTTATTCATAAATAAATATTCATGTACTTATTCACACATCTGTCATTTCATTCAGCAAATGCCATGTGAGCACTCACTGTGCTCCAGATACTTGCTAGCTGTCTTCAGCTGTGGTCTTGAATAAGACACAATGCGAGCCCCATGAATCTTCTTCAGTTTGCTCAGAAAGGGGAAGGAAAGAAGATTGGGAGATGGCTCAACCAGGAAAGCACTTGCCATGCAAACCTCAGAAGTTTAGACCCTCTCATTCACATAAATTCATGTGTGGCAGTGCATGCCTGTAATCCCAGTGCTCAGGGGGTGGGGCGGAGAAAGGTGGATCCCTGGGGCAAGCTGACCAGCTAGCCTTGCCGAGTTGAGCAACTGGGGAAGACTCCTGACCTCACCCTCTGGCCTCCACATACACATGGACACACAAGCATGTTCACTTGCGCAAATACACACACACACACGCACGCATGCACCTGCCACATACCACATGGCACATGCACAAAACAAGAGGTAAGGGGGAGCCAGGAATATTGTTATATTTTCTCAAAGTGTTTTTAACATAAGGATTAAATAACTGTGAAAGCTTAGGAGCTATTCATTTCTACATATCTTAAGCTAATCTATCCTATTCTCTGCAAAGCCCACACGTGCCTCTGCAGTTAAACTGTCCACGTGTCTACCCTTCTGGATGGTGCTGTGTTCCAGAACTCTTGCCGGCCCCAAGAGGTTTGCCCCATGTCTGTTTCCTGTCTTTGCTCCACTTGTGGCGTCCTTAGAAAAATAGTGAAGAGCCCCGCTGTTCTGCCACTGTGGCGGCAAATGAGTGTGTGTTTTTCCAGTGCTGCAATCTTCTATGGAAGAGCTGAAAAAAATGTAAAGTGATTTCCTTCCCCCAACCCGCATACTTTTTTTTTTTTTTAATCAAAATGCTGTTCCATACCCATCTGGTGCTCTTTTTCCAAGAAGAATTTATTATTAGATTGGCAACTCCCCCAAACACTGAATAAGAAAATAAAGAACCGTGTGTGCTACATGGTGGATTGGAGGCCTCTTGGCATAATGTGTGAGCTTCTGCATATCACCATATTTTACAGTACCACTGATGTTTTCACCCCACACTTTGGAGTCGGGCAAACAGAGCCCATATTTCAACAGAAACTCCATTTGCATAGCACAGACGATTACATCACATCCTTCAGAGCTGCCTCCCTTCTGGGATCCCTCACATACAGATCAAACTGTCCTGTCCCCCATGCCAAATGATGTTCTGTAATCAGCATAAACAGGTCCTAAAGGCCACTGAAATTGTCACCTACTGTGGACTCTGCAGGCAGAGCGATGCTGCTTCCAAGTCCCATCTGCCAAAAGGAGATGGTTCATGGTTGTCGCAAATACATTTTCTAAGTAAGAAGAGGGTGGAGAGTTCAACAAGCTGGATTGAACATGATATGTGTTGCTGTGTAGTAATGATGACGGAGCAGGGAGGCTGTAGTTTTAGGGTAAGAAGGTCACATACACGCTCAGAGACAAATCACCGGGAGGAGATCATCTGTCCGTCCATGAAAGAGGACTTCATCAGCTTCTGCTCAGTACCAGTCACTGGGCCCAAAGCAATGGGAAACAAAACATTGGTTCTAAGTGGGAAATGCATGGTCCTGCTGGGAAGGACCTGAGGGCATCACACCTTAGCTTGCCCTGTCTTTTGGGGCTGCTGTAACAGAATACTACCAAATAAGTATTCATAAATAAATGATAGAACTTAGTGTCACACACTTCTGGAGGCTGAGAAGTCCAAAAATCAAGGTGCCCAGAGATTTGTTACCCAATGAGGGCATATTTCCTGAGATGATGTCTACACGTTGTGTTTTCCTACAGGAGAAGGGATCCTTTTTCTTTAAGGCACTCATTCCAGTCATGAGGGCTCTGACCTCATGACCCAATCAGCTCTTAAAGGAGCCACCTTCCAATACTGTCATTTTAGGTGTCTCTGTTTCTGTATAAGGATATTTTGGAGGGGGATAGGGAAGGAGAAAAGAGCACAAATATTCAATTCACAGCACACCTCATTTGCAGGTCTCAGCAAAGCTTCCTGAAAGTAAATGAGCTAGAAAATGAGACACAGCAATGAGAAACAGTAGCAGAAAGGAAATGGGTAATGTGGCACTGCCCCTCTCCCAGAGCATGTGTGACAGAGGTGGGTATGAGCGGTCCCCGTGGGTGTTAGGTACATAGGTCAAGAGACCTGAACGTACAGAGGATTTCATGCTGAGGCAGACGAGAGGACTCGTGGAGTGGAGGAGCACCACAGTAAGACCTGCAGTTTGGAAATACTGTTAGAGGTGACTTCGAGGGGAAGCAAGACACAGACCAGGCAGTATGGAGGCCTGGTGGGGGGTGGTCAATTCTGGTGATGGGAGATGAAAGCTTGCATTAGGGCACCAGTAGTGCTCATAGATAGAAGGGGAAACAAGTTTTCTGAGCAATTTGTGGGCTCTTGTGTCTAATTAAATGTGCAATGGGGAGAAAAGAGAAGACAAAAATGACTGGCATTTTATGTTCAAAGGATTGTGTTCCTCCAGCTGGTGTACTAGGATGTCCTAGTACACACACACACACACACACACACACACACACACACACACACGTATGTATGTATATATATGTAGCTAGACCCCAAGTATCTCTATTCTTGAAAATTCCCTGGTGATTTTACTTCCATAGTTGAGATCCGAGTCTGGAAACTCTGGTTCAAAGGACAAGTATGTCCTGCCATCTGTGTGTTTTTAATTGAAAAATTAGAGGATGATAGATTCACATGAAATTGTTAAAAAATAAGTGAATTCCTTGTTCAGGTTGTTGTCTTCCTGAGTGGTAATGTTTGGTAAAACAGGAGCATAATGATGCAGCCCTGCTTCTAAGCTTCTAAGCACACTGGTGAACTGGCAGGATGGCTGTTGCACTTGATCCTGACGTTTTTGTCTTTGTCAGTCTTGCAAAGGTTTAAAAGTTCTATTGAAGCCAGACGTGGTGGTGCATGCCTTTAATCCCAGCACTCGGGAGGCAGAGGTAGGAGGATCGTGGAGAGTTCGAGACTACATAGTTAATGACAGGTCAGTTTTTGTCTGGAAAAACCAAAAAAAAAAAAAAAAAAAGTTCTATTGATTTCTTTTCAGTTTTCATTTCATTGATTATTGATTGCTTTCTTTTTTAGCCCCACACTGAATTTGGCCACTTCCTTCTTTTCTTTTGCTTCAAATTTATTTTGCTCTTCATTTTCTAGATTTTAATCTTTATGTCAGAATTAAAATTATTGATTTCCTTCGTCATTTCTAATGTGATCATTGATGTTATTCCTTGTCCTCTTAGTTGGCTTTAGCTGTGCCTCACATATATCCAGTTCTGTAAATTTATTTGAAGATTTCCTTTTCTTTGGCCCATGGATAAGATAGAGGCACATTGTTTAATTTTTCTGTGTTTTGGGATTTTCCCATGATTCTGCTTCTATTGATTTCTATGTGCCATTGTGGTCAGTGAATATATTTTATAATTTGAGTTATTAAAATATTCAGTTGAGTTTTATTTATTTCAAGGACCAAGTGTGGCATCTTGTTGAATGTTTTACAACTTTAACTGAAATAAAACTGTGTACCCAGCTTGTGTGAAATGTCCCATGTAAGTCAGCTGGATCCTGCTGCTATCTGTGTGGCTCAGAACTCCTACAGTATTATCTCTTCAACCTAACACTTCCATCAGCAGTGAGAAAGAGTGTGGGTGTCCCCAAGTATAACTGTTTTGTGGGCTTATTCACCTTCAGTACTATCAATTTTTGCTTCATTGATTTTGGGATTTTGTTGTTTCATGTTTTATTTTTATTTGTTTGACAGAGAAAGAAGAGAAACAGAGAGAATGGGGACACCATGGAGAGATGGCTCAGCATTAAGGCTCTTGCCTGAGAAATATATATATATTTAAATTTATTTTTAAGAATATTTTATTTTTATTTATTTATTTGACAGAGGGAAAGAGGCAGAGAGAGAAAGAAGGAGAGAGAAAGGGAGAGAAAAAAAGAGAGAGAAAGAATGGGTGTGCCAGGACCTCCAGCTGCTGCAAACAGACTCAAGACTCACGCACCACCTGTGCTCACATGGGTCTCGGGAAATTGAACCTAAGTCCTTTGATTTTACAAGCAAGTGCCTTAACCACTAAGCAATCTCTCCAGCCCAGCGTTTATATTTTTGCTTAATGTGTATGTGGAGGTGAAGGGTGTAGGGACAACCTAAATTATCTTATCTGGACCAGGATTCAACTTCTTGTTGCACTGGAACACAGCCATCCATGACCACTTTGCTGATCACTTGCAGCTTCTTTGATGCAACACCAGCAGAGTCACAGAATCACACAGAGGTCACGCTCCCCTTTCCACTGAGAAGTACTGAGCTAAGCAGGCATTAAATATGGACCATCTGGTCCTTATGGAAATAAACTTTACCAATACCTGGTGTAGATTTTCCATTGGCCAAGAAGTCATGTTTGAGAGCTTTCAAACGATCTAGCTAAGCACCTTGGCCAGGAATCTGCTTAAGCAAAATGTGCTGATCTAAAGAGAACCCGATGAGGACCTGACTACCCTTCAAAGTGCTTTCATAATGGTTACCCCACTTTGATCCTCACACCAGCAATGCAAGATGGACCATTAGACTCACAGAGCTCACATTATACAAATGAGAACGATAAGGGCCTGGGATTCTGATAATGACTCCTTTGAATGACTAACCTGTGAGCACAAAGAAAGAAGACCGTCTCTGCCACCGTGACCCCCGGTGTAGCATATTGCTCTGAATCTCAAGACTGCACAAATTTTTTGCCACTATATGCTCAGAGAACTTATGACCCATGTGTAGATGCAGAATCGAATCCTTTATGAAAGAAGCCATGAAAAGCAACACCTGTGGCATTGGCTTGATACTAAGACCCTAGTCCTGCTGCCCCAGAAGAGAAGGAATGAAGGAACATACTTTTTTTTTTCTGTGCCATACACTGAACTTCATATACATTTATTCCCCCACAATTTCCAACTTTTACAAATGTGAATAGTCACCAGGAATCTTTGCCAAGTTACTGACAGCTGATACTCTCAGATTCACTATGTCTTAACGAACATTTCCACAAACATCATTCCATTAAATACTCAATAATATTGCCCTGTGTCCGCTCCCCATTTTGAAGAACAGAAACCTGAAGTATAGTGAAGTTAATTATGTTTCTTAAAGTTTCCCTGTAAGCATCATACCTAGAGTTTTAATCCAGATGTGTATAACACTTATTGTGAGAGGTAACTGGCTCTCGTAGGGCATTTGGCATGGCATGGAGTAAGGAGGCTTCCAGTATGAGTCCATTTCACTCCATTAACAAGAGAACTGCTATTTGGGAGGAAGGAGCAAATTGTGTCTCGAGATTTGAGTCTCTGCGGCTATTACTGTTTCTCTCTCCTCCTGTGAGTTTTTGGACTGATTTGCCATTCCACTGGAATTTTCTGTGGGGTGAAAAAGTAACACATGCATAAGCACACACATCTTATGACAAAAAGTAGAGATTACTAACCTTCTATTTTCTTTTTATCTCCTGCTTTTCTGCTAAAGAGGATTTGAAGAGGGGTTCATTTTGTTCAAGTGAAGGAGGGAAGCATTTTCATACTGGCTAACATCACATGGTTTCCAATCTGAGGAGGTAACTTTTTATCCAGA